>BNCR01000004.1:12587564-12716777 GCA_014656515.1 Oryzias celebensis | reverse complement strand
CACACTGCTCAAACGTCATGTCTTATTAAGAGTTCTTCATAATTCAAGTCTGGTCTACATGTGCTTTTATCTTCAGGAGGCTGTTAATGAATGATCACAGCAATCTCTTATAAACATTAAACAAACTAACAACACTTTCAATATTATTATGCATTTCTCTTTACTCTTAGGTTTTTGTCCAATGAGGGTGGAAATGATTCCAAACAATTTGTGTTCAATTGCAAAATACTTCCTTCTTAAGGCTTCTTTATTCTCCACTGTATATGAAAAAACATGCCATTACCACTGCTAACTAAAGGATCACGGCTTCTTACAGTATTTAGTAAGCAATGTTTTGGGCTCCGAACTCTCTTGACTGATGAACATGTTTATTCTTTAAGATAAATATTGAAGAACTTTGTAACAAAATTACAAAATAAACCTAAATATTTTTGCAAGGATCTTGATTTAGATGACTTGTCAACAATAAAAAATATATACATACATAGATATTTATATATTTTTATTGTAAAGGGATTTCCTGGAGACATCGGCGTGCCAGGGCCTAACGGTCCCCCGGACTAAAGGTGAAAACACTCTCTTTATTTTTATCCACTATTCTTTTGGACTTTAGAATGTATTTCGGCCCACCTAAATGGTTAATTTTCAGGGTCTTCAGGGTGCGAGAGGCCCCCAAGGCCCACCAGGGCCAAAAGGTACACAGGTAAGACAATCTAAGTATATTCTGGGTGTTTGATTCCTTGTTAATAGAAAATGTGCCTCTTTTCTCTGATGAAATAAAAAAGCAAGAATGATGAATGCAGTGGTTTTCATTTAACAGCTAATCATTTCTGAAAGATTTCTTTTTTCTGTGACATCTTGAGACACGTTTTAATGTGATTTAGCATTGGGTTCCTTTACAAACTTGGCTTTCTTTGCAGTTCTAGAAATTCAAAGGATTAGTTAAAGGAGTCTATCATTGAAAGTCACAGTGCAACAATGGCTTCACAGAGATGTGGAACTGGCCTGTTTCCAACCTCTCACACTTGCATCTGACACAAGTTAAGACACAGGTCTTGATTTATAAAGACATTGAGGTGGAAATTTAACAGACATGGGTTTTTGAGTAAGACTGTTCAACCAGAGGTGTTGAACACATTACGTACAGTTGGATTAAAATCTTTCTGTAATTGCATTTGCCGCTGACAGAACTTCATACACATATGGTATGTTAGAAAAAGCTTGGCTGCATTAGCGGACACCGTGTTTCGATTATGACGTAACCCCTTAAACAAAAAGGATCAATGAGGCTTTTACTTCAAAGGCATCTTTAGCCATGCTTCTGTTTTTACTTAGTTTGTAATCGATGAAATTACATCATAATGTCCCAGTAAAACTTTCTTTTCAGCAGGTTTTATTTTGTCCACAATGTTTAGTGTCTATTTTAAGCATGCAGCATTCATTTTTTTGTGTGGATGATGAATTGTACTGAAATTCTGCAGGGTGACGAAGGACCTCTCGGCCCCCACGGCAGCTCTGGCCCCACCGTAAGAATCCATAATATCTCAGAAGGAGCACACACAAAAGACACACTGGCTTTAACGTTTTGAAGAGGTTCCAGAAGAAAAAGTTCACTTAAATGTTTGGAAGAAAGCAGTTCCATAAAACATCCCACTGTCTTCTCATCATGTCATTTATAGGGAAGGTCTGGAAGAAAAGGCTACATCGGAGAACCCGGCCCTGAAGGTTTAAAGGTCTGCTTTTTTTGTTTTTTTGTTTTTTTGTAACTTTAGGACACTACATGGGTTTTTAAAAGTTAATATTTGTCAGCTCTTTAAGAAAATGTAGATGCATTGTTTGTTTTTTTTTTGTTTGTTCTGTATTTTTAACCCCATTGGAATATGTCAGTTTTATTTTGCCTTTCGTATCCTGTTTGTAGACAGCAGCAGGATGCTTGAGTAAAACTTAAATTATATTATATTTTCTCTGTTTTATATTTACTGCTTCAGGGGGAAGTAGGGGACATTGGAAAAGCTGGAAAGATTGGACCACTGGTAAGCAGCGTTCTTAAATCACAGATGTTTTTTGATTAGATTTTATCTTCATGAAGTGTTGACTGAGTTCAACTTTTAATAAGGGATGACATAACAACACAAAGAAAAAGCAATCAAACATTAGTAGAGCTGGATAAAAGCATTTATATGGTTTAAAGTTGAAGCTTTTTTATAGCCTCTTTTGCACGTCTTCTGTTTGTTTGGTACATTTCCAAAATATGTATTTTTAGATTGCTGTTTAACTTCCTGTTTTATTTTGTAAAAGTTCTGCCTTTCCTATTGCTTGCTAATTAATTTCTTTTTAGTTCCCACACCTGATTTGGGTTTAATATGAGTGTTTGTTTCTTTCTTCTCACCTCCCTTCACCAGTACATACACAATACTTGTTGGTTTACGGGGAGATCTTGCAGTCCCCTTCAAGTGCTAGTTGTTAATCATGCAAGGGATGATTTCCCATTTTCAATAAAAATGTTCACTTTCTTTGCAGTTGCAGTGTCTTTAGACAGTTTTTTAGTCTTTTATTAGTTGACTAACATTCAGTATTTGGCGGCTTTTGAAAGTCCTACATTTGAATCTCTCCTCATCTCAACAATAATGTCATGACAGAAGTTTCTGACCTGAATACGCTCAACCCAACATATTCACGAATTAAAAAAAAGAGATAGAAAACGGGAGATTGTTTAGATCAGGGCTGCTCATTCCTGGTCCTCGTGATCTGCCACCCTGCCTGTTTTGCAGCTATTCCTGCACTGCTTGCTGCAGATTACCTGGACCAGCTGTGTTCATTAAATCAGAATGTGGAGATATCTGACTGAGCTAACCAGCAGCTGGCAGGGCTTGGAGATCTGGAAAACAGTCAGGATGGTAGATCTAGAGGACCAGGAATGAGCAGCCCTGGCTTAGACAAAGTGATTGCTAAAATGGCGCTACGGCACCTTGACAAAATGTCCAGGGTGTATCCTGCCTTCGCCCACATGTGGCTGGATTAGTCTCCAAAAGGGGCCAAACAGGTTTAGAAAATTGGATTGCTATGATAATTTCAATGAACTGATATATCAATTGTACAGAGCTGGAAGGCAGACATGTCATTGCACAACTCGTCAGCCGGAGGGCAAATTTCCATCTATCACAGCAGAATTGAAAATGCATTCACTAAATGTTTTTTTCTTTAAACTAATGCTATAAAAGACCTTGGTAAAAGTTAGGCCAAAAATAACTGTATGAATGTGCAAATATGTTACTGTCTATTAAGAGTGATCTGGATCTAACATGATTTTACTTCATGTTTCTTTATTAAGTTATGAAAAAGTGTGTCTTAGTAAAACAATAATGCCCAAGTCTGTTTTCCAAAAATCCTGAGACGACAAAGGTGCACATTTTCATTTTATTAAAACACTTCCCAGTTATTTTTTATGACAATATTTATGCTGAAAAACACATTTCTTGATGTCTAATGTTGTCTAAGATAAGAAAAAGACTTTTAATCTATAGGAGGTCTTTCCTTTTGTAAAATCCCCATGACTGTTTTGAACACAGAAAGCATGCCTATCCCTTCTGCAGGCTCCTTAATGCTAATATTTACATTCTGTGCATAGTAGAGGCAACCTAGTGGGTCATGTTGGACAGTTTTGTTTGCAGCGCACATATGAGAGGCATTAAGCAGTTACAGAGTCGTCGTTCCTTTGAGGCAAACAGGAACCATTGAGCTGTGCAGACAGAAAACGACTTCAAAACATATGGAGACTCTAATGAATGCTCTTACATCACTTTCCAGTAAGATTATACATACGAGACAGTAAGAATCTTTTAACCTGAGGTTGATTTAGTGAAGTTTTAATGCACACGTCTACTCTGAGTGCCCCCGTATCAAAACCAAGCCTACCATAAATTGCTTACAGTGGACTTTTACTGGAGGATTTAGGAGCTCAGTGTAGTTTTAGCTAATTTAGATTAGTTGCTGAAGGTTCAATTTTTTTTTTTTTTGTCAACTGCAAGTCTAAAAGCTGTAAAACATATATCATATCATGTACTAAAGACAGTTAGGAGAAAGCTTTGAAATGCTGTCCAAGTGTCAAACTGTGTGCCCTCATTTCCATGTCAGTGACTCTGTGTTCACATAAATAGCATGAGAGAGAAGTCCAGAACTCTTAACTGTGTGACATCAGCTGTAACTCTTTCCTAACTGTAGGGTCAGCAGTTGTCAGTGCTTAAGTTAGCTGTAGAGTAAAAGCTCACCTGTGACATGGGAAATCCTGCAAGAGTACTCCCCTCAGTTACTTGATACACAGAAAGATATTAGTCCACTTTGTGTTTCACTTAAGGGATTTTAGCTCGGATTCAGTCCTTTGGTTCTCTACTTTCAGACAGCCTTTGTTCCCTAAGCTGTTGTTCAGCTGCTTGACTTGCTTTCATTCTTCTTTCTATTTTAGAACGTAGCAGGACATTGAAGCTGGAGAACTTTTGAGCCTTATTATAGTGCAAAAAATATATATATAAATATATATATATATATATATATATATATATATATATATATATATATATATATATATATATATATATATATATTTAGCTGTCTTGTCTGCACCAGCTTGTCAACAAACAGACTCATTCAGCAAGTGTGAAAGTTTGCCTAGATTTTATTGCAGACCAAACCAGCAAGGTTTGCTTGGTGCGGTTTACAAGAGTGTGAATGCAAAAATGTATATTTGCATTTAGCAAATCAAAAAGAAAAAGTGTTAAAAAAAAGAGATGAGGAAACGCTGTGTTTTTCAAGAAGGAAAAATAATAACTCACCATGAAGACATGTACATCACAAAATAATTTAAAGCATCTTATTTGTAAAAGCTGTGAAGAGATGAAGCTAATCATCAGTATACACAGGGGTTGACTTGAACTGTTTTTTCACTTTGATCATTTTTTAGCTCTTTTAAAAGCCTTACCAGTGTTATTTTTTAATTGTGATTAAGCTATTTTTAGCCAAAATCCATGAACCCGGGCACATTTTACGTCACAGTTTTGCAGAGCAGCAGTAGTTCATTGGAAATTCGTCTCTGAGTTGTGCACACATTAGAATCGGGGGGAGCAGAGAGTTTGTGGCCCACCCAGTGTCACAAATGTGCTCTTGTTCAAACAAGATGTTTGTTTTTTGATTATTGACAATCTAACTAAATAAATACTCAATTGCAATTTTAAGACCAATTTTCTTTTCTGTCCTCCATTGTGAGAAAAAAGCCTAAAAACTTGTTAGAAATGTGGGTTTTTAATTTTTTTTTCCTTGATTGGTGTAGCAGACCATTCCAATACAAACGCTCGCTGAGGGTTCTTCCTCATCTATCACGTTATTTTCTCTTTAGGGTTCAATTTTTTCCATCACGTTTTACATACGAAAACTACAAAATGATCTTTTAAGCCTACAATCTACTTAGATTATTTAGTTGGCCGTCAATTAAAAAAAAGCTCATTTGTGAAGACTGTCATTCATCCAGGATGGTTCCATGGAAGAAAAAGTTTTAGAGTGTATTCAGACTGGACACACTTTGTTCGCTTGAAGTGAACCAGAGTTAATTTCTCCCGATAATCCGGAACAAATTTTCAGTCTTCAAGTGGACCCTGGTCCGGGACCAGGTACCGCTCTCAGAGCCATCTTTGAGGTGGTCTTGTTCGTTTCCATTGAGCTCCGGTTCGCTCCAAGTTTCCTTAGTCTGAATATGACCATGCTCGAAGCGGAGAAACTGAATCAAAATGGCCGTCTGGATCTGATGTAAACAGAGCCGCAGTCAAAGGTGGAGCAATGAGGCAGCAGCAGCAGCTCATTAAAACGTGGTCAGACGAATGCAGGCTCATTCACTTTTAACATGCTTTTCACATTGTTTTCCAGACATGTTATAAACACTTATCAGTGTACCATCTTAGCTGACGTCTATATAGCAACTGCTTTGCAGCATTCCTCTGTCCTACCAAAGTAGCAAAAGGAAGTGTTGCACCTGACGTCTGACACAGATGTTAAATATTGGTCAGCGAAATACAAGGTTTGCATAAATGAATTATCCCAACAAGGATAGCAAAGTGTAGGACTTCCATCATGCTTTCTCTCGTTGCTTTGCTCCGCCCTCATAATTCCTGTCAAATGAGTGAGGAGATCTTTAGTCACATGGTTTTGTTGACAAGCTTTGGTTCCGAAACAGAAATATTGGGTTGAAAGGCAGTCTGAATACAGACCAGAAGCAAGGTTCAGGACTCAGTTCCCACCAAATCAAGAGGAAGTTGAACTGACATCTTTTTTTTTTTTTTTCTTTTACTTTTTTCTGCAACAAACAAAATGCGATCTGGCCACTCTGTTTGTTTTGTGGTTCATCACAGTAATTAGAAATTAAATACAGAGATATCATTAGATTACAAATTCTGGGACTGCGATGTGATGTGACTTAATATTTACAATTGCTGTTTGTAAAAACAGAAGTAATACAAGATTTAAAGAAAACTATTTTAAAGCAGTTTTTGGTCCTTAGCTTAAGATTGATAATGGGACAGGCTGGCTGATTTGAAACCAGTTAAGCCCCACTGATATTTCCTGCCCTCTCATTTGTTTGTGAGGTTATTTTTAAATTTGCCTTTTTTTCCTGAAAATATTTCGCAGTTATTTAACCATGTGAAGCCAACTACATTAAAGAATTGACAAAAATTCAAATTCTTTGTAATTAAGATGTTTTTAAACCTTTTGATGAAATCCACAAGAACATTTTTTAAAGAGATATAGATGGTATTAATTATGATACATCGTGCTATTTGTTAAGACTTTGCTCACAACAATTTTAGTTTAAAAGGCAAACATTTTGACATGCGAGTTCAAGAAAAAAACCCACCTTATTTACCCACAGTTTCAAATTTAATCCACATGTTTTTAACATGCTGTTGAATAGCATTATAAAGACTTAATTATTAACACATTTTCCATTCTTTCAATACAACAAGTAGTCATTAAGAAACTGAATAATAATATAAGAGCTATTCTCACCTTGAAGTTTTGAAAATAAATAAAACTTTTCCCACCTAAAGTTTTTTTTTATTTTAATTTCATTGAGGCAGCCATTTTATAAAGAGCAGAAAAAAGCCCTCTACTTCCCCTAGTGGAAGGGTGATGCGCTACAGGGCAGAAAACATGACAGTCATGTACAATAGATTTTAAAGAAAAGTTTCGATCATGTTAATGAGATATGGTGCTCTGGAATGCCTGTATCAAACATCATACAAATGGTTATATAGGGTTGAGAAAAACTAAAAAGGTTTATTAATTGCTTTTAAAAATGATAGACTTAAAACTATAATACCTAAGATTACAGATTTAAGTGATCAACCTTTCCTAAATGTGTCCATAGGAAATCCTTCAAAATAATCTCATTTTGTATTGTATTTTGAGTTTAAATATAGTGTTTTGTATGGCTCACACGGTAAAAATGGTGCAGCAAAAATTTGATTCACCAGCAGTCCACACCTAAATTTAGCATTTTCCCAAAAAGCAACAGTGAAATTAATCTCACCTTCATCTACAAGTTTCTCCTAAATTCAGCAGGACAAATATTCCCTTTGAATCTATGACCTGTTGCATTCCAGGTGTCACGACAGGTTGGGATCTAATCCTCAGTACGTTTTTCCTGATGTTTTTATGTTTAACACAATTCCTTTTCCTCCTGCTCTCCTCTCCAGGGTCCTGCAGGCTTGAGCGGGATAGCTGGAGTGATGGGAGTTCCCGGTGAAAAGGTAAGCAGTGCGTTTTTCACTCATTATGCTGTCAGGCAGCATCAGATGCGTGCTTGTCAGTGACAGACACCTATAATTAAGCCCATGTTAAGTAGCCTTGGCTTGAGGGCCTTTGGGCCCCCCAGAACACAGTGTCTTCCCACCTGACCAGGAAAAGTTTGTGGAATAGGTTTACTTGATTATTGACAGTCCTCCAAAAAACGCCCACCTCTTTTACTTCCCATCTCCATTGTTCCCTCCCTCCAACTCAGCCTGTTGCTCTTTCTTTCCTATCCAGAAGGCCAGTTTGTCAGAACATGTTTTTGTGATGGGAAGCCATCTGCTTGTCAGATTCTTACTTGTCCTCCTACTCCTCTTGCACAAAATCTTCCCTCCATGCAGTCTGTCAACACCAGTCAAACCCTGACAGCCCATCATCTTTTGTTCTCACTATACATCAGACATATGGAAGACTAACTTATTAACCAACAGGCTAATTTTTCTACATTTATTCTCATCAGTGTTTGTGTGGAATAGTGCATGATTTTAATATATGACTTTTGTGTCTTCTTTTTGTTATTACCAGGGTGATCGAGGACCAGCGGGTCCAACAGGTCCAGTTGGAGAGCAGGGGCCAAGGGTACGTGAAGCCCCTTCAGATAATGAGCTAAGATCTGATGTTTCATCCACAAACAGAAAACAAGATCTGGAGTCGAAAAATGAACTGCAACATTCTATTCGTCTTAGTAAACTGCTAAGTGCGCTAATCACGTTTTTGAATCACGAATATGCTGATCCAATGAAGGATTTTGGCTTCAGTTTTTGGCAGCAGCTGCATAGCTGTAAGGTTGGAGTAATCAGAAAATTGCATATCCTAAGTGTTTCCCGTCCTTCTAAGATCTTCCTAGGTGGCTGATGTTATTGAACTCAAAAATCTTAAAAATGGTAAAAGACTGAAAAGATGTATTCAGATGATTGTATTTGAAACAGAAAAGTACAAGGAAAAAATTGACATCATAGTCTGGATGATCCTGAACAAAATAGCCTTTGTAATGACTTCTTTTATGTGCCAAGAAATTGGTTTTGATAAACATGTCTTGGTTTTTAAAGACATCATTCCCTCACTATATTAAGATTTGTGAAAGGAAATGAGTTGCGGTGTGTCCTGCACTGTTTTTGCGGCTCCAGTTTTGGATTAACGTCACACTCGTGGTTTTGGAATGGAGCTCTGACCTAACTGGCTGACCCAGTGGCTACCTGGCTGATTATTTCTTGTGCCAACTGGAAAAGAGATGACTAAGTGGATAGATGTCTGTAAGGAGAGTGCATTCAATCACAGCTTGTGTGGCAGGAAGATTTCTTTTTCACTCGTGTGAGCTCTTGAGGTGAACCAGATAGAGGCCAGCTTGTTCCAAAGGATGAACACATTATTAAGAAAAATGTTTGAATGTCAACTGAAAGATAATTAGGAGAGATGTAGCAAACCTTACTTATTGTTGTACTACCTGTTTGCTATTTCTTTATAGCATTTATTTTTGAAAAGTAAATGTCTAGTTAGTTTATTTTTTATCTAAAAGACCTGGAGCAGGTTAGAAGACAAGGTCGCATTAAACACAGCTAGGAGGTTTTAATTGTTTGCAGTTGCAGATCAAAAGACTTTATACAGCATGTCATTGCACTTTTGCAGTACCCTTAGTCATTAAAACTTGCAGGATATGCAGCAAAATTCTGTTTACTATTAAGATATTAGCATGAACTGATGCCATTCCCATTTCCATTTGGGCTACTTATGTTTTCCTGTTGTATTTAAAGGGTTATCCAGGTTTGCCAGGAGGTCCAGGAGACATCGGAGTGCAAGGTGCAGCTGTAAGTGTCCCAAACAGTTGGTCCCTTGTACCTTTAGGAAGGATACAAATGCATTTGCCGTAGCATGCTTTTGTTTCCCGTTTTGACTCCTGTGTTTTCAATTAAGCCATTTATGTCTTGGATGCAGTCTCAGTTCACAGTGTCTTTTTTAAATCTACATTGTAAAAGTCTGAATCACATGCTTAATGTGAAGCCATAAACCTGAAGGAGCCCGATGTTCTTTCCCACTCACTTTAAGTGTGATTTAGTATGAAGATTGTTGTATTTTTCACTAGGTAGACACCTTTAAATCAGTCATTGTTTCTCACAAACTCAGCAAAAAGTCCTTATATGACCGATATGTCTTTTTTTTCTATACCAGGGACCACTGGGACCGAGGGGCACTGCAGGCATTGCTGGACCAAAGGGTAGAGTGGTAAGAATTATCTTACATTTTTTAGTTTAACGTGAGCCTGTGACGGTTCTGCCTGTTAAAAGCTCCTTCTTTGAGCTGTAGTTGTCTGTTTCACATCATAGCTTCATTCAACAAACCAGAGACTGAAAGTAAAAAAAAAATCAAATAAAAGCATGCTTCCTTTTCCACTTGGCCTGCTTGTCGTTGAAGGCTCAGTTACAACTCTTTTATGAAGGCTGTGAATTTATGATTGTAAAAGTGTGTGAAAATTATGAAAAAGTTTGGTAAAGGATAGCGGGACTTCTAGAGCTCTTCATGTTGCGAATTTCTCAGGTTTCACTAAAAAGCTAGTTTGTTTCTCAGACATCAATCAAAATTTGGGAAACATTGCAAACAAAACATGTTTGATGAATCTGGTTAGTCCTTGCCAAAAAAAAGCCTTAACAGGCTTCTGCGTGTGTGAATGACAAGAGATTGTAAACTGCATCAGAATTAAGGCTGCAGCAGAAGTGACATTTGTTTAATTCCTTTGATTTACATGTCATGTATTTATTTTAGCTTCTGTGGACAAAAAAAACCAAAACTGTTTTATTAACTTTTTTTTTTGCTTCATTTAGTTCATTGACCTAAAGCTATGCTTCAGTTGAGCTCTTGAGAAGCTACTTTGACTTAATTTGACGTAATTTTAAGGACAAGGGGTCAATTGTAACTGCATTTTCACTACACAAATGCGCAAAACTTTATCAAAATTCTAGAAATTTTGAAAAAACACAATCTCACATTAAACCATAATTATGCGAATAAACACAAACCAACTTAAGCAATAAGTCATTCAAAGACATTGTGCAATACTTTTACAGCAGATATGTGGTGTGATGGTTTTGGTTGATTCTCTCAAAGAACTTCAAGTGTGCATTTGGATGACGTCACAGCCGTGCCGGCATAGCCAGACATGCATCAATAACTCTTGGAAATGCTACCAAGAAGTATCCTGTTTGTGAACTTTCTGACAGATTATTCTTTTATTTTCCCCAACAATATGTGGGTCATCTGAGATTTATAAAACATGTACAGTAAAATAACAATTTAGTTATCTACATATCTTTCATCATTTAGTGTAGTCTCCATTTATTCATGTATTTTTTTGCTCACCTTCTCATACAACAACTCAACGTTTACCCAAGTGAGACACATGGGAGTTGACATGTTGGAACTTGTGTGGTTGGCTGTAATCCACGTTAGTTTGTAATCCCACATGCAGTCAGGATAATTTATAATGTAATAATCCTTTCAATCCTGTCTGCTTCTTATTAATAT
The DNA here is from genome assembly GCA_014656515.1 of Oryzias celebensis. Classification (NCBI taxonomy): domain Eukaryota; kingdom Metazoa; phylum Chordata; class Actinopteri; order Beloniformes; family Adrianichthyidae; genus Oryzias; species Oryzias celebensis. The sequence continues at coordinate 12,705,428 of BNCR01000004.1, read as the reverse complement.
TTTACTTCTTTTAAGCCTAGAGATTCATCTTTGGTGAAAGCTGCTAAAGGGAAGTCATTAGAGGAGATCATGGCTCTTTCCGCACTTTAAAGATAGAAGATTGCATGACAGAGTTTGCAAAAAGAGAAGTTTATTCCCAGATGTTTGTAGTTCAGGGTGTTTTTGATTTGTTTCACAGGCAGCAGGACTAGTTATACATCAACTAAACAAACAAATATGCATGAAAAAACAAATTCAAAAGACAACAATAACCAGTTGGGAAAAGTCTTTTACAAGGTAGACCATAAACAACCTTTTTCTGCACTCTCTGTTTCAGGATCCTAATAAAAACACAAAAACATTTATTGTTGTTTCCAGCAAACAACTAAAACGAAAACTGCTCATGAAAGTTTAATTTAGAAAATTTATGCATGTGTTATCACCCATTTACTCCAAAACTAGTTGGTGTTAAATGTGCAAATTTTGCAATATGATTTAACGTTTCTTTTTAGGAAGTGGCTTGAATGCAAAGAACAAATTTAACACTCCCAGGATCTGTGACAACTAATGTTCACACTTTTGGTTTTCCACAAAAAACTTTCAGACATGTCTTATTGTTGTTGTTGTTGTTGCATTAGACTATTTTCCTTGCAGTAAACCTTGATTTAAGGATATTTAGGGATATTTAAATACCTCGGGCTATATTGAAGTCTCAAGGTTACGGAAAATTCTCTTTTGTTGGCTTCTAATTACTTTGTAAGCTAAACTACATCACATGCAACATCTGGTAAACAGAGGGACTAAAAGTGTGAAGTCCAATCTAATGTGTCATGGAGCAAGCATGTGAAAAAGTCTGTCCAGTTCATGTTCAAGCAACAGATGTTCTGTTTTTTTGCACACTTGAAACTTATGTAATATTTACATTGTTCCCATGAGAATTTATGACTGTAGACAAGGTTTTTACGTTTCAATGGCCAAAAACTGTTTCAAAGAAACACATTTCAATAAAATCTCATGATTTATCAAGGAAGTGATTTTTAGCAGCTAGTAATTGTTCATAAAATGAGTCTCTATTCTAAACCGACCTTTCAAACTGATGTCTCGGCATTTTCAGACTCAGTAGGTCTCACTAGATTAATTAAAAAAAGGTCACGGAATGCATACATCAATTCTAGTTCATGCAAAGATTTATATGCACTTAAAGTGAACACAGTACTCTTCCTATTCCTTTTTAAAAATGTCATCTAACTTCGTGATCTGTTTAAGCAATTTATTGCATTTTTGATCAATGACCATCAAAAAGAATTTTCTAAGTTTTTAGCTTTTTAAGCTTTTAAATCTGATTTGATGATGGTGTGTAAGGGACAACTGATAGATGGACTGGGACTCCTCCTTAGTTAGCCCCTGAAGCAGCCCTCTTAATTCACAGGCACCTAGAGCCTCGTTTCCACAGAGTAGTCCAGTCCAGTCTGGTATGTTGAGCATTTTCACTATAAAATAGACCCATTAAGCCAGACCGAACTTTTGTTGGACCCTCTGTTGGTTGTAGGTAAAAAAAAAAAAAAATGGAACAGACCATTTAGGGTGGAGCTATTATTGTCACAACAATGGAATCAGTTGATTGGCAGAAGGTCTTTACGACAATGGAGCGCCAACGTTTCACTCTGTTCTTCTTTGCCGCCGGCAATCTTGTCTCAAACACTAATAGATGCCTTGTAAAGCCAAGCGAAAAAAAATGAGCTGCTGGATGACCTACGTTAGCTTCACTTTTACTGCAGTCACACTATTATCATGCAAAGCTACGCAATGGGTCTACACCCTGCATGCGCCGTGACAGTCCAACTCTGAGTAGAAATGCCCTCCTGAATTGCCTGGACCATTCTAAACCGGACTGGACCAAACCACTTAGTGGAAACAAGGCTTAGGGGTCAGTTGATTCACAAACACATTGTATACCACTCTTTCTTCCCAGCTACTGCTGGTGGGCCCTGTTGGTTAAGAACATCATATAATCAGTGTCCTGCAGAGCCTCTGCAGCTCCCCTCTATTGGATTGGAACAGTCTGCCAAGGACTTACTGGCAGTCCTCCACGAGCTCCTAAAACTTTATGCATTTTCTTTTGTTTTTGTCTCCCATCCACTCTTCCCAAGGCACTCAAATCTCAATGCGATTTTTATGACCTCGGACTTAATAATCATGTCTTGCCAGAATGATGCTTTGGCAGGTTAAGAAATCTTAACTTCTTCCCTGGGGTACAGACAGAACAGAGGACAATTAAAGTTCATGTCTAGTTGTCCAAGGAAAAAAACTGAACTGAAGAGATGCTTTGACCAACACCCAGAAGAGTGAAGAAACCACTTGGAGAATACACATGCTCTGAAAGAATGTAATGAAACAAAATGGTCAGGATGCATTTACAGATCTTTATCTGTTTCTTTGTGTGCATCCTGTTTTTAGTTAGGTGTAGAATAAAGACATTCTTCCAGTCATTAGGAAATGAGGGCTAATCTCGTAGTATGGGGTATTCTGTGTTCACTGTACTTGTTTAACCTGGAGTGTGATACTGGTTTGTAGAGTCATTTTGCGCGTTGTGTGCTGTTGTTATGCAGGGGCCGCGGGGTCCAGATGGCGCACCTGGAGAAGCTGGTCCTGAGGGCACCAGGGTAATTCACTAAAACAAGGGAAACAATCTTGTGAATGCATACTTTAAGACATTTACATTACAAATGACAGTTTTTTTTTTTTTACATTGGTGTAAAATTAAAGTGAAACTAAAAAATAAGACAAATTCAGATTAACAACTGGATTTTGAGCACTGATCTATTTGTTATTCTTTTCCAGGGTGAAAAGGGTGAATCTGGACCTAAAGGAGAGCCAGGATTCATAGTAAGTTCTTTTGAAAGTAATCGTCATCTATCATATTGGATGTGAGGCAATCTTCTGTGAAAATTACTGTTTCAATCCTTTTCCTGAAGATTTGAAAAGACAATATAAATTTAGAATTTAATAAATGATCTTTACATCTTGGGACCAGTTTATACTTCTCAGCCATTTGTAATCGCTCATGTTGCATTGGTTGCAAGGTCATCAGAAAAGAATCGCTGCAAAACAGGACACAAGCTGATGACATCACTGATGTCATCCCAGTTGGAGTTCTACACCTGTAGTAAAATCGCAAGCATATTGTGCCACTTAACCGTAACCTTTTTCAAGCAATTAGAAGAAGCTATAGCAGAGCAAACTTGATCCAGAAAATGTCCACGTCCTAGGATTTTAAAGACAAGGGCACTATTACTGCCTTCTAAATACAAGAGACATAATTTTATTCTCACTCAGTTCCAAATTCTTTTTTAAAAGCCACAAAATTTCCATTGTATATCTATTTTCTGATGCAAGTCTAATTTCAGCTATATTTGATTAAGGTATGTGGGAAGGTGTCAAATCATTTCAACTGTGACTTATTTTAAAAGTATAGTTATTTGGTGTGTTAAGGCTTTAAAAAATGCAAAATAACCTGATGTACCATCTACCTTGTATTGTCTAAACCATTCAATAACCACAACTTATATAGATGTAAGCATCTTCAGAAAAACTCTGAGTATAAAAACTAAAGAAACAAACAAAATATGTACAGAATATATGAGAGCAGAATGTTAAAAGATTCCTACGTGTCACTAAAGTACAATACCAAACCCTGAAACGCTGGAGACAATCACGTCATCAGGCTTGACAAGTTTAAATGCCGTCCAGAAGTTCATTGCAGTTATCATGGACAGTTGCAAGTGAAACCAGCCAACCTTAGTAAGAACAAGACATGATTACGATAAGAACACGATATGATTTGTACAATGGCTGATTGCTATGATGTATGAACTGAGCTTAATGTCCTAGTTGTCTAATAATAATATAATGACTAAATTTTGCTTGAAAGAGTCTTGAATGCCTTTTTAAAATATTTTTTAGCTCAACATTGCCATTATAATTTAATTTTACGCTACTGCAATGACAAGGAGGCACAATTCTGTGCTTTCGTGTGACAGTTCCAATTTTATGTGAATGCTGATGACCTACTGAGTGCTGACAAAATTAAACTACAGTTGGTCAAAAACCAAGAAGAGGAAGGCGAGTTTGTGAGCAGAGAAAAAAAAGGGAAGGCAGAAGTGTAGGACTGGAGGAGGAATTGAAATGTAGGGACTTTGGTGGACATGATAGAAAGAACAAATATGGATGTCTTGTGGTGTTTAAGAGACCAGATGGAAGAGGAACAAAACAGACATGATGCAGGTTCAAGCTATTTTATCAAGGAGTAAATGAAAGGAGGTATCTACTGGGAAGGTTTGGACAGGGTTAAATTAAAAGTCCTGTAGGTGTGTGAAATTTGTTTTCCGTATTTGACCCTGGGGAAGCAGTGAGCTGTAGACACAGCCGCACTCGGGAACCATGTGGTGGTTTAACCCCCCAATCCAACTCCTTAATGCTGAGTGTCAAGAAGGGAGTCATTTTTGGAATCTTTGGTATGACTTGACAGTTTTTTTGAACTCACGACCTTCCAGTTTCATGGCAGACACTCTACCACAAGGCCACTCAGTTGGTTACAGAATCATTATACTGGGGTTGGAGTACATTAAGAGGACATGAAGGCGTTTGATGTCAGGGAAAATGATGCTTAGAATAAGGTTAGATGAAGACAACCCAACCCAAGAGAAAAAAGAGGGAATTTGCTCTGCCTCTGAGTGTAATTTTGCAAGTTGTTCTGACTTCACCCCCTGAAAATGACTGTTTGATTCAAGAATTAAACCCCTTATTTTATTCAAACTTCAACTATGACATGACTAGAGTTACACCACAGTTGTCATAACTTTAATAGATCCTGGGCACTAATCACCATTGGAGAAGCTAAACATGTTAACTGTAATCTTCTCACTATAAAGAGTTTTGAAGTGACCTGATTTAAACCCCATTTTAATCCTTGAAATGCTGATTTCTTTCTTTGAAGGGCAAAGCTGGCAGTCCAGGACAGAGAGGTGCTCCCGGGAAGCCTGTAAGTCCATCCTGTATTTATTCCTCAGCGTTGTAATTTGTTCAAACCTTAAATGATCATTTTCCACTTAACACATATGTACCACCATGGCTGCTAAACTTATAAAACATCAACTCATCCTTTTTCACTATCTCAGATAAGCAGTATAGAATCATGTTAACAGTTTGCAGCAACTAACATCGGTAAGGGGACACTTTTCTTTTTAAAGTAGTGTTGATGCTGCTTTCCAGCACTTCAAGACATACCTAGATTCACTCTTGGTACTTTAGTGCAACTGTTGAATTATTTACTTTAAACTGAGGCCAGTCAACAATAATCCTCCGTGTGAAGAATATATTCTAACTGTTTTTTTTCTTTTTGTAAATTTAACATGTTGTCAGTTTAAATGAGGACATTTTATTCAAGTTGCATCGCCTGCAGTACAGGGCACTTTAAGAGTGAATCAACTAAGGATGACATAGGTGAGATGATTCCTCTTTGTTCTTTAGGAAAATAAACATATATTTTTTAGTTCATTAATAAGAATTAAAAAAGGAAAGCAAAGAAATACTCTTTTTTTCCCCAGATAGAAACAAAGAAATATTTCACAGAAAACTTGTGCTTTATCACCTTTATAGACATATCGATATATAACATTGACAAAATATGTATAAATTGTTTATCCTTTGGCTGTAAAAGAATTTTGTCCGAGGCCTTCGTTGGGCTTGAGCTAAATAACTTAATACTCTACCTCTAAACAACAACATGTAAATATACATATATAGTATAAAGAGCCTCATAGAGCATCTGCTCCTGCTTCCATTGAATAAACCCACCAACTATATTTTCAAAGAAATTGCAGCCCTGTTCATTCCTTTTTTTTTTCCTGCTGATGGGAATATTGTCCACTTCTAGAGCTTTAGCGCCATCTTGTGTTTTAGCAATGTGTTTAGTTTAAGTTCTTGTGAGAAGTTGCCAAAGCCTGTTCCTAAACTCTGCAGTAAATGCAACTGTTATTCTTGTGGATCTTCTTCCAAAAGACTGTTTTTTTTATTCGTCTTTTCAAGAAAAAGAGTAATTGAACTCTGTCTTTTACCCTGATTGTTCCCCCCCCCCAAATAATAGAATGTCTGAAAATATCTATTGTTGTCTGAGTTTGCATTTTTATAGCCTCTGGACACTTGAAATGTAGGATATTTAGCAAAAATTATCAATTGATTTTGTTTTAAACAAATAGGTTCATTGATTAATATTTGATGACATTTTACTAAGCTTTTGTTTGACTTTGTAGGGGTTTGGAGTCTTTAGCATTCAGTTTTTATCAACATTTCTGTAAATTAGAAACAAAGCAGATCTCAATTCTTCATTCTGACATTTTGTTAGTTTTGTTTCTTTTTTGAAATTGTTGACAGACAATGCTTCATAAAAAAACCTTAACAAAACTTGCTCAATTTCTGACAAAAAAACTGAAATGTTTCTGAGAATAAACCAAAAATTAAACAAGTTTTCTTGAAGAAAATGATTTTAAAGCCTCATCTGAAAGGTGGAGACAGATTTATTGCCTGACTTTTAATAGAAACTCCTCATTAGGTTTGCTGATGATGTGACCCAGGATATAAACTGTAAAATGATTTAGACTTAATGTTAAAGTCTGTTTAAAATCAGTTCTGGAATGTAAATAGATTTTTTTTTAAAAGCATCCATCATGATGTGAATTGTGATGTTTTTCTGAGGTTATGACCCAAATGCAGAAAAGCAGTGTGATAAACATTTTTAGGCCCTGTTCCCAGAAAATTCAGAAGTGTAGAAAAATCAAATATGTATTACAACTTGTCAAATATGAAGGGGAAATAAGATCTGACAGCAAACAAAGAAGATCCAGTACTGTATATGCAATGTTGAGGACACTGACAAACAAAAGCCAGCCGCTGTAACTGGGAAGTGAATCCAGGTGTAAACACAGACAACTGAAAAAATGAAGAGGGACGGTGCTGTTTTGGAACTTGAGAAAAACCAGACGACAGAAAACACGAACACCATTTTAGCAAACAGGTCGAGAGATCGCAACTCACCAAAGACAACTGCTGCCTTTCTTTTACCTTAGAATTTTTGCTTTTTACTTATCAAAAACAAATGTGAAAACAAACTCTTTACTGAGTTCTGAAGGTCCAAGTCACCTGATGGCACTTTGAGAAACCCTGTTCTTATAGGAGGATAAACATGAACTTTTCTAGATGTTTTGGTTTTGTTACTTTACATCCTAGTAAAAAATATGAATTAGCGTCATTTGGTTATAGCTAAAATAAAATAAAATAAACATCAGGCACACTATTTTCTTTAGGATGTTTAATGAACCTTATGTTTCCTTCTGGTATTTAAATAAAGTTTGAAATTGTTTTACACTTCCTTGTGTAAAATGCATTTTAGTAGTTTAAAATAAATAAATAGTAGGAAGGCTGTTCACATCACATGTGTTTCCAGGGAAAACCGGGCATTCCAGGAAGCACTGGGGAGAAGGGCCCTCAAGGTGAACCAGTAAGTATGATCTGACTATGACGTTCCTGTGGTTGTTTCTGGAAACTACAAACAAACCACACGTGGTGAAAACCAGCATGTCTGGGAATGACAGAAATCTTTGAAAGAAGTTTCATCAAGTATGAAAGGGTTGGAAACATAAAAAAAAAAACACTCAGAAAGCTCAGAGGTGGATGATGTCAAGAAATCCATATGTTTGTGCGGAAGAGACAGTAGTGGATGTACATTTCTTTATCAAGCATAATTTTCCCCTTTCACACACCTGTTATTTTTATGATGATTCTTTAAACGTTTACATCTTTTGAGAATATGCCAGTCCCTAAGGGAAGAAAAAAAGGCAAACAATGATAAAGAGTCATGCCTGTAATTATTCATATTCCTGGTAAATGTTCACTTTTTATTCAAATGTCCACAATAAAAGACCTAGAAATTTTAATCCACATTGCACATTATCGGATTTACTTCAAGAAGAGGACTGTATCTTTGACAATCAAGAAGTAGTTGCTCATTGAGAGAAAAAAGAACTTTAAGTCAAAATTTGCCTGAGGTATGAATAATTTAGAGGTGCAGTGTAACATTGAGTTGTGATGAAATGTGTCTGTGTTAAATAAGTTTTCTTTTTTTCTTATTTTTTAAACTTACATTTTGAGCAACCTCTGCTTAGGTTAAGTGAGTAAAAAAAATAAATAAAAAAAACACTTTAACCACCCATCAAGGTACATATATTTTTACCTTTAGGGGCCAAAAGGACCTCCTGGGGGTGCTGGACCTGATGGAGAACAAGGACCTGAAGTATTTTGTCTTAAATATTCTTGTTAATCTATGATAAAATAAAACAATTATTACGTTTGCACTCTAAAAATCTTCTTTTTACCTTCTCAACTCCTGCAGGGTGTTCCAGGTGTAGAGGGTGAAGTGGGTCCTGTTGGAGAACCAGGGTTAAAGGTCAGCACAACATGGCTGTCAGTTTTTACTTAAATCTTTTAGTTGTCCTTTACTAAAAACGTCTCCACATTTACCCCTGCAGTGTGTCAGAAGGTCACAGAGTCAAAGTGAAAATACTATATGTCTTGGACCTCAATAAAGTCGTGTTTTTGTCTTAGGGAGATGTTGGCCCACCAGGAGATGAGGGGGAACGGGGACAGGAGGGAGTCAGAGTGAGTCATATAAACCTAACGCAGTTATTGTTGAGAATAGAGCAATATATAAACCATATAAGAAATAAAATGGTTTTTTTTTTTGTAAATAAAGTGAGATAACAACCATTAATGGCATATTTTATTATGTGCAGTGTCGTAAAAAGCTTAAATTGTTTTGTTTTTGATGTCAACGTGTTTCAATTTGATCCTCTTCTGCATAAAACCATTTTTTCTGCAGAAATCTGTGTAATCAAACCACTTCCACACATGCCTTCTTCTTTGGGGTTTTATAACCTTTTGATATTGATTGCTATGATTGCCCAATACTTAAAGCTTGATTAGGCTTTACTGTTGATGAACAAAACATATGATAAATCAAATTAAAAAAAAGTGTCATATTTTTAGCAGGACTGGAACACCATCTTTTCCCAGAAATAACGTTTAAAATAATTTTTAGCTTTTCTTTTGAAATATCACTTCAAAGCACTAAGTTCTTCAGGATAAAAATACAGCCTATCGGAATTTCTTTTCTTTTATGCAGAGATCCTAAACAAACAAAAGAAAAAAGAAAAAAAAATCAGAACGAGGTGCATACAAAATAACTAAATCAGTAAGTCAGGGACCAAGAATGGCTTTTTCTCATCAAATCTGCAAAAGTTTAGTCCTACTCTGTGACGTCTTCACAGGGTCCTCCTGGGCCCTCAGGTGAGGATGGCCCTCAAGGAAAAGATGGAGCCAAGGTAATCTGCAATTTATTTATTTGTTTTTATTTGACCTTTACCAACATAAATGCATTTTTTTTATCAAACATGCATACTTAAAAATGTGTGGACTACCGGGAAGTAAACGCAAATATACTTATTTTTAGAATGTGTACGCGTACCTCTTACAAATTTGCTTAACATCTTTGTACTGCTTGGATCAAATACACATACAGTAAAATGTATTACATCCGCAACTACATAGAAATAAAGAGGGGAAGACTCATCGAAAGCTTTTCTATTCAGTCGTAGGAGGCAGAGGAAAAAAACAAAGTCATGTTAACTGGTAGACATTTTCTTATTTTTTAAAGTTCTTTGCTTGTTAGGCACACAAAACTTTATTTAAAGAACTTACTGTGGACGACATTCTTGTAAAATCCCAGTAAAAGAACTCAACCTGTCATCATTACTTAAGTGTTTTTTTGTGAAAAGTTTCTTGCTTGTTCTTTAAATGCCAGGGTGAGCCTGGTGAACAGGGGCCACCTGGAGAGCCAGGGGAAAGAGGGGCAGAAGGAGACCCAGGGGCTCAAGGGCCATCCGGAACACCTGGCAAACTGGGCTTTCGTGTGAGTAATTTGTCTTAAAAATGTACATGCCACACAGAGATGTGAGTCCATTATAAATGGGCAGGTACAATGGATAAATGAGGGTCAGAGACCTTCAAGTATGTACGCATAGTTGCAGATGAGAAGCAAACATGGTACTTTGACCTTTTTCAAGGTACACTTGTGAAGCTCTGTGGAAGTTTGCAGACATCAGTGCATTTCAGATTAGAATAGATTGTATGAATGTCATGATGTGCGCTTGATTTTTACAGGGACCAGAAGGAAAACTGGGTCCCCCAGGAAACAAAGGGCGAAACGGAAAGAAGGTGAGCATTTTCAAAAAGGTTTTAATTAAAGTCAAACAATCTGTCATGGCTCTGTTTTCTTCCTGAAGAATAATTTAACCATATACATCCTAACTTTTTGTTTAATGACAATTCTTATATGGACTTTTCATGCTTAAATCTGATTCTTTTCAGGGCGAAAGGGGTCCTCTGGGACGAGCTGGTGAGATTGGTTCTCGAGGAGACATCGGCCAATCAGGCGAGCCGGGGCTGAAAGGTGCCAGAGGAACCCGAGGCTCACCTGTGAGTTCTTATCTTTGTCATCTTTGTCATCATATGACTTTCAGATTAACCTGCCTTGTCTCTTGAAAAAAAGTCTCACAAAAATAAATGTTGCAGCAGGTCAAGTCTCAAAGCATCAGTGTTCTTATGTTAACTTCACTAAATAACCTCTCTGCCATTTTCTTCAAGTCCAAAATGTTACTATATTAACTTGGACTGGAGAACTGGTGAAGCAATAATGGTTAATAATAATAGTATTATTATTATTATTATTATTATTATTATTATTATTATTATTATTATTATTATTATTAATAATAATAATAATAATAATAATAATAATAATAATAATAATAATAATAATAATAATAATAATAATAATAAACCAGCAACTGCAATAAATTTAGCTTATAAAAATATGTCATATTAGTACAACTGTTGTATAGCAAGGTTTGTTTGTGAATTGTATTTAATATGTTTATAGTGTTTCATTCAGGCTTTAAATTTCCTCTGGTTTTGATGCAAAGGGGGACACATGAAAATAAGTGGAAACCAGATAACTATCTGAAAATTTGAAAAGGCTGATCATGTAGTTACCACTAATGTTTATATCTGATGTTCCTCCATTTAGTTAACTACCCTTTTAGCTTAAATTGATGTTACTATGCTGCAACTTCATCTTTTTCAGTGCATATTCTAAACAATTTCAAGTACATGCAGCAGTTTGTTTCACTTCCCTACCACAAGAGGTTGACATCTATTCAGATTTGACACTCCTCTCTGTGCACAGAGGAGAGCTGGTCTGCCTGCATTTGGTTAAAACTGGTGGTGAAATCCAGTCAGTCACAGGCTACAGAGTCCAATTCAAGACAGCTCAGTTTAAAAAAATCTTTTCTCATACCCATATAAGTATGCTTATATTTCCAACAGAAAAGTTAAACCTTGAGGTAAAAAAAGGGACTGTATTGGAAATTTCAAAATATTGGTTTCTTTATCCAGGATACATTACTTTTCAATAGAACATGAGGGTTTGAGGTCTTTCTCTGTTTTCAAATTGTAATTTTAGGAAATACAAATATTATATGTCAAATAAGTGGTAAGATCATATACCCGTTTGGTGTGGTATGAGGCTTTTCCCAAAACAAAATCAATGAGAAGGAAACATCTTTCTTGTGCTTTCCATCAACATAAATGATCCACATCTGCTTTCTGAACCGCTACATCTGTTTGGTGAGGTCAGAAACCACCATGGCTTGCATCTTGTAAGCTCCAGAAACACAACTGGCAACATTTTAAGTCTTTAAAAAACTAAAATAAATAATAAAAACATGTATCTTAACATTTTTTGAGATCCTATAGCACTAAGTCATTGGTCGAGCTTTTAAGGTGAATACATCAGCTATAAAAAGCTTTACGACGAATTTATTATGCCTCAAAAGTGTAAAGACACCAATTCTGTTAGACAAAAAAATGTTGGTTTGATAGGTCGAGTTCTCCAGATTTTAAGAGTCAAATAACAGAAAGAGTCAACAAGAATCTCTTGATTTCTGTGGAGAAAATTGATGCTAAACTGACTTCTTTGACTTGATTTTGTACAGACATTTCTTCAGAGGATCTTTCAGAATTCCAGAAATCCTGCCTTGTTCTGCTGACACCATTCAGACTTTTCAATTCTCAGGGAACGGAAATCTTTAAATTGTTTGATTTATTTCACTGAATTGTTGAACATAGCTTAGAAATACTGTAAATCTTTACTTCTTGCAATTTTGATGATTATGGCCTCTAGATAATAAAGACATTGATTTTTTTTTTCGTAAAATTAAATAATCAAAGGAGAAGATTTTCAACACATTGGTCAGGCAACTGAAAAGTGTTCATTTCTATGCATGTAAAATATTGGTTGGGCCTCATTTTCCATGAACTGTTGCATCAATATGCCATGATGAGGAGATCTGTGTCATTGCGTAGGTGTGTTGGAGGCCCAGGTTGCATTGTTGGTTCTGGCGTCTCCTCTTGTTCTTCTGGACAGCAACCCATAGGATTTTCTATTAGGTTCAGGTCAGGCGAGGTAGTCATTTGAAGTATTGTTTTAATACCTTTAGCTATGAGGGCAGGGTCCAAATCCTGCTGGAAAACAAAATCAGCATCTCCTTGTCAGCAGAGGGCAGCATGAAATAGTAAAATATCCTGGTAGATGTTTGTATTGAATGTGAACTTCAGAAAACAAAGTGAAACAAACATCAGCAGGAGACACAGCATCTCTATCCAACACTGACTGTGAAACTTCACTTTGGCCTTCAAGCAACCTGGACTCTGCCTCTCGAGACTCCAGGACTTTAATGTTGAAATATAATGCAGAATAACTTTAATTTGATAAAAGAACAATTGAGCAACGATCCAGTTCTTTTTCTCTTAAGCGTTCGTAAGACAATTCCTACATTGTCCCTGGCTTAGGACTGACTTGAGAAGATTAATGCTACTTTTGTCTAGTATTCATCTGTGTGTTGGGTTTCTCGATGCTTTGACTCCAGCTCCAAACCACTTCCTGTGTGTCTGATAATCATCTCCATACGGTTGTTTTCCCTTTTGCTGGTGTACCACACTTTTTTCTTCCATTTGATTGTCTGTTTTTATACTTGGACACAGCCCTTTGTGAACAATTATCATTGCCGTCAACCACCAGCTTGTCAAAGAGCTTTTGTGACTTCCCTTTCTTGTGAAGAGTGTCCATGAATGTCTTCTGGACATCTGTCAGGTACTCAGTCTTCTCCTGATTGTTTGACCAAATGACCACAACTGAGAGACCATATGAAGGCTGAACAGGTGTTTTGAGTTTATAAAGTTGATTAGGGTGGGTCACAGTAAGTTTCCAATATTCACATTTTTGGAAGTTCTGAATTTTGGGGTTTTAATGTAAGCCATATTCACCAAAAATACAAGAACTAAAAACTTGAAATAATTTTTTTCATTGGTAATTATTTTATTGACAAAACATAAGTTTAATTCACAATTTTTAAATTAAATGTTTTGAGTTGTAATATCAGTATGTTAATATTTCCTTTTTTTTCATAGTGTCTTCTTTTTTTCTAAACTTTCATTTTTAATTCTGTTACTTTGATTGACATCATGCATAAAAATGAGTTGTCACTTGTTTTACAGGAAGACTATTGGTTTTCGTCCATGTTGTGGCTTGTTCTTTTGCGTTTATCATTTTAATTCAGAGCGTCTTATGACTATTCTTGTTCCAAATAAAGCATTGGAATCTTTTTAAAAGTTGAAACTGTTTTTTTTCTTTTTTTTAGTATCAAAAAACAAAGTATTCATTTGGATCTTTTAGGGTGTAATCAAGTTGCCTGTGTGGTGGTAAATGCTTTTTAATATGTGTATGTTCCCCTCATAAAAGAAGATCGTTGTTTCAGAAATGTTGTTTTCTTCACATAGAAAACAGTAGAAAAAAAGGTTCAATTCTTTACATATTTCCATAGTTTTGTTTCCTTTTTTTCATTACTTGCAGGGACAGCCTGGAGCCATGGGGATAGAAGGGCAACCAGGACTGCCTGGATATCCAGTGAGTGATTCCTGAAAACGAATGGTTGCTTTGTGGTAATAAGCAAATGTACTAAGTTTTTTTTTCTAATTCCAGATTTGTATTTTTACGTGAGCCTGCTTGAGGTTAACTAGTTTAGGTCAACAGCTATTGGATTCTTCCATATCAAAGTATGATAAAATCCAGATTACAGATCAGGCATAACATACTTTTCTTATTTGTTGGTTGGATTTAAAAGGAGTACATCATGCAACTTTTTTGAGGTTTTAGGTGTATTATAAATTTAATCCTCATGGAAAAAAAAACATCAGTCCTCCCAATCCACGTAAGCGTCACATTCATACGTATAAATGTGGACCGCCCCAAGGCTAAAACACACACCAACTTTCTCGGTAATCGTTAAAACGATTTCATTTTAGCATCAACTCTGAGAAGAAGTGCTTCCTTTTGTACCTAACCTGCAGAGACAACGGCTCGCTGCCAAGGCTGGCTCTAGGTGGATGTCGTGAAATGTCTGTATTTTCAAACCACATGTAAAATATTGTCAGTGGGAAAATACTACTAATAAATTGAAGGTGGAACTACAAATTTTGTCATAAAGACACAATACTTTCTGAAAAACTCGAATCTGTCCTTAGTATTAGATTGTGTACCTTGTAGATGGAGCCACGCTTGTGTCGTCTTGTTTTGTGAATGTGTGTGCACAGGCGGCTTCCCGCAGCAGGGATTCAGACTTGTGTCTTCCTGACCACAAATCCTGCATAACATACTAGCCTCCATACAAAGTGTTTTGTTTACATAAAAACAGCTCTGGATCATACATGGATGACCTTCACGGTTAAGCTATAGAACTGTGGTTTCTTCTCATAACATAAAAAGCGCTGTTGTCTCTTATTAGGGACACCCTGGCAAACCGGGGCCTATAGGACCACCAGGGCCAAAAGGTGAAAAGGTATTATGATTGATGAACTACTTTCTATGCTCTAATTTGGCATATTTGGCTTCAATATTTGTGTTATGGATGTAGTTGTGATAGTGGGCAATTCTCTGACATTCTAGGGTTATCCAGGGGAGGACAACAAGACACCAGGACCACCAGGGCCCTTAGGTGAACCAGTAGGTCTTGTTTTCTTTTGAACTCTGCTTTCTAAGAACGTTTTGTGCTCTTAAACGCTCGTTGTGTCGTTTTGCCCTAAACCTGACAGTTTTCTTTCCAGCTGTAGAAGAGTGGTCCCATGAAGAAATATCTATCAAAGATGCCAAAGCAAGCAACACTGTAAACCAGAAATACTTTGGGTTGGAAATTCCTATCAAACTACTTGATCAAGTCATTTTTTTTTCACAAGTTGAGAATTCGATTCAAATAAAAGTCTAAATGTTTGACAAACTTTCATTCTATTATTTAAGAAACAATAATCATATTTTGGGTAATGAATTCTTATGGGAAGATATGTTTTTTTTTTGCCTGAAGATTTACAGGAAATACTTAAAAAAAACTTACCATAGAAGAAATTAATTGGTGTAGTTTGCTTTTCTTGTTTGTTAAATTGAAAATGCAGGAAGAATTGCTACAAGACTGAGTCTAAGCTGTTTAAACTTCGGACAAACCCAAACATGTAAAATCTCAACAAAATGCTGAAGTAAATGCTGTCTTTCCAACTTCAAAAGTTTTAACAGAATTCAAAGTTTCAAACTTTTTACAAAACTCTTTTATCTTAGACAAGTGGCAAAATGTGAGGTTATTGACCTAAACTGCCTAGTTATGAACTAGAATCTTTCACCCAAAAATTGTTTTTTATTTCTCTGAAAAATACCAAAAAGGCCTCAAAACGTATCAAAGGGTTTTTATAAGCTTTGACATTTTAAAACAATGTTATTTTTATTATTGAACTCCTCAACAAAAGTAGGGAGGATAGTGGTCTGGCCTTGTGATGAACTGACACACCATCAAGGGTGTACTTAGCCAACAACGAACAGTGACTGGGATAGGCTCCAGCAACCACATGACCCTGACAGGGATTGAGAGGGTTTAGAAAACAGATGGACATTTGAACTTGTCCAACAGTTGGTAGGATAAAGACCTACTTTACATTAAGTGATAGCGTTTCTTTAAAGGCCTACTTCCAATCAGTACAGCATTATCAAATATGAATGGATTTTATAAGTAATAAAGTGACAACTTGTATTTGAAAAGTGAATTGTAAGTGGACATAGCCAAGATTTGGTCTCTAAAATGAGGGCAGGTGTAAAGTCTGTAGCTTCATGCTTTTTTTTTTCTTTCTACACAGGGATCTGCAGGAGAACAAGGAGAGCGTGGGGAGCCAGGTGATGAAGGATATCAGGTAAATCTCAGGACATTCTTCATACAAGAATGCTGTACTAAAAAAATTGTTTGTCCACTCTTCCACTTCTTATAAACTCTGATTTTAAGAAGTCGTCTGTAATTTATCACATTATCTACGATTTCACATTTAATCTCGTGGCTTTAATCTTATTTTTGATCCACAGATCTAAAGTTTAATATATGTGTAATATCTGACTTAGTATCAAAGAGAAAATTGTACTAACATAGATTAAACCATGTTTTTTAGGGTCATATTGGAGCTGCTGGAACTCGGGGGGCACTAGGTCCACAGGGGCCACCTGTAAGTCAGAGTTGATTGTTCTTTGAAAATAGTGAAATTGCCAAAAATATGTATTTATATATATTAATAAAACATATTTTCTAAATTTTGTATTAATGAGTAACAGGAAGCATTTGGCTGTAGCTACATGGATAAAAAAGACATGTTTTCAGTGTAAAATAAAAACAGAAATAAATTAGCTGGCAGTGTAATGTGTTGATTTTCTTGACATATACTGTCACAATTTAATCCATCACATTCAACTACACTTTTTTTTTCAAAAATAATTTTTGTAAGTATTTTTTATAAAGAAAGTATAGATGTCAATATTTTAAAATCTTTTTATGAATTTGTGTTAAACTGTTTGAGCATTTTTTGTGCACTGTGTGCAGGGATCACCGGGTCCTCCTGGAAAACAAGGCCCTAAAGGAGAAAAAGGAGTTGCAGTGAGTCTTTGATAATAACTTCCTGTAGTGTGCATCTGTGATCTATTCAATTTAGTAGATTCAGATGTTTGTGATCTTCAAAAAGTTATAAACAAAACTAAAATACAATTTTCCTACTTCTAAAGTAAAATCAGTGCTAGAAGAGCTTTTTGCAAGTGAGCTACTTTTACATATTCCTGAAAGTACATTTATTTGTAAATCAGATTTTTTTAAATCTGAAATGTCAATTTACTTGTTAAATGTTGTCTTATTTGGCATCTTATTTATTTTGCAATAAGACTGGCAACCAGGCCATGATGTGTCAAGCCAAGGTGTACCATCAAAATAAACTTGTCTTGTCTTACCCCGTCTACCCCAACAGTAGATGTGATAGGCTCCAGCAAACCCATGATCCCGAAATGGGACTCAGTGCCTTCAGAAAATGGATGGATGGATTTTGGGCTTATAACTCTGTCTTGTAGATTTGACAGGACTTTAGGATATGCCTTTTTAGGGTGTTGGGCATGAATATTCCTAAATATGAATCTGAATATAACATTTGTTCAAATTAGAATTTCTATTCACATTAACAGTGTCTTGGATTTGGAATTACATAAGTATTTTTAATGTTAGTTTCCAGCTGATTTTTCTTTTTTTCTTTTTCTTGTTTCAGGGCTTGGCTGGAAAGAAAGGAGCACGAGGTCTAAATGGATCCCCTGGTGCTGAAGTGAGTTTGACATAACGTTGGATTCTGATTCATAAAGACGAAATTGTAAATAAAAAGCAAGAAAGAGGCAAAGGGTCACAAAACAGAAAAAAAAAACATGGAAATAGGGTCTTCAAAGTTAGAAAACAAAGAGCTTCATTCAAATGTTGACAGTAGGATGTTCTGCAAGAACTGAAAATAAGAACTGAAATAATAATAAGAACTGAAATAATAACTCAAACAAACAAAACAAGCACCAATCAAAAAAAGAAAAAGAAAAATGTACAAATTCAGCAAAAGATAATCATAAAACTAGACAAAAGTTTCAAAAAATACTAGTGTGCCTACTAAAAAAAAACTGCAGAAATTTTCCAAACCCACAAATCCTCATGAAATAAGTTACAGAACTATGATATGTCAAAAGATGAACATACTTGATGTCATTCAAAGTTTTCCCAAATCTAGCCTGCATAAATATTTTAAGCTTCGCCTTTTTGCAGCTTTCTAATATATTCTTGACAGACAATATATACAATTAAAAAGAACTTAAGCCTTTCAATGTTTTCTGAATTATACAATGACAATTTCCATTGAAGTCAATCTGTTTGTTTCTATATGGGTCATCTCATAGTGACTGTAAAAAACTCTCAGGCTGAGATTAATCTGAAGTGACATTGTCATTTTCCAGGGCCCGACTGGTTCCCTGGGACCTAGAGGATTGATGGGTTATTCAGGACCAGATGGCCCTCCAGGACAGACCGGATTACCAGGTTTACCGGGAAAGCAAGGGCGGCAGGTAACCTGTGATAAATAGTAATGAGCAAAATTGCAAGTTTAAAAAAAAGAAAAAAACCCAACCTGACCTTACCTGATAAATCTCTAAAAGTAAAATGAAAATCTTTAAAATCGGCCCTTCCTCAGTCGTGCAGACGCCGGGTGTCTGTGGTATTTGTGTTGTGAGCCAGTCTAGTGATGGCAAGAAAGGCTCATTCAATGTAGCATGTAAATTCCATGCGATGGCATACGCCATAAATCTGCACGACATTTTGGGGTGGATCTAAAGGTATCAGAGAATGGCTCAAGCAGACGAGTGATACTGAGGACACGGCTTCAGAAAAAAGAGCAACAAGCAAACGATTGTCTGGTGGAGGTGCAAAGATATCGAGCAACAAATTAGAAGAACTGGTTTGAACATGGATTATTGAGGATTTTCATGAAAGCAAAGAGCCTTTTTGATACAGAGACTGATGATGCTTCAAAGAGAAAAGAAACATTCACAGCCAGTGCTAATCAGAACAGAATACAATGTTCTCATCATTTCACTAAAGCCTGAAATGGTGTTGTTGTCTGCGTTTTGTGAACTTCACTGCAAAATGAACCCATTACCAGTCACTGCTTTGTCTGCAATGGAGTAAAAAACGATCTCCAATAGAAGCCTGTTTCTAATAAACGATGGGCTGGCTGCCAAATTTTGGCATAAACAGTGAGGCTACTATTGACAGACATACGGTATATGACTTGTTTCAGACTTCTTGTGTTCATAAGACATTCTTGGGGTTTTCCCTGCTGTGAAGCAGTGGATTTATTCAATATTGTTCACCTGCACAGGGATTTTCAGTGCAGCAACACTTTGGAGTGATTGTGAGTTGGAACGCTGTTATATTCTAGTCTAGACTCCTTGTATTTCTTGTTGGTGCTTTTGGCCAGGTCTTAATTGTGGCTGCCAACCAGTTGTTGGAGAAGTTGTGCTTTCTAATAGCACTCTGCAGCTGATGTTTGTTTTTTTTTTTTTACATTCTTTTCTTAGCTGTCCAATCTGCATAGAAATAGTTTCTCGCAAAAAAAAAATATTGCTACAGATTAGCACCGTTCTTAACCTCCTTGTGTATGAATTTTCTTGTATTGATGCAGATGTTCTTTATTCTTATCTCTCTGTTCTATAACAACTCTCAGTTTAACAAAAGCATGCAATAATTGTTCTTTTAAAGACCCACTCCAATTATGTTTTCTGTGTTTTTAACTTCTTCTTGTGGAATTTTTTTTATGATGAATGACATATATAGAATCATTTAAGCTTTAAACTGCATTTCTGAGTATTTTTTTTATTCAAATGATTGTGAACCACAATGCAGATTAAAAAATGCACATTAAAAAGCTCTCAGTTGTGACGCAGCAATTGAAATGAGTGGGCCAGACTCTCCCTGCTCCGCTCCATTCTGAAGCATCCACTTGTCTGAGCTGGCATCTTGCTCAAACTGTACGGATGGATAGCTCCAATACTTCTTGACGTTTTTTTATATGTTGTGAGAGGCTGTAAGCTAGTGGGAGAGTGTAAACAAAGATTTAATGAGATGTCGGTGGAGGCTTATATGTCCATACCAACAGTCCTGCCCACCACTCAGAGGTAAATTTCTAATTAACTCCTGCCACGCTGCTGAAAATATATCTTAAAAAAGGACAAAGGCCTACAGGTTTTGACAAAAAACAGCATAATCATAACATAACGATCTCTGGGAAAGATCAGGTTGGAGTGGGACTTAAAGTTCTTCTTAAAAAATATGTTGTCTAAATTTATTTTTTAGATCATAATTCCATAATATATTTTATGGGATCCTTACATTTTATCAGCTATCTAGCTTTTCTATCTAACTGGATTCTTGACAAGTGGGCCTGTTTCTAAAAGTAACGTTTAGTTTGATGTTTTGGCATGCAAAATTTCAGGAATACTGTTTTTCAAAAGTTACTTGGTGTATTAGTTGGTTAATTTAATTTGTGGAGGCTCAGGCTGAACTTTTACCTCCTGACATTGCAAGAATTTCAGTCTAGTCACATAGTCCAACACCTCATAGCAAAAGCCCAGTTTTAGCCTATTTTTCATAAATTTGACAGTCTAAAATCTGCATGAAAATTTTTAAAAAATATAACCATGAAACAACAGTCAAACTGAAAGAATAATGATGGGAAAATGTCACAATTAAGGCAGAGCAGAAAGTGAAATAGTAATTATATTGCTGCTTCTAATGTTTTCAATTTTTCAGTTGCTTCCTTAATGTATTTCAAACCATCAGAGAAATGTCTTTAATTCACCACTCGATAAAGATTTATGTGGTTCTTGCTGCTTTGTGTTTAGCTTTAAGGTGTCTGTGCATGCACACGTGCACAGACACAGCCAGAAAAATTAGGGGTTTATTTTACTTTTAAACAAAATATGTAGCCAAATATGCATGCACTGCCATTTTCCAAACCTTTGAGAACACTGTTTTACAGTTAATTTTTCATTCTGGCACCCTCTAAAACTTTTCCTATGAAGCTGTCTTTTAATGTCTGAGTGATTTTGTTAAGATGGTAAAAAACAACTTTTCTCAGCACCTGCAGAGTTTAAGTGTTTATGCAGAAAATCTGCAGCTGTGTGTTTCCAGCTCATTCTGGACTTCTCTCAAGTGTGAAATGTTGTCCAATCCAGCGTTTGTCCTCATAGCTGTCTCTGTATTCAGCCTCAGCAGACTTCTGAAGGGGTAGTGAAGACACTGTGGTCCTCATCGGGAGAAAATAATTGTTTGTTTCTGTGGGGTTTCTCCAACAAATGTTGTAAAAATACCTTCAGACCTACACAACTACAAGGATTTTTGTCTCAAAAAATGTTTTTGCAGCATGTCTTTTCAGGGAAATCACATCTTTGCAAAAAAATGTATGTTTTGCATTTTGTTTTGGCTGCTGACAAACGTACAAAAAACTAATGTGGAGATTATTGGTTACATTTACATGCACAAAGAATACGTTTCTTGTCATTTAAGGCTGAACCGTCATGCTGTGACAAATGTATTCTCTGGTTAAACATTATGTATGAGTTAGTAAAACCTCCTGATGGATCATCCCAGATCTCCTATCTGACTTCAACTACCAGGGAAAACTTTAGGCCTGTTAAAGCTAACTGAAAAATGAACTGGTTTTCTGAAGACTAAAAGTCTCAGACTTTTTTTTAAAAATAAACCTACTTTTGTTCATCTAAATGTTTTGATACCATTCCTGTAAAGGGCCAGCAAGGTTTGATGGGACCTGAAGGACCTGCTGGACGACCAGGTCCTAAAGGAGAAACTGGACTTCCAGGACCATCTGGAGAAAGAGGGTCACCTGGTCAAAAGGTAAACAAAAGAAAAGCAATAGTTCTTAGTAAATCCTAATTAAAACCAATTTTCACAGACATTTTTAAATGTTTGATCCATTGGTTCAGGGAGAACCTGGTTTGCCAGGAGACAGGGGAGCCCCTGGTAAGAAAGGTATGACAGGGGCTGTTGGTGATCAGGGCAAGAAAGGTGACCCAGGACTCAAAGGACAACCAGTAAGTAGCTGAAAAATAATGATTTTATTAGGACAGTTTTGTGTCTTTAATAAGTTGATAAGACATAATAAATGTATATTTGATAATTAGGCTCAAAGGGGGTAATTACAATGCTTTTTATAAAGATTCTGTTGCAGGAACACTTAGAAAAGGGCCTTCGAGAACTTATATGCTTTCTAAAACCCCTCTCTAAATTTAGCTTTTGTGTCTATGTAACTGATCTGCAGTGAGCTACAATGTTAGTGTTTGACATTTTTCCATCTTGTGTTGAGGTTGATAAATGATTTGGGTGAGCTGGGGAATGGAAACATTCCACCTGGCAGGGCCAAGTTATGTAACACTCCAGAGGTTTCAGAAGGAGGAAAAAAAGAGGCTTCACCTCACTTATGTAACTCGTCAAAGCAGAAAAAGAAAAGAGACTACATTCTATCCCCTGCTCTGGTCCTGGCTGCTCCAGTTATCTCGGCTAATGCTCGCAGAGCAGAAAGGAAACTCCAGCCCCCGGGTCAGATCACTTTACACTTCTCAGTGAATACGCTTTCCCAGCCAAAGACACCAGTCTGAAAACAGAGCTGTCCAAAGGATGTGAACGATTGGCTGTGCAAACACACTGTCTGCCCACCTGGGCGATGGCACTCAGACAAGAAAAAGACAGCAGACATCACTCAGAGGAGTGTGTGTCTTGGAAAAGCACAAAAATGTGGATTGGGGCAACTGTAGATCTGAAAAAGATCTGCCTCTGTCCAGGCTCTTTTGAAAAAAACAAATAAAAAATGATGTCTAGTATTTAAAATGAGCTGAAAAAGTGTTTAACTTACTTTCCACTTGCTCTAAATGTTTATTTCAAAAGTGTATTGGACCTCATTGCCTCCCTTTTTCTTGTTTGTATGATGTAGGGGGAACCTGGTGATTCTGGAATGGTTGGTTTGCAAGGCTTTCCAGGACCAAAGGTAAGACAAAAACACCACTGGACAAACACCATGTAAAAAAAATTCTAATGTTTTCACATTTTGTAGGGGCCAAATGGTGATTTAGGGCCGAGAGGTTATCCTGGTCCCAAAGGACCTGTTGGTGCTCTGGTGAGTCCAGTCAAAATCATAAATGCAGTTAGTTTGCAGATTATCAACAAATATATATCAAATGCAGAAGTTACATCTTTAGTATCTATGTATATAGCTGCAAACTAGACCCTTTGTCTTTCATTTTGCACCAGGGAATAGCAGGACCTGTTGGCCCAGATGGAATGATTGGCCCTATAGGAAGACCGGTAGGGTTTTTTTTTTCTATGTGTGTTCATATTTTAAGCAGGTTTTTTTTTCCCAATATAAAGTTAGAGTCAAAAGCAAATCTTGCTGCTTTTACTCTCCCACAGGGGCCACAGGGTCCAAAAGGAAACAGTGGCGAAATGGTAAGCCCTTTTGGTAATCCAAAAAATTTGATATGTAGTATTTCTAGTATCCTAACTGTTGTGCATCAGTGCTTCAGCTGTCTCTAACAACTGAACTGTTAGTTGAAGAAGAACTTAGATTATGTTTTGCATCATTAGCTTTTTCCTAAGGAAGGAGTCCTGACTTTTGCTCACTGTCTCCTGGACTTGAGGGGAGATATCTTGGACTACGCAATCCACAATCACTTTTATAAACTTGTTTATAGGCTGGAGCGTGACTGTATATAGAAACCCACCTCACCTTAAAACCACTGTATTTGCCACACCTTGCTGGTACTGGATTGAACCCTCTTTTCCTGTCAGAAATGCATTAATCCTTGGTGGCATGGAATCAACAAGGTACTGGAGACATTTCCCATAGAGTTTGGTCCATATTGGCATGATACCATCACACAGTTACTGTAGATTTGTCAGCTAAACATCCATGATGTCAATCTCCCGTTCCACCACATCCCAACAGTCTATTAGGTTGAGATCTGGTGACTGTGGAGGCCATTTGAGCTCAGTGATTTCATTGTCATGTTTAAGAAACTAGTCTGAGATGACTCCAGCTTTATGGCATGGCGTCATAAACCATCAGAAGATGATACACTGTGGTCATAAATTCATGGATATGGTCAGCAACAATACCAGAGAAGGCTGTGGTGTTGTAACCCTTCTCATTTGGTAATAAGGGGGCCAAAGTGTGCCCAGAAAATATCCCCATAACATTACTGCACCACATCCACCAGCATGAAGCAATGATACGAGGATGGATTGTACCGAGTGGTTATTTGAGTTACTGTTGCCTTTCTATCAGCCGGAACAGTCTGGTCATTCTATTCAGACCTCTGGCATCAATAGGGCATTTCTCCCCACAGAACTGCTGCTCATTGAATAGTTTCTTTTTTTCTGTAAATCCTAGAAATAGTTGTGGGGGGAAATCCCAGTTTATCAGCAGTGTTTTTAAATTGTCAGACCAGTCTGTCTGGCTTTATAGTCTCTTAAATCACCTTTTTCCCCATTCTGATGCTCGGTTTGAACTGTTTGACCATGCCTACATGCCTAAATGCACTGAGTTGCTGCCATGTGATTGGCCAATTAGTAATTTTCCGTAACGAGCAGTTGGACAGGCGTGTCTAATAAAGTGGCCAGTGAGCGTGGATGAAAGTTACAATCCATCAGACGACTGTACTGCTGCTTCACAGAGATAGAGGCAAACGTGGCCTCTACTTTTTTCTGTATACTTTCTTCATTGAGCAATATGCATAATTCATGACTTTCTGTTATGTTTGTCACTTTTAGGGGCCTCAAGGACAACAAGGAAGTCCGGGACCCAGAGTACGTGTTAACATGCATGCATTATTGATTATCTTTGAATAATCTAATGAGCTCTTATTGCTCAGGTTTAAAAAAAAATGTGTGAGACATTAATATTTTATGTGGTGTAACCTTTTTAATTCTCTCCTCAGGGACCCCCTGGTGCTCCGGGTCCATCTGTAAGTATACTGTGTCAGACAAGTTTAAATAAGCATGTTTTATGTAAAACACAAGGGACTTAAGATTGTAGGATTTTGAACTGTAATCCTAAGGCGGTGTTTAGACAGTTTTTTTTTTTTTTTTGGCACTTCAGTATTTTTTCTCACTCTGAGACTCATTTAAAATCTTTTTGTGACACAGAAGTTGAGCTTTTTCTCTTCTCTTTTCCTATTGGAATAGCAGTGGTGTAGTGGATGCCTTATTGTTGACTCACCTGATGTGATAACTGTAATGTTTGCTCTGACTGGAATGTGTTATTCTTTCCTTTGCTGAAGTCAGGAATGCAATGGTTTGTTGATGGAATTCTGACTTTACCGTTTTTCTCCGGCGCTCAAATGTGATATAATATGTAAAAGCTTTTCTGTAAGATGGTTGTATGTTGGTTTTCTAAATTCTGAGAAAAAGCTTACAACTAAAAACATCTCAGTTTAATTCCAAGCAGGGCTCCAAAACTGTTTTGTTTTTTTTCCGACCAGATGTGTTGATTTTATATTCGCAGAGGCTCAAGCTTTATGATGACTCAGCAGTCTACAGTTTATCAGATTCCAGTGCTGCACTAGGAACTGAGGTAAGGTACAGGTTAAGGATGAACGAGTTGGTTCATTATTAAGTGTTTGCCAATGAATCCCTTTGAGGCTTTATATTCTTTGTTTCATTGCTAAATAGAGTTTTCAGAACACAGAGATGACCCTACATGACCAGAATACAGAGATAGTTAAGACCCTCCGATACCTGAGCAACGTGATTGAGAGCATTAAAAAGCCTCTGGGCATGAGGGACAACCCGGCTCGTGTCTGCAAAGACCTTCTGGACTGTCAACACAGACTGAAAGATGGTGAGTTTTGCAGAGAAAGAACTTTTTAGATGGAGTAGGGTAAATCTTTTTCACCTGCTCATTATTTTCCATCTTTGACGGGGACATTCAGATTGGTTCTGGATTGATCCCAACCTGGGCTGCACTTCGGACGCCTTCAAAGTCTTTTGCAACTTTACTGCAGGAGGACAAACTTGTTTACACCCAGTGGCTTCCAATGAGGTATCTATGAACTTACGTTCAGATAATTTTATAGTTGTGTGTAGAGCCCTTATACACAGGACCTCTACCGGTGTTTACTTTTATATTGTGACTTTTCTAGCACCGTTATTATACCCACAAACACAAGATGACAGTAGCTATTCTTATTCTAAAAACAAAACAAACAGTGAAGGAGTAGAGTAGGATGGATAACTTTATGAGATGAAGCTCAAGGTGACGCTGTTTATGAGTCTGTGTTACTGAGTTGAAGGCCATTATTTAGCCCAGTATTGGCATCCTTTATGGAAATCTTTGTCATGTCCATTAGTGGGAAAATAAGTAGGATAAAAGACCTGTAAAACGTTTTTCCTAGTTTTTTATTAATAATACCCAACTCTGATTGTTCTTTATAAGCATCTTGACAGCTAAAGTTCAAACAGAGATTAAAGACAGGTAGCTGTGTCCCTGAGGTTCTGTTGCTTCTTGAGACAGTTGGAAATGTGATGTTTTCTCAGTGTTGAAAAGAGGTAGCAAGCCATCTTCTTTGCTGAGTGTAGAGCGCTGTGGGAGAGTGCTCTCTATGCAGCACTGGTCAGGCCTACCACTATCTGGACTAAGAGGAACTTAAAGTCAGTTGTCATCATCTCCACACAGTCTCCTTTGATAACAAGTGAAAACTTGTCTGTTTCTGATCTCCTGTATAGTCAATTATCAGTTTCTTTGTTCTTGTGGTGTGTGCCTCTCTTCAGGCTACACAGACTGTGTAGTAGAGTCCGATCTCCTGACCTGAATGCCTTCTGTTCTCTGAGAAGTGGTTGGATGTTCTTGGTCATCCAAGGCTTCTGGTTAGGATGAACCTGATGCATTTATCCACTGTGACAGCATCAGTGCATTTTCTTATGTAACACAGGACATTGCTTGTGAACTCTCCCAGGGCTTGTTGTTCAAACACCTCTCAGCTTGTTCCTGTTGAAGCATTCTTGCAGCAGCTGGGAGGCAGCATCAGGCCGAGCAGCTGTTAGCTCGCTGAAACTTAAGCGCAAATGATTTTGTACTCGTTTATCATCACTGTAGTTATTCTTCTCTGGGTGTGTTTGAGGTTTTTAACGTGTCTGCGATGACAGAGTGGTGCTTACCTTCCCAACAGATGGTTTTTGATGTCGGGAAAGTCCAAATGAAGTTTCTCCATTTACTGAGCAACGAAGCAAGCCAAAGCATCACGCTTCATTGCCTGAACAATGCAACCACCAGCTCCATCAGAACCACACACAGAGAGAAGAGCTCTATTCGCTTTCAAGGCTGGAATAAACAGACATTCGAGAAAGGCACACTGCTTGAGCCACATGTGCTGCAAGATGAGTGCAAGGTAAAGACACCTGCAAACATTCAACATGAGTGTGACTGCTATAAGACTTGAAAACATGTCTTTGTGTCTTTCTCATGCATGGAATCAATACAGAAAGTATCTCATTTCTGTCATTTTCGTTCCCTTTTTTTAGACTCAGATTCAAGATGGCAGCTGGCATCAGTCTCGCTTCGTTTTCCACACTCAGGACAGTCAACAGCTACCTATTGTGGACATACAAGAAGTTCCCGCTTCTCAGCTTGACAGGCAGCAGCACATGGAAATCGGTCCTGTCTGCTTCCTCTGACACAGACATCATCCTGTGATCTGCTCACACAAACCAGTCAGACCCACAGATGTCAAAACAAAGCTTACACAGCAGGACACATTGAAGACTTGTTTGCCTTGGCTGGAGCGCATTGACTGGGTTTTTTTGTCCAACTGCAAATGACCTAAACAAAATGACCCACAGAGCATCCAGAATAAGAGGGAAAAGGAGATGAGTTCATGCTAATATTTATCAAAATGTGTAAAGTAAAGCTTGTTTCACTTTTCTTTTTGCTTTAGTGCATAGGTTGTCTGCATATGGACCCGTATCACTCCGGATCATAGGGCAGGGCCTCACGATGCAGCAGCCTATCCACATCCCAAATCCCCCACTCTCCCTTAGCTTTCACCTCGAACACAGATGATCCTGAGAAGGAGCCCAACCCGAAGAATCACCTCTGCACGGGGCGCTATCTAACATAGAGCTAACACAAGCGCTATGGCATGTGGATACCATATGACTGCTCTTACACTTCTCACATCAGAGGCTTTACTTTGCGTTGATGTTTATGTCTTTGGTCCTCTCCACTTGGACTTGTACATCTTGACAGATGGTGCTCTACCTCTATGTGGTTATTTGCTTTTCAGAACAGTTGCAAATGCCAGTTTGACTTTGTGTTGTATGTACCGGTTACATCAAGGTTTATGTTGTATGAGTACTTATGTTGGTTTGGTCATTTCTAATTTATGAACCAATTTTTGATACACTACATATGTTTGTAGCTTCTCCCTCTTTTTGGTAGGCTCCCAAACCTATCATTGGTGCTGCAACAAAGTCGTTGATATTTCCTGTGTATATATTGACAGTATATTTTATGTTTATTTATAATCTTTTTTTTTCCAACTTTACTGAACCACAGTAAGTTATATTCTCAGAGAACCATTTGATCAATCCAAATCTAGTTGAATTAATATTTATGTTCACATCTGTTTCTGTTGCTCTCAGTTCAGTCAGAGGGAGTTTACTCACTGGCAGGTACAGCAAGCCAGATCTGGAAAGCATAGTCGCCATCCTCTTCAGCAGTGTCATCATAGACAATTTGGGGGGAACACCATTGGACGCAAATTTGTGAATAAAAATAAATAAATGGAATATTTTATCCACAAAGGGTTTGGTGCTGTTTCTGATATTAATTTTTTTTTAAGTGTACCATCTTAGTACAGAACCAGAGCAAAACACACATTTTCTTATCCTGTTTTTGTCCCTTTTGGGGATGCTGTGAGGAAGTTAGAGTACCTGGAGAAAACACAAGCATGGGGTGAACATGCAAACTCCATGCAGAAGGGTCCCCCCATTGGTGATTCTGTTCCAGGTCCCCCAGCCAGGACTTGAGCTGGGGGCCGTCATGGTGTAAGGCAAGAGCAATAACCAATGGACCACCATGCAGCCCCAGAACCAAACAACTTGATAGAAAAATGTTTTCTTTTTTTTGTCTTGGATGGTTTCCCTTTTTTTAATGATCACTGATATTTTGAAAGAGGTGCTTAATGTTAGTTTTGGTAAAGGAAAAATGGTTTGTTTAGGATTTCTCTTTTGGCTAAAATTCTCTACACTATTGATATGAATCATTAAATTGCATTTAGCAATACATTGTGCTTTGGTTTGAAGAACATGATTAGCAAAAAACACAAAGTAGTTTATTTATTTATTTCAATTAGTTTGCAGTGAATGGATGCATGCAGGACTGGCACATGGGAAACCAGGGTTTGTTTCCCAGGGGGCATGGTGAGTTTCATCTAGTGTGGGTCCTTGGGCAAGACACTTGACACTACTGCCTTAACTATGTAGCCACAGGGGGACCCAGGTCTGGGTTTTCCTGTGCTGGTTTCCAGCCCGGCTCAAATACAGGGTTATGTCAGGAAGGGCATTCAGTGGAAGGTTGGTGCCAGTGTTTGGCAGCGTAGCCACCATCAGCGTTTGAATGGGACCATGACTGTAAAGCACTTTGGGCCTTCAATGAAGGTACAAAAGCGCTATATAAGTATACGCCATTTACCATAAAGATCTCTGCCAAACCAAATTTGCGAGTCATTGAAAGCTGATTGGCTGTGGTGTCTTCTGACGGGATAGGACGAAGATTTAGCTGTGACTGTAAGACGGTTGTAAGATGATTCAAACAAAAATCAGCATTTTCAGCCAATGGTTATTGTCCCCATTCCCAACTTTATCATCACATAACTCCTCACTCCTCCTGAACACACACACACACGCACGAAGAAGCCTTGATTGGAAATGTAAAAGGTAAATGGATAAAGATTACGGCAACTGCTACCATCAGGTAAAAATTATACAACTTTGAAGAAATTAGGTTTCTAGTCAGGTTAAAATCCAAAATCTGGGCCCACTTTGGCTTTCATGCTCAGCATCATTGTCGACATTATACATCAGTCATAGCAGAATGAGCATTTCATATTATTAAAAATGTAACTCGGGTGTAATGATTAATCCATTAATCGATGAATCAAATTATATTCCTATCAACCATAGCCCTGTCGATTTTAATCAAATCGACCTATACCATTATAAAATTGTTTCTTAATAAAATTAATCAATTTTATAATATTTGAAAATGACATGAAGTCCAATGTGTGGAAACACTGAATTTTGCAGACATGTGACCACACAGTGTGATAGAATGTTCCAATAATGCTCTAATTGCATTATTTTTATGTGGAAAAACAAAAGTGAGGTGAGCTTTATGAAACTAAAATATGGATGGATTTGCCATTAATTTTTGTTTACTTGTTTGTACACACATTTATTTTAAACTTGATTATTAATTTATCGCCTATGAATTATATAGTCAACCACAAATTATAATCTAAATTGAATCATTGTTAAAATGAATCGTTACATCCCTAATTTTAAGTAATATGTTGTATATTTTGTATACATATATTGTGTCACAGCCAAATGGTCAACTCCACCTTAAAATTTAATTTACTTTCTATTTTTGCCAACATTATATTCACGTAAACAGCTTGTATCTAAGTCAATCTTCGTGCAACACTGATCAATCAATTCCTTTTCTACACGTGTCTTCATTTGAGAGTTTAACTTCTGTGAGCGCCCCAATGCGGAACGTTGTAGTTCAACATTTCGGCCACCCGGAGGCGCCAGCGAGCACATTCCAAACCGGAACTTGTGCTCACGTGCTACTGCTGCAGACGGA
Organism: Oryzias celebensis; assembly: GCA_014656515.1. Taxonomy (NCBI): domain Eukaryota; kingdom Metazoa; phylum Chordata; class Actinopteri; order Beloniformes; family Adrianichthyidae; genus Oryzias; species Oryzias celebensis. The sequence continues at coordinate 12,674,417 of BNCR01000004.1, read as the reverse complement.
AGAAAGTTTGTTTTGAAGCCGCCATTCGTTTCTCCAACGTGACGCCAGTTTTGTATGTGATATACCGGTACAGGAGTTTCATAGAGAGACACAAAACATGTCTTCTTTAGAAAGTAAAGCCGAGCTCGGTCTGGAAGAAGGGCAGAAAACCATACAAAGCAAAATATCGCTATCTGAGTAAGTGTAAAAAAAAATAGTCGCGTGCAGCCAGTGGACGTTTGTATCGCTGTTCTAAGGATTTGAAAGATTTAAAATTATATTATTATTATTATTATTATAGTTTTTAATGTATGATTATTTGAGGTTTTTTTCTGCCTTATCTTGTTCGGGTTCTGTAAAATTGTGTTTATAGCCTAATTACTTCAAAACACCATCTTCCCCACTTTTCTCTTTGATCTCATGACGACTTTTTAAAAAGGAAATGGAATTTGATAAAAAAAAAAAAAAGAAAGACTTTTACTGAAGTTTTCCATTAATATGATGAAAGTGAAAATTTATAAACTATTTAACCACATGTAATGCTTTGCGTACAACGTTTTACACCGTCCCATAACTAAGTGCAGATACAGTTGTGCATTTTCATTAGAAAACTTTAATTTTTGTAGTATACCAAATTATTAAATGTTTTTTTCCACTTTGCAGTTGTGGTGTTTGTGGATCAGAAAAATCGAAGTACAGGTGTCCCGCATGCCTCACGCATTCTTGCAGGTAAGTAGTCTGCAGCCATTCAGGGGCTTTATATCCATAGAATTACACCAAACCGTGAAGGGTTGAGCGAAAACACCTGATCAAGGTTGTAGTATTTGATGAGAATAATACCCCCTCTCAACTAAGAGAACCCAGTGACTTCCAGATTGAAGCACATTAAAAATAGAAATGTCACCAGAGCCACTTTAATATCCTAATTAATCACTTGGTTGCATGTTACTCCATCAGTGCATTATTACTCCAATGTACCTTTTGACCACCTCATAATTGTGGAAACATTGTTTTACTTTCCGGCTTGTTTTCCTCATCTTTTTGTGACCTTTTATGTATGAAAATGCGGTGGGATGCCCTTATTGACAAAATCATCTGCATTTATCCTATGCATCTGGAAAACTCTGGATTGTGGCCCTTCGTGTTGGCATTATTCACTGGGTCTTCTAAAAGCCTTACATTAAATTTGAAGTTCTGCTGTGGTTCCGTTTCACATCTTTAGCAAATGCCCACTGGATTAATGTTTAGTAAAATCAACATTTGTTTTTCAATTTCATGAATTGCACACATGGAGTCTTGTTCTTGTGTTTCTTTGTATTTCTTGTTAGTAGTCTCAGTTAGAAAAAACAAGGCCATTTGTTACAACTGGGAGTTTAGGCTGTATTGGTTGATGGAGGTCAAACAAAAGGCAACGAAGAAGAAAAAGATGTGAGTTTTGGCTCTTGTGTTGGACAATTGTTGACGATGTTGATATTTTGCTTTCATAAATGTAATAAAGAAATTAAGCAGCTAGTATAAAGATATTTTTAATGGTTTTACCTTTTTTGATCGCTGATATATGTAGGAAAAATATCCTCTAAAACGTAGACCATGAAGTGTTTTAGTCTGAAATTTTAAATAGCAGTTTAATCTAATTTATTTTTGTAAGTTGCACATTTCGTGACAGGTCAGAAGTTTAAAACAGATCCGAGTTTAATCTGTGAGTAAGTTGATGTTATATCATTCCATAATGACACAGCATGAAGATGTTTTCAAAGCTGGAGGGTAAAACACTTTTTTGGGAGGATTAGAATTATGTAACTCATAGTTTTGTTTTTACTGCCTGGAGTTTATTTTGACTCGTAGCCGGTAGCAACGTGCCACTGTTCTTTTTTTTTTTTTTTTATTCCACAAATCATTTGGAGGGCAAGCTGCAGTGTTATATAACCTAAAAGAATCCAGGATCGACTTCAGGGTCATGCCAGAAAGTTTCATTCCACTTTTTTTGATTTTATAAGAGTTGTTGAATAACCCTAAAATTCTTATTCTGTTGTTCTAGGCGGTGTTCATCAGGCCTTTTGCATATTTTGTCAGGATATAGTCCTGTCTGGCACAGGCTTCATGCCCGTCTCTCAGCAAATGTCTGAACATGCGTGTTTGTGTTAGGATTAAATCCCCACATTTGTTTGGTTTTTAAATTCTGCAGAATTTTTTCTTTTCTGCTGCACCCTCTTTGAGCAAATGAAATGAGCCATTTTCATTTCAGTGTTGAAAACATTGACTGACATGTTTGTGTGTATTTATTTCCAGCTTGCTGTGCGTCAAAAAGCACAAAGATGACTCGGGATGCAGTGGGGTCAGAAACAAAACGGCGTTTGTGGCTTTATCCCGCTTTGATGAAATGGCTCTTCTCAGCGGTGAGCACCTCCTCAATTTTGCATGTCAAATGGATCTTTGACTGTTCTCACTTTATATCTATAAAATGTTGGAATGCCGATTCTTTTTTTTTTAAAGGCTGTAACTAGTATTTGAATACTTGGATATTGGGATTTTTTTTCCCGTAAATTCGAGTACGAATATTTGCTACTTCTGAGATCAGTGATTTGCAACCTTTATAAATCTAATGGAGCATAAAAAAAATATACTTCAGTCAATCTAATTAATGCTTTAAAAGGCAGAATAATGTTGTATTTACCAACAGAAACTAAACAAGCCAAGCGCGCTCCTGTTACCGGTTGTAAATAAATCTTGAAAATAAAGTGTCGGTGAAGCTTCTCATTTTCAAACTAAAGCTCCTGAGTGCTTTTCATAGATTAAAGAAGAGATGGACGTTCAGTTTGCTGTAATTAGTGCTGCAAAAAGTGAGATGGATTTAAATCTATAAAACAAAATAAATAGTTTAAAATAAAATCTATCTAATCTAAAATCTAATTCATCTGCTGGAACTGATAGAAAAACTGTGGAAAACATTTTCAGTCTTTCTTGTTTCTGTGAAAATGAAAATGCCAACGTGAAGTGGAAGACTGTTGCTTCTGACGTGTAATAAGTCTGTGTTAAGAAATAATGTGTTAATTTTTAAAAAATTAATCGCGTGCGTTAACGTTGACAGCCCTGGTTGTACTATTTACAGCACACACGAAGCCCCCTGCGCTGTCGTAAACAAAACTTGCCTGCGTGGAATAAGAGCATTTACACACATGCACAGCATTTTATGTTGATGTGTTTGTAAATGGGCATGGTGCACTTACTCAAAAGAAGAGATTAAAAAAAAGGGGAAAGGAAAATCTTTAGTCACTCTGCAGAGTCTGTGTCCGTTTTTCGCTGTTCTGCTGTGAATTTGGGAAGAGAGGTAGGTATTATTTTTATTATGGAAGTTCCAAAATCGGCATCGAATAAAAACCGAACCGAAACTAAAGAACCGCTTTTGCACCGGAACCGAATAAAACCCAGCCGGTGCCCAACCCTAGTCTCCAACAGTGGCTGGGCTCCGTCAAGACACCAAGTGGCCCCAGGATGGAGCCTTGGGGAACTCCACATGTAATATTTCCTATATAATATATAAAATTTCCTGTTTTCCAAGTACGTTTTGAGCCAGTTTAGAACTGACCCAGGGAGACCCACCCAGTCTTCCAGTCGTTTGAGTATTATAGCGTGGTATCAAATGCAGCACTGAGATGCCGTAAAACTAGCACAGACATATTTCCACTGTCTTTCCACGGAAAGCTGCGCGTGTCTCCAGGAAAACGATTCACATGAAAGCAAAGAGGATTTTTGATACAGTGCTTCAAAGATAAAATAAATGTTCACAGCCAATGCTAATCAGAACATTATACAATGTTCTCATCATTTCAAAAAACCCTGAAATGTTCATCTGATGGTCATGTCTGGTTTTTATGACCACATTTTCCTGCAAATTGAACCCATTAACCATCACCCTTTCTGTGGTGGAATACCTGCTGAGCTGGCTGCCACATTTTTGGAATAAACTTCCGGGCTACTAAAGACAGATGCACAATATGCACATCCATCTTTGCAACAATCTGGACGTTTGCTTTCGTGGAAGAAATGCAGACACGCTGCCGAGGCCGGCTCTAGGTTGATGTCACAAATTTGGCGGCAACCACAAGGAGCAAACGGCAGTGCCTCAAAGGTTGAAGTGGTCTTACTTCCGGGTAGAAAAGAAGTTCACAAAAATAAGCCATATTTCATAAATAATTTGTTCTTTCTGCTGAAGATAAAATATGGTCATACATATGGGTGTAGTTTACTCTGAAAGGCTTAAGAAAAGCATGGTGTAGGCCCTTAAAAAATATAGAATTTTGTTTTGTCTTTTTAACTATACATTTATGTTCAGATATGTAGACTCCATTCAAAACATTGAATCATCGAAAGGACTTATTCGTAGAGTTGATTTAGTTTTTGCGTCAAAGAGTCTAAAAAGCTGTGCTTGTTATGAATGTTATTTTAATATATAAATATAAAACTTCCAAAACCTGCAGTCAGAATTTAAGGAGGCCTCAAAACTTGTATTACTTTGAAATAAAGTGTTGATTGTCCTGTTTTAGTTTTTTCCTCTGATCACTGTAACAGATCTTTCTATAAACTTTCACCTCTTCTGTAGATTACAGATTTCTGGAGGACACTGGGAGATTTTCTGATGGGGCCAGCAGAGACAGTCTGGCAAGAGTTCCTCGGACAACTTTTAAAGTAAGCCTGTAACTTCTAGATTTGGTGTGTTTTGTGGAGTCGTGGAATGCCAGCTGTTTATTGTAACATGGTTAGGTAACCTTCAAGAATCCGGATGAATGTGAACAGAAATGATTTCTTCATTTTTCTTCATTTTTACTAAATATTTGAATCCTGTTAGTTTGAGAAAAGTCCAAATTTGTTTGACTTTTAATTTTGTTTTTATTAAGTTAAAGTCTCACTTCAATCATCTTTTGATCTATTTTAAAAGCATTCCCAGTGGTCTTCTAGTCATGAATATGCTTTTTTTTTTTTTTTGGCAAAATCTAAAAGCCTGTGCCATTTTCTAGAGCATAGTTTCTACAGAGTAGTTTAAAATGTAAAAGTTCTTTCAAACAGGATTTTTGTTGTCTGCTCGTGATTCACCAAAAATGCAGGTTTAATCTTAATGTATGTATAAATGTCATCCATTATACAAAAAATGCTACAAAAACACGATTTAAACGGCAAAAACACGATTTTAATTGTAGTGGGTCTTAAGAAGAGCCCAAGCTGTTGTCAACTCCGTCCGCGGGGTCGCCACCCCTCTCGCTACCCGGCTTGAGCAATTTGCTCTCAGGCTGGCCTTCCTTGTGGAAGCCACCTCACAACCTGTAATGGGCTGCAACCCATCCAGAGTTTACCCCACCTTCACCCAACAGTGGCAAGGACAGGCTGCAGCAACCCCATGACCCCACTTGGGCTTAAGCGAGTTAAAAAGATGAACGCAGTTAGGAAGGCCGCCTTTTTAATACAAAATAATTGCTTTTAAATGAGAAATGCTGGAAGCTGTAAAACCTGGATCTTGCATTATAGGTATCAGACAATAACTTTGCAAAATAGTTTCATTTAAATTCTATTTCTTCAGAATGCAATATTTTTAATGTTGTAAAATTACCAATTTTCTAGAGGAGGGCTCCCAACTGAAATGGCATGCAGGGATGTTTTTTATGTGTATGTTTTATGGTGGGAGTGGGGTTGATATTACTTTTGCAATGCTCAAAAATCAATCAAAACTTAACGAGTCTCATTTGCACGGACAAAATAAATGCCGGGCACATGAGGATTGGGAATTCTTTCCTCCAGGACTCTGCAAGTGCAGTCATTCGTTATTAGCCCTGAACACTTCCAACCTTTAATAAATCTCCTAAATCCGCTCTCATTTTGCCAGTTTGTAGTTATGAAACGGCCAAAGAGGGAAAGTCTTGTCCTTTGAATAAGAGGAGGGCAGTTAGGAGACATTGAATCCATCTCTGGTTTAATTGGTATTGAGACTTGCACAACCAGATTTATTGATGTAGCCCAGATGTTTGATGTTTTATGCATTGCCTCTTGGAGCAGATAAAAACCCACGTCGACTTTTCCAGTCGGCTGAGTTATCAGTCGGTCTGTGGTCTCGGCAAATCCACTCAGGGCCGTGAACTCTTCCTCACATCCCTTTTCCATCAGACCTTTGCTTTGTTTGAAGTCTGCTGCTGCGAAGTGTTTGTTTTACTTCAGAAGCTCTTAGGATTTGGCTATTTTAGAAGAAGTTCTGTATTATGCTCTAAATCTGCCTGTGACACTGCTGCAAAATATACAACGGATCCTGGGTAAGGATCTGATTATCGTCCAGTTTTATAACGCCGGTGTCATCAGTTACCGGTTCATCACGAGGCTACACAGCAAAAAAAAAAACATGACAGACCAATATACGCATGTAGTCCCCCTTGTGTGCAGCAGGTGGTGTGCAGCAGATATGCCCCTTTTTACAAGCTGTGCAGAAGCAACAGAACCCATACATTTGATTAAAGTAGGGATGCAGCGGATCATGGCTGCTCTCTGATCCGTACAGATCAGTAGCCACGGTTTGGAACACACGTTGAAGATTTTGTCGTTTTATTGCATAATTGTGTTTTCCAAAATAAATTGTATGCTTTTATCTTATTTTGTCCTATTTTTTTTCTCCTTTACTGATCCGAAAATTGATCGTAACCGTGAGTTTTGCAATCAGTTGCTCCCCTACTTTAAAGTATAATTTTGTTCCATAATGCATCAACAACAAACTTGATCCGCTATTAAAAAATGGTGGAGATCTAATTTCATTGGGCTGCTGATGATTGTGCTGCAATAGGCTGTAATGCTTTAAGCTCTTTGTTCGAACAGTTTATGTCAATCCAAATGTAAATATTTCTTTTTCCTCCAATGGTGGAGTGTAGGACACTCAGAGTATAGCTTTACTACACAACACAATGTTAAATCCAGTTCTTCAAATGTTTCTTTCATTAAGTAAAAAGAAAAAACGTATTTATTGAATATTTTATTTTTATATGCTACACTTGCTTTTGAAGTTTGACCAAAGTTCTGCTGGATTTTCCTTTTTTTCAGTTAAAGTTACTGGCTGCTCATGCCAGAAAGATGAACATTACTCTGAGGTTTCTTCCTCTCACCTTCACTAAGAGAAGAGAAAACTCCACCGTCTTCAATCAGAGGTAAGAAAGGTCCAGTTGTAACAATGAATTTTTGATAGTTCTGTAGTTAAAACGAGACAAAGCCTGAGAATGATTGATATCAAAGCAGAATGTTTTTTTTAAGGAAACACATCTTCAATTTTTTTGCTTCCTTAAGCTGCTAATCTAATTTAATTTAAGTTTTATTGCAACAAACTTAAACTCTTAAAAACTTTTTTGCATAGCTTTGTAAAATAAAAATCTTACTTACTCAAATACTAACATTTTATAAAACTTACTCTATGATAAAAATTAACATTAAAGAAAAGGTTAAAAAAAAAAAAAAAAAAAAAAGTTGAAACAATAATTCAGTACAAGAAATGATACAAATCTGCTCCATTATTGATCTAACCCTCCACATATTCATGTTTTAATGTTTAAACACATTTTTCTTTCTGGTAATATTGTATTCAGCTTTGTCTGCAGTTTTGCCACAGGATGGCACTCTTGTTGAGCTCCTCCAACGCCCTTCTTTGTCTTTTTAAAACTTCTTCATATATAAAACCATATAACTAATTTATATTATTTTATATATTTGCTACTGCATGTTATTTTATCTCATAATGTTTTGTTTTTGTATCAAGAGAATCAAAATAAAAAGTTTGAAATTGAACACTTTCACTCTTTTGAAAGTTACACTGATGCACTTACTTTTACTAAAATCATCAAATGAGAAGATCCTTTTTCTGGTTGAGGAAAGGTTCTATTTGAATGTTAACATTACATATGCAATCTTTTTATATGTAATCTGAAATATAATGCATGTTGTCACAGGGATTTGTGAGAAAACTAACACATTAAATATTTGTTTCTACCAAAAGATCCAGAAAAAAATGGCACTGTTGAACCAAAAATAACAGTTACTTTTGGAAACTAAAATATTTTGAGCTATTCTTTTATCACACTTGACTTGGTTCCACTGATTGTCTTGAAATCGTTGGTGGCTTTTCTGTATTTCAGAGGAACCTTCTGCCACTTGTTTTCCAGTGTCTGAAGCACTCTAGCCCCACAGTGGAGGAACAGAAGGAGGGGATGGTTTTTGAACTTCATATTAACATTTTATGAGTCTGAAATTCCCAGAGACAATCAGGAGTGCCACTAAAATAAAGCCTAGTCAGTCCCTCCAGCTGGACTTACAACACAGTTTTCCATCCTTAGTCTGCTGCTGTGAAGGTGTTCAGGTGTTGGTAAAGGAGGCTCATCTGAAGAAAATAGCTTCATGTCATGTTCTAGTGACAGATGCCAACACTCTGCTTTTACTTCCCAAAGGTAACTACAGCCTGATTGTTTTACAAAGCAAAAAAAAAAAAGTAGTATGAATTAATGTAATCAACAACAAAACAATAATCTTTGCGTTTAGAGTTATGTGATTTACATTTCTTTTTTTCTGACTGACAAACAAGCTAGGAATAGTTGAGAGAATGGGCTTCAAAATGTACAAGTACATAATATAGAAAGCAGATGTGGGAACTGGTGTGACTTTAGCTGGTTAGCAACCTATTCAAGCTTTGCATCTGTTCTGCCAAAAACAGGATCATTACTGGCAGATGGCTGACCGGGGAGCATATTTCTCTCCTGTGTTTATTCTTGGCATCACAAATAATAATAATAATTTTCATGCTTTATAATGCTTTTTCCTTACCAGTTACTAACTTTAAAAAGCCTTCCGTAAAAAAAGAAATCACTAAAAGTTAAGAAGCTGCCTCTAACTTGGTCCAGCCCAGGAGGGTATGAGCGTAATTGGTGGCATTTGGCAGAATATTGGCAGCACTTATGCTGAGGGTGGAATGATGTTTTCTTCATCCTCGTTCTGGCGTGACAGTGCATTTGTCTCGGCTTGAGAAGACTGAGCGACACGTTGTAGAAGCAGTCATCCTGGATAATGACTGAGCATATTTCAGTAATAATTTGAGATAATTTGTTACATGAGCTGCTGTGGTTTTTTTCCTCATATGATTTTATTCCATATTTGGGGACTAGCCTTCATTAACCCCAGCTTTCTCGGTTAGCAGGAAACTAATTTGGTTTCCAATTATTGGCAGGTGTTACAGAACAACAGGCTTTAGAGTACAAAAAAATGCTAGTTAGTTGAATAAAAAGGATCGTTTTTACTTCTGTGAAGTTTTACAACCACACTTTAAGTCAGCCTATGTCTTCATGTAGCAAAGTTAAAGGAACTTTGACTGCCAGTTAGTAGAAAATATCTTATATAAAATAGATGATTTACCATTCAGAATCTTCATAAAACACATGTAAAATGTCCAGCAGATCAAAATTACAATCCAACAATACATTCCAAAAATAGAATCCTACCATTTAATGGTCAACCTTTTGGAGGAGAAATGTTGAACCTTACCAAAAACTGTCTAAAAATTATGTTTATTGCCTTAAAACCACAAATCAAAAATCATATGGGCAAGGCTAACAACTGTCTTCCTTATAGGGGAAAAAGGGGGCAATATCTTAATTACAGTGTTCCCTCGCTTTATCACTGTTCACCTTTTGCTGTCTTGCTGTTTCTGATATTTTTTTCCCGCACAACTTTGATAGCTTTTATTTATTTATTGTCTTCTGTGTCCTGATTGGCTAATGACCTTGTCAATCATTCTTTTCCGTGTGTCGTGTTTTCTGCACAGAGATGCCGTTCGTACAGCTTGACAGTTTCATAAACCTGTATCGCATTTATCACATTCATTCTATAATACTGGACCTATTTTTCTAAAAAAAAAAAAAAAAAACGTTTGAACTTTGAGATTTTTAGAAAAAAGTGTGAAAATGTTTAAGTCTGTCGGAGAATGATGTTAATGTCTGTGTTCATGAAGAAGCTAGTTGTTTCCACAAGTATGACATTTTTTCATCTGTTTTTCTAGTGTCTTCACTAATTCCATTTAGTTTTTTTCAATCTCTAATTGCTACTATGTGATTTGTCAAACATTTCAAGTCGGTGTGATTCACTAAGAATGTAGAGTGTTGTGTGGGGGCTGTAAGGATCGGTGCTTTTTATTTTAGTCGCTCTTGCTCAGAGAATAGAATCCAACTCTCTACCCTAAGGTGATCCAAGTGAGCAAAAAAAAGACTGAGTAATGGAGTAATGGAGCAGGCACACTAAAGTATTACTCACGCGTGATCGTTTTTACTGTGAACATTTGGATGAAATACATGAGGACAACATGACATTGAAAAACCAAAGTTGTAACTTAAGGCCTTCATTAGACCAATTAATGCAATTTTGAAAATGTTGAGAAGGAGCAGTGACATTCACCACTAAGTTGCTAACATAAGAGTGATGTATGAGTAATGACCTAATAAATGAAAATTCACTGAAACCGAGAGAGGCATTTGTACTCAGATTTCATGGCACAGTATGAATACCTCACGTGTAGCACAGCCTTTGCACAAATTAAACTCAAATTAAGCAATCTAAAGGAGCTTCTGGCATTTTTTAGATCCTAGTAGACAGTTCTCTGGCTGTCTGTAATTCTGCTACCTATTTCTGCTTTAGTTTGAGGCAAAGCTCCTCTTAGCCTGATAACAAGTAGTTTCATTTGTGTTACAAAGATAGTGATAATATTTCTAAGGATTAAACTGCTTACTTCACTGCATGCTGTGAGATAAATGAACAAGAAACTGTAATATTCTCTAACTGTGCAAATTTGTAAAATGATCCTTATCCTCATTCATATAGGTATTTTCCATCAAACCTAGTACCATTCATAACAAACTTTAGCTTATCAAAAATCACTATTATAAATGAGGAAACATTTTACTGTACGCCGCTCCTTTTAAAGATTTCAAAATGTTTCAGAACTTCAAAGAAAAAAAAATGTCTTTAAGATTAATGACTTACAAACATCTTTGCTAATCAGACTTACATTCTGCAGACATTACAGAAAAAAATAGTTTTCTAAGAAGGTGGCACTTCTGTTAGGATGTCATAAAAAAAAAGCATTTGGACTTTTTGAACCAGAAACTATGACGACAATGAACCAGAAACTGATGTATGAGCACTGGGAGAAATTGAAACTTGATGTACGTTGGGAGGTTTTTCCCCAGTCATTCTTTAAGTGTTGTGAAACATGATGGCATGTTGTCACTTTTTATTTTCTTTTGAATATTTCTGTACCGGTAAACACCAGTTATGACTAGTTAGTTTAACTTGAATTTCTTGACTTGTAGCAACTTACTTTGATTCTTGGTTTTTCTCTGACTAATGACTCAGAGAAGAGGAAAGACTATAGTTTTGGTTTAGCAATGAGCCTGCAAGACAGAACTTGAATACATCTAATGATTCACTTCTGGTCTTCTCTGGTCTGCCCCCTAAGGCTTTGGATTAGACCCCTTGTCATATAATTGTGAATTTCTTTTTTGTATGTGAATACAGAGTCTTCCAAATCCCTTCTAACCAGAGTCGTATTACCACCCAAGTTTTGGCAGCGGCATTCAACCATGGAATAATAAATAAATAAATGTGGGGGGGGCACTCTGAGTTTCACGTAGATCCTTATTTTTACTTCACCCTCTTTCTCTCATTGGCCTTCATGTGGTCTCTCAATGAACTTGTGTGTTTCAACAGGGCTTCTGGCAGTCTTTTGAGAACGGCACAGCCATGTGGTTCATTCTCTTGTGTGGAAGAATTTTCTGGGGACTTTAGCTACTTTCCCACATCAGCTCCTGGTCTCCGTTGAGGTTGCTTAATTTAAATCTATCTTTTCTCTCACCCTAATGTAATTAATGCTTGTCTGTTTTTGAGCTACAGCACCTGACTGATCTCATGAGGATTGGATGCAGATCTTTTTAGTGATTGTACCAATGGTAGCATCCTTTAAACAAGACTTTTAAAGAGTAGCTGACTTGCAGTACCTTTTTTTTGTCTAAACTAAACTTTACATGGGTCATGATATGAAAAACAGTCATTCTCTACATTTAATGGCTAAAATTTAGCCTTCTCCACACCTCTATCCCCCAAAATCAATGAATGAAATTGCTGCCAGGAAACCACTGTGGCCCCACACAAATGATTCAAAAGCATCCCTGGACAAGCCCTTCTTCACTGAAACACATAGTTTCCATTTGTTGTAATGATAGAATATTGGCATCCCTACGCTGGAGCCAAACCTGAACGTACTTGTATGAACAAAGTTGCAGTTCAGCAAACATTGTTGCAACGAAACTAAAACTGGTCAAACTTGAGCACACTCAGTGCTTTTTCTGACTCATTTGAGGAAACTATTAGTGGTGTTTTATTTTTTCCTCCCTGTCCAGAGCAGTAGTAGTCTGAACCCCCCTCTTCCATCATATGTTTTGAGCATCCTTAAAAGCATCCTTAAACATAACAAAGGCAAACTTATACCAACATAAAAGTACTAGAACAATGTCAATTCCCAGTACTGAATTTATCTTTTGTTTTTAGCTTTGCTGAACCACATCTGCCTGATGCCTTTAAAAATAAAGCATTCATTTATTATTTCAGCCAAGAAGAAACCAGTAAGCACCTGTTACTTAGTCATTTAAAGCTGTTCTTTTTATTAAGATTTAAACTCTCCATACTTTCTATTTGTATTAAGAAACATTTTCACAGAAGTGAGGGTCTCTTAAGAAACCATTTTAAAGACATTTTCCACAGTTGCATAGCACTAATTCTATATCCTTTCTCCGTCATTGAATGAAAGAGGGGGTTTCTTTAAACAATTGAGAACGGAGTGGCCTTGTGGTAGAGTTTTCACCCTAAGACTGGGAGGTTGTGAGTTCAAATCTGCAGTCGAGTCATATAAAAGGATTTAAAAATGGGACCCAATCTCTCCCTGCTTGATACTCAGCATTAAGGGTTTAGGTTGGGGGGTTAAACCACGAAATGGTTCTGGTGCTTAGCTTACCGCTCACCCAGGGGACGGGTCAATTGCGGAGAACAAATTTCACACAACCAGGTGTGTAAAAGATAATGAAATTGAGTATTTTTTAATGCACAAAATAATCTATCATCTTTTCAGTTGCTGTTGTTCCTGTTTGGCCCAGATCAGACCATTCTCCATGGCCATTATGCTTTAATAAGCTTTGAGCATTTTGGCTGTCTGCTATAGATTGAGATTTTACCCATTGCGGTTCATCTGTGAAACTTGGAATCCAAACTGTGGTTAACACCAGTCGAATTCTTTGCATCAGGGATGTTGACGTAAAAAAAATATATCATGAAGCAGTTATGTGTACTTTGCTTAATTTCTGAGAAAATATACCTGAGAGCCTATTACACGTTAGCTATGGTTTTGGTTTTAGATAAAATCCTGTGGGTGGTTGCAAAGCTGTTCATGTATATTGAAGAAAATCTGCTCAAAGTTGGTCTTTTGCTGTATATTTTTACATTTTTTCAGTTTATTTGACAGGGCCATTACACACAAAAAACATTTCAGTCAATGTACCAGAGTTAGCCAAAAGGCTATTTTTTATCCGTTGTCTATGGACAGGTGGGAAATGTGAGCCAAATTAACGCAAAAAATGAACATAATTTAGAATTAGAGTATATAACAGCATTTAAAGGGTAACAAAAAAATATAATTATAAAACAAGCAATTGAAACAATATTATAAGTAAAAGTTAATGTAAACATTACAGAACAGTAGTACTTGATAAACATTGTAAGCAGATAAAATAAAATATAAGCCATGGAGCAGTATAAATAGATATCAACTTTGTAAAAAACAGTTGTTAAAAAGAAATGTCTAAGGTGTGCCTAAGAAATTTTTTGTGGAGGAGTAGACCCAACCCACAGGGATGCCCTATTCAATTAACCCATGTACATTGAATACAATATATATTTTTTAGTGTTCTTTATTAATTCTAGTTTTGTTTAATTTTGATAATTTTTTTTCTGTTTTTGTGTCATCTGTTATTAGATTGTGCTTTTTTTCTTACGTCTGAAGGCGGCACCATACGTTGTGCATAAGGGAGCGGTGGCACAGTGCAATCTTCTTTTTGCTTTGTCTTAGGCCATTCCTTTAAGCCCATTTGCTAGTCATTTTACCGCTTTCAAGTTTGACCCTTTAACAAAAAAATGGTTTAGTGTGGTGAATGGGACACCAGTGAACTTCTCCATGTGATTGATGCAATTCATTCTAGAATTTGGCACAATCAGCTTTTGCAAATTGGCTTTTGTCATAATGCTAACAAAGTTTTGGTGCACCATACAGACATTCTTATTACATTCATTTAGCCTTTCTTACTGCCTGGTACTAAATGACAAACGGACCACCAGGGATCTGTAGCCTGAAGGACTTTTGTTGCAGAATATTAAAGATCAATGTTAAGAAATGTTCAGTTTTGTGGGGGTTTTTTTTGTTTGTTTGTTTTTTTGAGGGTGTGTTGCATTTTCATTTGACCCAGCAAGCCACAAGCTTTTTCCATCTGCAGGGAAAGGTTTAAAGAATTGGATTTCGGTCAATCAGGTCCTTGCAGAGGAATTAATATGTTTGTAGTTTTTGTGCTCTTGCAGACAGGAACTTGTCTGTTAATCTTTTGGTAAAGTACAGTTTGGGCATGTAGGCTGTTAAAATGTAAATGACAAGAGAGATAAAAGTTTCAGTGTTTATAATAATTTAAAATAAAAAAAGTAAACTGTGTTTTATGTTTTTTAAGATACAATTCATTTTTTTTAATACCACTTATTATGAAGCCGGTAATGACATACAGAGATGTAGGGAATTAATGTTTGCTTGTAAAGTAACTTTAAAACGATTCATTTCTAATGTCTGTTCTAATATTTCTATTTGATTTCAGTCATTTGTTGCTGTCTCCTTTTTTTTTTTTAAACACACTTTTTTACACTAGAAGCAGACAGTTCTTGGAAGATGGAAGACTGAATCTATTTTGTACTGCGTTTAACAGGAGCATTTGTTTCTAATACTAAAGGGAATACCAGTGAAGAACACATGATGTCATCGACTGTGTTGGCAGACAGATCAAAGATGAAATTAAGATGTTTTTTTTTTCTGTCCCATAAAGTGATAAAATGTTCCTGTGGCACCTGAAGCTCATGTTTCCTCAGAGCAGCTCGGAGTTCAGTCAGAGGAGGTGAACTACGCAACCACACTTTTCTTAACACCTGCAAAGCTTTGACCGTTATTCCATCAAATGTTGGCATTTGCTCTACAGTTTTGTCACAAGCTTTTCAATGTTTGGGCTTTTCTTTGTTTCAGGGTGCCTGACAGACACACCTTGAAGGAAATCTTGACAGCCTACATTCACCCAACAGAGTCAGACCCTGTGACTCGACAAAAGTGAGCGTTGCTATCTTTACATTTAATTTTAAAGGATTTGTTAGCTTTTTTCACCCTCAACTGCACAGAGTGTAGCTTGTTGGGTAGTTGGAGCTTGAGAAATCACCAGGACAAACCACCTCCCAACAGCATACAGTGTGACAGACAGAGTAGCAAAAAACAATACTTACATATTTTATCCAAATAAAATGATAAAATCATTTTGCACATTTATTAAATATTAATCTTAAGGTTTACTTTATTGAAGCTAAAAACTAGAAAACTATATGTTAACTCCAAGAGTAATGGCATTAGAAGTAAGGAGCATCGCAGAAACAAGTGATAATTTATTTGTTTGTCATATTAAACCTGGAGAATAATTCTCCTCTCATAATTTACTTTATTATCTACGTCGTGTTCCTTATGATTGAGTCTTTAGACCAGGTCAACTGAGATGCAAGGTGGCATCTTATTTGGCAATCTAAGTGATTGTAAATAGTTATATTTTGCATTCAATTTTTTGTTCCTTGACTCGCCATGCTGCCCTGGGTTAATACCCACAATGCTTGTGCAATCATTATAACTAAAGAAAATGGCAAATATGGTTTTAAGCACCTTAAGATTAGTTTTCTACATATATGAAGCTATTATTCTAGACATTTTGCACATTTTGTAAAAAAGGTTTATTACATTTTCCTTTAAAATGAAAAATTAATTAGTCATGTTTTAAATGAATGCTATACTGACTTTAACAATTTCCTTTAAGATTGTTTTCTTTGTCTCTGAAAGTAGTTTTAGTAAAGAAGATTTTGAATATTTTACAATAGCTTAGATTGTTCAGCTGCAGCTGAAATACACTTTTTTACACACATGGCTAAACAACAAAGAAAAACATTGGGTCTAAGTAACCTTCAAAAAGCAAAACATTTCTTCTTCTGAGTGAGAATTCGTTACAGCCTCTTTTGTGTTTATAAGAAATGGGTTCAGACATGTTCATTCACTTCGTGTTGACTTGATTAGTTAAGGACAAACTGCCATAAAGCAGGAGCAAGAAAGACAGGGGATTTCTCTGCTCGTCAACAGCAGATGCATTAAACCAAGATTCCTTCTTGACAAATATAAAATTGATGCACACAGATAAACACTTAGCAGCATTTTCCATCTTTGTGACTGTACCTGTTCAAAATGTCTTTTTTTAAAGAGTGTTAATGCTAAAATGTCTCAGAACTTTTCAGCTTCTGCTAAAGTTGGGGATATTTGTGCATTTTTAAATTATAGTAAAATGTGCAAGTGTAGAGTAAAGGATCATTGTCAGTTCAAATCTGGTAGTCTTTGCAAAACATGGATTCTTTTAGTTGCATTTTTCATTAGTTACGTGTAGGGGATATTTAAGCAACAACCTTCCACCTTTAACAGATTATTGCTGTTGGAATTTCTACATCTGTACTTCCTTTTTTTGCGTAGACAGCATGCATTTATGCTGTAAACTTTGATTTATTTGGATTTCTTCAATGTTGTCCTTGCCATTTTTGACATGAACCACCTGAAAAATGGCAGTCAAGTAAGTCAGCATGTGTGGTATGTTGTTGTTTTCTTTCTGGCCTTGTTTTCTAAAGTGATTGTCTTTTTCAGGTTGAAGATGTATGTTAATGCCTCATCAGAAGATGTAAAAGTCTTCATGAAAGCAGAGGGAAGAAAAGCTAACTCTGTCAGGTGAGGCTGACCACGTTACTTTAGTGTGAAGCAGTGTATTACTTTGCAAATATGTCAGAAAAGAAAAGAGACCTATTTTGCCTTAAAGAGATTTGTTTTGTCTTATACCAGGTTTTAAGATTTGTATTCATTAGTTTTACTGCACTTAATTAATTAATTGTAATTTTTATAGCAAATATATTAAACGTTATTATTTTTGTTCAGTTCAATATATCTAAAGGTTATTTTTATCATAAAATCAGAACTTGCCTTTTGTTTCTTAAACTGATAGAGAAAATGAAAAAAAAAATATTTTTTAGGTATCCTCAGAATCTGTAAGCAATTTCAGGAACTTGTAATCTTTTTCAAAAATATGTCTGTCATGTGCTCAGGCATCCTGTTCGTGTGACCAAGCTGACCGTTTGAGTGAGCTTGCTAATCATGAGTGATTTATTCCGTAGGTATGATATGAATATAATTTGTTTATGGACGTGACAGGACTGCCTTGTAAATTCCTGCAAACCTACGCAGATCTTTGGCAAGAACGTGTGAGCAGCAAGGTTTTCCCTTCATCTTTTTTTCTTGGTTTCAGGCCCAAACAATGCCAGCCCCATTCATTTCCCATCCACTTTTCCTGAGAAGTCCTGTTTCATTTTCTCACCCTTTCTAAAAAAAAGTCTGGTAAATTTACAGTAATGGGACATGTTTAGCGTCTCTACTTTGTTTGGCTGTTATCCGTTTCCTCTTTGCCACAGAGGCTCAGAGTTATTGCCTAGTATAAAACGTCACAAAACATCCTGTTCTCCCACCTTTCAAAATAAACACACACCTTCCTTTGTGTTACCAAGTGGGATTTGCAGCCTTTTTTAAAGTAGTAATTTTTATTACCTTGAAGACGCTGCTGAAGTTGAATTACTGGGCTTGCCAAGGTTCAGGATGACCTGAAAGTGGTCCCTGTTTAGTTAGGAATATACTCCAAAAGCCACATCCTCTGAATGTCACTTTTGCAGTCGAAGTCATATTATCATAAAAATGTCGGAGGGGCTTTTTAGGTAAGACTGTACATTTTTTATCACTGTTTTTGTAAAAGCACGTTAAAACTGGAATATTTGAACGTACGAAAAGCAGCACAAATATTAAATCATCCAGATGTTTTTTAATAGAATTGCATTAAAAGCCACAGTGCTAAAAAGACCCGCTATGATCATCTTTTTATCCATTTAAAAAGCGCTCCTTGTGGTTTTTTAATTATAATATTGTTTTTAGCCCAAATAAAATCATTTTGTAGGACATAGTTTTTGCAAAGCAGAAATAGTTCATTAGAAATTCGCCTCTGAGTTTTGGTCAGGACTGTTGGCACAGAGCAACCCTGTTCCTCCTGTCTCTCCCTGTAGCTGATAGCTCCCTGTTTACACGCTCTCCCGCTACCATACAGCTCTTCACGCCCCCAACCTAACATTCCCTGTACAACAAAAATGGTGAGCATTATTGGAGCTAGCCAGCCGTACAGTTCTGAGCCAGAGGCCAGCTTGGATGTGGAAAAACGAAGACGTACATGGATCTAGTCGTCTCCAGTTGGATGCATTAGAATGGATTGGAGCACACTTCCTCATGCTTGTGGCCTACATAACAAGTACAATCTTATTCAAATGACATTTTTTCATCTGCTCCTGATTCACAATGATTTGAAAAAGGAAATACTCAGAAATGCAATTTTAATCCTAATTTTCTTAATAAATGTCCTCCGTCTTGAGAAAAATGCCACACAAACCTGTTAAAAACACCAAAAACATTTTTTTTTTAATTGGAAGAGAGTTTTTAGAAGCTTATTGGTATTTCGAAGGATTTAGTTTCGTTATTGTTTGATAAAAATAAACTTCTTTCCTTTTGTTGTAGTAACAAGTGGAGTCAAACTTTGCAACGTGTACTTATATATAAATATGGAATCATAAACATCTGGAAATCCAAGAATCACTCTACTCCAATGCTTTGAGATGGATCATAATGGATTTTAGAAATATAGCGGATGTCTGACAAAATGCACTTCCAAATTCCATATTGTGTATATTGGGAAGTCTGCCAACCCCTCATACCCTCTTCACAGTGGTAGCTTGTGAGGATGTTTAACATGGAACTTTGTCAAAATGAAAACAATGACAGATGAAGCTAAAATTCAGAAAGTAAATGTTAATGTAACCCCGAAGTGCTACGTAAATACAGAGCAGATGCAATTATTGGTGGGGGTGTAGCTATTGCAAAAAGCAGTCACGTAAATGTGGAAAGGCGCTCGAGCGCAAACACTTCCTGCTGTTTCCTGTTTTGAATTTTTCGTAATAATGACTCAGCTTTGATGTGTTATTCTTGGCAAAACGGTGTTTTCAGGGAAAGCTTTTACAAGTGATTTCTAAGATCCTTTCATAGCTGTGGCACGGTAAGATGACATGGAATGTTTTGTCTGTCTCTCTTTCTGTTTTAGTAATGAGTGATTGAGAGGTATAAATCCCTCTGGTGATAATTTACATTGGAAGTCGAACATTGCTGTCTTATCATGATATCTCTTATTATATAGTTGCATAATAACCCATTAAATTTAACTTTTTCATTGTATCTAACATTGGAGTACTTGTTCGGGTAAAGACATCATGTTAGTATTTTGGAATTACACAAGAGATGAACGTCAAACAAGTCCCTACTTTTTCCTTTTTTTTTTCAAAATGATGTTACCTTAAAAAAACAAAAAAGGTCCTAAGTCATGGACAGTGGCTGTAATAGTTTCCCAGTGGTCATTTGGCAAAAAAGTTATGTCTCATGTTGTTGTTGTTGTTGAACGTCTGCTGGAGTTTCAGCCCCGCTGCGAGACTTCAAGAAAGCCGTTTTTGTACTTAACCAAACATAGCTGTACAAGCAGCATCATTTTACTGGAAAGAAAGTGGGCTGTGCATCAACAGAACCATTCACCACACTTCTACTTGATGTTTATGTTTTTTTAATATATTTATTTCATATTCTGACCTTCTGATTCTGTGTCTCTACTGTCTGTTTTTCCCCTTACTTCAGTTATATTTCTGTCAGGTCAGCACACAGGTTTTTTCAACTGAGAGTCTCTTCGTTTTTTTAACTATATAATCTAAACAAATCTCTATAATTACTGTTGTATTATTTTGTTGTTGTTTTTTCTTGTTTTGTTTTCATTCTGTCAAGTATCTTTTTTCATTTAGAACCATCAAAACACTCAGCTGTCTCTCAACTTTACTGAAAGATTGGGACTTTTTCTTTTCCCCTGTAATACTGCTCTCTTCCTGGTGTTGATTGGGATTGCAGCCAAAAAAAAAAAAAAAAAAAAAAACGAAGCACCTTGCCAAAAAATTTACATAAATAGTTGGGTTTCTGGTCATTCATTTACACAATCATCATCAGTTGTCCTTGAGGTTATTTGACCTTCTGCTGAAGTGCCACTGGCCTTGTAACATCTTAGTTTGCTCAAATTTCTTTTGTGCGTTTGACCTATCCGCCTAGGGTAGTGGTGAGTTCTTAAGGTTCCCAACTAAGTCCCAAACTCAAAATCTTTCAGTTGCATTACATTTTATGAATCTACTATCAGTCACTTCTTAGCTTTTGCTGTACATTTTTCAAAATGCCACTCTTACGATCTGACATTTTCCCTGTGTTTTGGAATCGGCAAGTGTTTGTCTTTCATTTATCATGCCCAACACAGACGGCTGTTTACTTGGTGGATAATTAGATGTGGTCTTTTGCCCGTCCAAGTGAATCTTCTTCAGAACAGTAAGCACAAAATACCAGAATGGAAGGTTGTAAATTGGCTTTGTGAGTGATCGTTTAGTTCATTTTCATGCTGTGGATGTGGAACCAACAAAAGCTCTGTGTTTGAACAAACACGTTGGGATTTTTTTTTTTGTGTAGATTTAATCATCCATTCATCTATTCTATGTTACATTTTGGTTTGGGAATCCAATTCCTTAAATGCTCCCTTAAGCATCTCTTCTTTTATTTATGACCAAGATTTGATAGAAAACATGAATGAGAAAGCTAGACCAATGTCATCTTGTGCAGATGGTAAAAAGAAGATGAAAGAGCTTCTTGATGTTCAACTGCAATGTCTTTCCATCAAGCATCTTTGATCAGCCAACAACTCCTATAATTTTTTGCTTTTTGTGACTATAAAAATCAGGACATAATCTTGTGTTTAGCAAACTAAGGTTTGTACTAACACGTTTTTTGGGTTTTTTTTTGCTGTCATTTTGGTCGCCAATAGGTATCATGAGTTGAACACTGAGAAGAGCCTGAAGGACAACCTGCGCTTTAAAATGCTCATTGAATATCCTGTGCTGGATGTTGTTCTCAGAGATCATTGGAAGGACTACCCACTGAAAGGACCAGGTAATAAAACCTCAACTTCTAACAAACTCAATTGTAAAATGTTATTCCTGCATTTATGTTTGGGGTTTCCAAATGTTTGCTTTGGTAACCAAGCAAAAGGATGAATAAAAATATATATATATATTACATTAAAATCCAAACACTACCAGTTCTCTTCCTCCCCTTCCCCCGATTCCAAAAGGATTGTATCATGTCCTGCTTTTATCCAGCCGAGGACTTAAGCCTCTCTCTGCTGCCTTATTTTTCACCATGGCAACACACTACCCCAACAGAAATGAGCATGTTCTGCTCAGCATCACACACACCAACTTAACCTCAACAGCAAGCATGGCCAAGAAGAGGATCAAACATGGCTTGCTGTGTAACGATGACCTCATGAGTTTTGAGCCAATGGACGACGAGAAAACAGGAGGTCGCTGTGTTGTCTTTACCCGCTTGCATGTTTGTGGTAATGATGTGCCATTTATGGGAACACAGTGCTGGGTATCACAAAGAAGCATGCTCTAACTTTTTCCTCTTCAGATGTCCAATGTGGTCAAACTTTGTGTATCGCAGTATGGCCACAGAAGACCACATCCCCAGTATCATTATACAGTCAGAACAGACCAGCTGAATGGCGAATGAGGTCATTCTAGTCTTTGACTGTGTTTGTTTTCAGTGATAAGGTCTTGGTGCCAAGTTGTTTTCTTATTACTTTAGCCATTCAAACGTCCAGATAAACTGCTCATGCCATGGCCTGGGAACCAGGGCAGGAAGTGATAGCAAGCAATCGGACATAGTGGCAGCAGCATATTTACAGAAGATAAGGACATGCTAAAGTTCTGCAGCATGCAACCCATCCTTATTTGTCAAAGTGTATGTTGCCAGTTGAGTATGACTTCTGTTAAGTCAGCTTTTATTATGGCTTCAAAACATTTTGGCCTTAGAAATCAATGTGTCAATAATCTGTGCTCTGCAAAAAGAGCAAAGTGAGTCACACTCCTAAAGAAACAGGAGGGAGTTGACTGCTGGCTTTTGTGACTGTATCTAATGGTTTAATATTTTGGGTTTATTGAATGTTGTCGGTCCTCTGAGTTTCCTACATGTTGACAGACTGCAACAACCAGTGTTTGCTTGGTACCATTGCACTGGTTTCTACATATTTCCAACCACCTTTCCTTTGCCTCTGCTGTGGATAGGATAGGATTACATATAACAGTAGAAGTGTTATTAAAAACCCATGCAAGCAACACACAAATTAAAGTGCTGTTGAAAATCCTGGTCGGCAGATTCAGGCATTTTCAAGCTGTCCTGTGTGTTCTGCACCAAAGTTCATATCCTCAGACGGTCTGCTTTGCTTAGCAGGTGTGAAAGCCTTTCTTAGCCATCAAACTCGGTCCATCTGAAAAACAAAAGTCTTGCTTCCCTTGAAATTAAACCCTGGTGCGATTTACTTACTAATTTACTATTCAATTACTGATTGAGTCGGGCCAGGTTTAAAAATGTCCGATCTTTGTAAAGCCGCACATTCTCATTGGCCATTGAAAGATAAAACAGGCAAGAACATTTAGAACTGAATGGGTCATTTTTATTGCTTTTGGAACTGTGTTGTCTGCAAACTGTACCAGTAGCTAAAAAATCAGGCATGCTAACCTTAGCCAAGTAAAAATGTTGCTTCCAGAATGAGGCTTGATCCCTATTAGGTTTCATTTGTAAAAATTTTTTTAGGCACTCACTGGAATCAAGTCCTGTACCATCAAATGCCACTTGAAAGAAAATATTCAGGTGTCTCTTCTTCAATGTGTTCCATAGGGGTGATATTTATTCCTTTAAAAGTCAATAGTTGTATGGTTTTTATTGAATGAACTTGTTTTCTTAGTCTCGTTGTATTTTTAGATGGTTTATTAGCCTTTGTTCTTAGCCTTCAGGGTGTTCACATACCAGCAAAGGCAGCAAGCAGGTGGGGGCTATTAAAACAGGGCAGTCAGTTCAAATCCATGCCTCCCCCATGTTTGTTTTCCAGCAGTGTCTTTTTTAAGAATTCTTAAGGCCCAGTTTAATGAAATTGATGTTTTAACATGTTCTTGTCGCATTTTCCTCTTTATGGAGGACATCTATAAAACTATTTAAGATTAAAACTGTGTTTCTGATTATTTATTCAAATCATGTTTGATCAGGAGCGGGAAAAAACCTGAGATTTGAAAAGGCTTGGGTTTGTGAGGCAGCAACTGCCATGTGCAGGCCAAAGTCTCTCTTCTCTGCAATTCTGATGCATCCACTTGCAGACTAATACATTCATTAACATATTCATATTCCCTGTCTGAGTCGCCATCTGGCTCAAAACTGTATGGCTGGATGGCTCCCATGTTGCTCTCTGTTTTTGTTGCTACATTAACTAGCTTGGGCTTTTGAGGTGCTATAAGCTAGCGGGAGAGAGCGTAAACAAAGTACTGATGGGAAATTAGCAGAGGCTAACTTCCCACAACAGTCCGGCTCCACAACTCAGAGGTGAATTTTAAATCAGGTTCTGCAAAAAAAGGCTAAGAAATTATAGAATGATAAAAGTCCACTGGGAATTATGTATATAAGTGGTTTCCTTTTATCAAGTCATCAAATTACAGAAAATCTATCAGTTTTAGTTTGATTTCACCTTCATATTTTTGCACTGCTTGTTATTTCTGTTTTGTTCATGAATTGTATCAGTCTACATGTTTGGTCTTAGAATAGTTTTACCATCTGCAGCAGGCATGTCAAAAGATCTAGAAAATATGGTTCCATGTCTTTTCAGCAGAACCTGTATCGGCCTGCACCGGTTTTGCAACAAAGAGTGTCGGGATTGATGGACAGAAATGGGCCGTGGATCATGTTTCACCACCATCAGTGCAAACAGGAACCAACCCTCATACAGCAGCTGAGGAGATCAGCCCTGAAACTGAACCACCGGTGGAGAAAAGGGCAAAGAGAGGAGTGGAGGAGGAAGAGCAGGAGGAAGGAGAGATCCTTGACAGCAGTGATGATGATGATGATGATGATGATGATGAAGAGAAAGCGGAAAGAAATCGAGATGAAAATATCCCACTTGAAAACAATCCTTTTGTTAATGATGCAAATATTATGCAGCATGGTGCTGACCAATAGAGGAATAGGTTTGCAGGAGAGAGATCTGCATGAGCTGATGAGATATGAGAGATAAAAAGAAGTAATAACTGTGGGATCTTACAGATGTAAAGGAGGCTAATGTTACACCACAATGGAATGATTGGAAAATAATTTTGTACTGTGCTAAAAGTGTGGAGTTCCGGAGATCTGAAGTATTTCAATATGTTTTTGTTTATAGTTTTTAAAATAATTTAATAATAAAATGTGTTTTAATCATCATCTCTGGGACTAAACTTGTATTAAAAGCATCACAACGTTATCAGTTACTTTGCTGGCTGGTAAAAATTTCACTTTATGAGGTGTGAACACACTTATTTAAACACTTCTTTCATTTATAAAGGTTATGCAATACAACAGAGTACTCGGCCAAAAAAAACATGAAGCGTAAGGACATGTCCGGCCTACGAAAGTGTTGAAATATACGACTTGAAGCAAAAAGTTCCTCTAGAGGATGAACAATTGAATAAGCTCTCTTTGGAGAATCTTGATTTATACTTTTTTATTAGAAATGTGTAAGTCTTCGAAAACCTGAATGACTCATTTACAAGTGCATTGTTTTTGGTTAACTCTGATTAAATAACACCTTTGTTTGCTTTGTTCTTTACAAAAGATTAAGTAAGCTGCCCATTATTTGTGCCTTAATCAGCTTTTTAGCTTAGCAGCTTTTAGGAAGATCATTAGTGTCATTTTCTTAGCAGTTCGTAAAAGTAAATGTTGAAGTTGTTTTTCTGACACCTCAGTGACTGAGTAAAAGTGTTTATTTGGTGAACCACCTTCATAATGTGGGCCCGTTATGTTGCAGGGCCAATAATAACCATTAATTTAGCCCATTGCATTTGTTTACAGATGCATTTTGAAAGTCCTTGCCAACCAACCTCTTACTGCTGTAAAACGGGTCTTTTGATGGCTGACGGTGATGATGTGTTTTCCACCTTTTTTTTTTTTTTTTTTTTTCCTTCAGGGCAATGAGCTCACATCTGACTGCATCTTATTCTCCCTAAATGACCGGAGCAGTTTTAACGCTGATGGTCAAATCAGAAGCAAAAGCATTACTAAATCTATCAAATTTATATTTGTATTAAATTTAAGAAACCGTTTCTGTCTTAGGTTGTTTCCCTTCTGTGAGATCTAAACACATCAAGATTGCAGCCACAAAACAAGGCATGGATTACATCATATATTTACTATTACAGTTTGTGTTTCTTTGCTTTTGCAAGCATCTCGTTTTCTGCTTTGTTTGCCTGAAATCTTAAGTTGATAAGAATCCAATTATCTTACATTTATGCCTTCTGAGTCTTTCTTAATTGTTAAGATTTCCTGTATTTAAACTATTAATTAAAATCTAAATCTTTAGAGTAAAAGGTGTTATTCAGATGCCATCAAAAACAAAAACTACTTTATTAATGTCTTCTTCTTTTTTTAAGCCTTCCTTCAAAACTGAAAACATCAGTAAATGGTGGAGGACAAGTTGTTCTCGGAGCCTGAACATCTGTTTCTTCTTTCTTCTCATTCTGTCTTGAGTTATTACACACTTTTATTTTAGCAGTTCTAACTTTTTCATAATAAAGATGCTCAAAGAGACCACACAAAAGCGTTGCCTTTGTTTCTGTGAAAGAAGTCAGAGCTGTTTATAATAAGTGGATAATACAGGCGCTGAAAATAGTACCTCTAATTAAACTAAATTGTCCAGTAAAAATTTCTAAAATTGCTTGAGACTTAATTAGTCTTGATTGGGTGGTTACGGCGCAGTTGGGCTGCGTGCCAGACCGTGGTGGTTTGACCCTGAGCAGATATTGGATGTGCAGGTAGTGATGCACACAAACAGATTTTTAAAACCTGTTCTTTTTCGTTTTCACTGAGACTGGGCTTTGTTATCCAAATTAGGCAGAGGGAAAACAATTTTCTGTTTTTTTTTTTTGAAGTTTTCCATTTTGATGCTCAGTTTCACATTTTCAACAGACATTTGATGTCTATAGCAGTTCCACTGACTACATTACGGAAAATTTTACTTTTCTAATAACAAACCGTTGTTTGGGATAATAATATCAAAATACTAAAAGCGAATGTATGTTGTTGTTTTTGCCAGAATAAGAGCCTTTGAAATAACATGCAAAAACACCGTGGTGATAAATTTCTGTTCTGGCCTTTGGTGAAGGAAACACTGAACAAAAAGATCGAAACCACAGAGATGTTCATTTTGATGTGATCTCTCCTTAATTTGTTTTTAACCTGCTTTCCCGTGTATTGCCACATATGAAAGCTTATAGGTCCACTTTTGTCAACACTAGATCTCAACATATTTGAAAGTACACATTTTCTGGATGGCTTAAAATAAATTTACAAAGAGTCAGGCCCGTTCTCCATAATAAAATCCCATGCCTACGGGTAGTGTTGTTTAGTCCACCAATTTGTTAACTCGCCTGCCAATCAAAAGTGCTTCTCTAATATTGCACCAGTGTGGTCTGTAAAAACCAAAATGTCAAATTTAAAACAACAAAACAAAAATCTCCCAATTAATGCACGTACTTGTCATATGTAGAAAATCAAATACTAGGCTTCGACCATATCTTAGAAACTAGACAGTAAATAAGTGGATTTAATAAAAGTTTATTTCAATAGTTCTACTTAGTCCATTTTTTTGGTGTAAAAACTGACTTTTTAATGTAGTAATCAAAAGAAATTGCTCCCTTTTGCAACCTGCCCCCAGAGGTCTTATAAAGAACTGCACCATGTGGTACTTCTGGGCTGTTCCAGATATTCAAAGGGAAGGTTGAGACTTGGAAGCAACCAAGAATCATTCTGAAGTTGTCAAAGACTGTGCTCTGAAGCCAGTTAAAGAAGCTTTTTTTTAATTCTCAGGAATTAAATCAAGTTGTTTGTTTGTTTTTTTTTTCTGTTACAGCCTTCGAGCTTCGAGTTTGCTGTGCCTCCGTTCAGATTAATCTGGTTATGTTACCAGCACATACAGACATCCCACTTCTTGAGACAGACTTGAGACTTCTTGAGGACACATGTCTCATGTCTGTAAAGCTCCCAGAAACAAAACACAACTTCCTGTTCTTACCGGAAGTTGACATAAGTACCGTCATACACTGCTCATGCAGGTAAACCAAAAGGTTAAACCAAATGCCAGCACAGGATCAGATGATGGTGTGTGTCGCCTTTGAGATTTTAACTGTTAAGATGAGACTTCAGATGCCCAAAGACTGGTTCCAGCAAATAATCCCCACCACAGCCAGCGTCTCTCGGGAGGACATCCACCCTGGAAGAGACTGATTCATAGAGGCCAGCTGATCGTTATTCATTTGTAATGACAGCTGTGGACTGGATGGGTGTGTTGGAGGCCTTGCATCACTGTCACAGTAGGATTGTGCATCCTGAGCCAAAACTAAAACAAGAGTACCCACACCCTTTTCAAATCTTTTTCACATTTTTTGACCAAATAAAAAAAAAAGGCTGCAAAGATTAAGAAACATGACAATTTACTAAGAGTTAATCAAGGCAGAAATCATGCAATTTCCCCTTTTGACCAGCAGATGGTACTTGATGAATCAAGATGCTGCCTTTGCATCTGTGCTTTGAGGCCGACCTCAAAACCCTCCAGGTTCCTCGTAACTGCGAGCGCCAGCATCAACCTGAGGTTATATTCATGGGAGCTGTAAAATGGCTGACATCAGAGCTCAGTAGCTTCCAGCATGTTGTAATGACCACTCTTGGGCCTGTAAGCTTCTGGCTGCACAGCATTACGTAGCTTGATGGAGCTTTAATGCTCAACTCTTTGTCGTATAAACACATTTTAGGTTCGGGGAATGAGGTAGTCGAGCAGTTTAACTACAGGGGCGTTTGCACGTGGGAGTCACAAGAAAAAAAATGCTTCTAGTTTGTTTCTTGATGTAAACTTGGATTTTTATGGAGGGGATGGGGGGGCTCCCCAAATTGTCCATGATGAAGGAATGCTGCAGATGATGGAGATGCACATAACATACTGATTCCCTTGCATAACCGCATACGCTGTCCTCTGTTATCAAGACAAATGACAGTGATAGAGCAGTAACTAAACTGTGAAGGATGAAAGGGGAAACGACTTCTATAGGTAGCAGCACAGGGGGAAAAATCTGAGCCGCCTGAAAGTGTTTTGACGGTAAACTCTTCCTGCAAGGAGACCGCCACACACCTTTATGATTAGGTAAACCTCACAAGCCTTTCATGTGAGCAATCTGTAAAACCCCAGCAGGCACATCCTGTGCAGGATTCAGCTCAGTCAAAGGCTTCATGTCCTGTTCAGCCTCTTATTAAAACGCACTTGATTAAGACTGGTTGGCAGCAGCCAAGCAGGAAGGGCTGCAGGTGTCGTGTAATCTCAGGTGGAACGGCTTTTACAGTGGCAACGAGACAAGATGCCTTTTGTGGAAACGAGCTCACACTTGGAGGTGTCTCTTGTGTTTTTTGGAATATCATCTCAGCCGAAGTGAACATGTTGCCCTGAAATATTTTCCAACATCTGCCGCCCATCAGGATGTCTGCTCTCTGAGCCACTGCTGCATTCCTGAGCCGCTCCCTGTACCTGGATCAAAAAAAGAAACCCTTCCCTGTCGTAGCCTCCGAGCTGTGCTCTCCATGCTTCAACACCACATGCAGACATCACACTTCTCGGGACAGACAAGAAGCCGGTACTTTCTAATCACTTTTTTGACATCCCACACATTATGGAGCAGTAGGTTCATTGGGTCAAGGGTCAGGATTGATGCAAACACCGCCATGTGCATTGTTTCAGCAATTTCTCAATGTCTGCTAAACTGGAACCTGGAATTGAGATGGGAACCCTCCTCCTTCCTTAGGCATGTTTTCAGCAATTTAGCAGACCCCTGCAGTTAAAAACCAACACAAAGCTAACTCGCATAGCTGCTAATGAATTAGCCTCATTTGCTTGCACTTTAACAACATTCAAAGAATGAGAACAGGAATGCATTCATGCTATACAGCCCATTATATACAATTATAGTCATTGTCCTTGCTGCATGGTGTCTAATCCCAGCCCATTCAGAGCAGCACTTAAGATTCTTGGCATACTCCTGAGCTCATTGCTGCTTGTGGACCTAATCTTTTCCCCCCTTCTCAGAATCGGTCAAGTGTATGGCTTAGTCAGATCAAATGAAACAAGCTGGCTCCCTGCAGAATGGCATTCCTGAGCTCAGAAAGTCAGCAGTTGGAGGGAGACTCCAAGGTTGTGTTGTTATATAAGAGCACACTGACCCAGCTCTGCATCTGTCTGAGAATCCTCTGGCTTCACACAATGATATGGCAAGAGTTTTTCTATCTGCAGCATCTTCTAAACAATACCCCCCTGCCATCAGCGCTTTGGTGCATGCCCACATCGATGGTCTCCATCGGGAACAAAGGGAGCTCAGGCGACATCTCATTTCATAAATAAATCAGTTTTATTGTAGCATATAAAATTAAATCATTTTACAATTTATTCCAGTATGACACATAATATCCAAATAAAGTAGCTACATTTAGTTTTGATAAATAATATTAATAACAAATTTAAAAAAAAACAACATTCATTCATTCTTTGACATGTTTGTCTTTTCATGAAGGGAGATTGATAGCTGCCACAAAACATGAACAGTAATGCCCACGCCAGGAAGGAACCAAACTGCACACTTGTCAAACAAGTGGAAGGGTTTGCATTTTGTTGTTATTAAGATATTAAGATGGTAGGCTAAGTAACGTTGCGCATGTGCATATCTCCATATACACACGCAAGTCTACAGTCTGGGACATGTCTGCATAAAGAACATCAAAATATACACAGTGAATTGATATCAGCCGTTAAGTTCAATGTACAAATATTAATTACATCCTGCTCCATGACGAAGCTACTTCAATGCTCCAGTAATATGAAGCGATTTGTATTGAGAATGCTGATGTCGTCACAGCATACAGTGCACTTCATTAAGTCCTGATGATGTAAGCCCACAATTCCTTGGGAATCTAGTTACAACAAGAAGCTGGTAGTTGACAGTCTATTTACACCCCTGCTTGTATCAAGGCTGCCATTGGCCACTGATCTCTGTCTCCTGCTGAGGGGGGTCGGATGTCTGTCACCAATCAGTCTCTGAACTTGTGGATGTCATTGGAAAGGCGGTAGAAGGGGTAGGAGGCTTCGTTGACATGAGGACAGTTGTGAGTGCACTTGCAGGTCTCGATCATCATCGTCTTCTTGTAGAAAGTCTCGCCGTCCTCGCAGCGGAACTTGACCTGGATGGTCCTGGTGTCGTGGGGGCTGCAGCAGCGGCCGTCCACGCAGGA
Organism: Oryzias celebensis; assembly: GCA_014656515.1. Taxonomy (NCBI): domain Eukaryota; kingdom Metazoa; phylum Chordata; class Actinopteri; order Beloniformes; family Adrianichthyidae; genus Oryzias; species Oryzias celebensis. Next base: position 12,643,456 of record BNCR01000004.1, on the reverse strand, counting down.
TCCGCAGTATCTGGGCCGGTACTTCTTCACACTGGAGCAGCCGGCGTAGGTGAACTTGACCGGCTGGCTTGACTTCTTGGTTCTGTTGCACTTCTTTCCTTTCTGCAGCGGAATGAGATGAGAGACGATTAGCTGTGCACCTGGACTAGGCTGTCATGTGCTGCATGCTCTCAGCTGAGGGTGGCCCAAAGCTTACCTTCAGACTGGAGTAAGATGATTGGGTGCATGGCCGAACTTCGCAGAGTCGTGTTTCTCTGACCAGCTTGCACTCGTTGTTGTTGTTGGTCACCCTGGTGGAGATGCCAGTTCCACAGGTCTTGGAGCACTGGGACCAGGGTGTGGTTTGGACGATACATTTGGGGGAATCAAACATGTAAACTTCAGGCTGCGGTCTGTATGCTGTAAACACAAAAAAACCAACAAAACCTTTAGCACCATATTTCATGTCACTCTTCAAAAATGAGCACAAAGATGAACAAAAGGATGTTTTCTTACCAGGCAGGGTCTTAAGTCCTCCTTTGACAATTGCAATGAGCTCATTCCTGTTGGTGAGCTCTTTTTCCAGCTCCTCAGTCAGCTTGTCTTTGCCAAAGATTTTTTCCAGGATGTCCGTCTCCTTGCCATCATCACACACCCACTCCTCACAGCACTGGCCTGCCACCTTGACCAGTCTGGGATTGGCACAGCCCAAATTGGGCAGGGAGAGCTCCTGCGGACACAGTGGGACACATCCCACTGCCCCATCGATGCATGTGCACTGATGTTTACAGTTGGGCTGGAAGCTCTCTCCGTTCTGGTAGATCCTGCTGTTGTACTCACAGGGTCTGCCTTCTGACTTTGCTGCAGCGAGGAAAAGGAAAACCAGAAGGAAAAAAGATTGTTATTCTTTCCAAAATGTCAGTTGAAGACACAGCACTGCTGCCAGATAAGAATAAGTTGATTTTTCAAGCTGCCTGAGGAGTCTCTTTTCTTCCTCAGTGGCCTTTGGGGTTTAGACTAGTTTCTCTCTAACTGCATTCCACTGTGTTGAAATCACACAGGTCCCCAGGCTTCTGAACAATATCCCGTTTACAGAGGGGAAAAAAACGAGGGCTTCAGACAGAGCCACAGGCATGCGCATCTGGAGCTGCATGGGCTGTATACTAACCTCGGCAGATGCCACGGGTGGTAGCGGCAGCAAGAGTGGCCCCGAAGTTACACTCCAGTCCTTTGGTGTGGTCGCATGGCTCGGTCAGGCTGCAGTCCTCGTTCAGCTGCCTGGCGCAAACTCTGCAGCAGTTGCAGCCGTCCAGGACGACGCTCACACCTGGTGCGCACTTGGGCATCTCCAGCTGGCACTCACACATGGAGGGGCAAGAGGATGAGGAGGAGGAGGAGAGGACCTGTAGGACGGCCAAGGAAAGAAATTAGACTTAAAGAAAGAACATTTAAAAACGTGTTTTTATATTAAAAAAAGGGATGTTTACACTTACCAGGGTGAGGCATCCGAGGAAGATAACGAGAAAATGAAGCATCAGCATCTCGGACAAATATGTTGTGCGCGTTCAGGAAGAATCCTGTAAAAAAGTCGTGGGGGAGATCGTGGGTATTCCCTCTCAGCCGTGTCTCTCTTGTTTGCTGGTAGTCTCTGGCGTCAGAGGCTCGCTCAGAGCAGATGAGGCTGTCAGTAAAGCTGTTGCAGTCTACTGAAGTCCGGCCACCTCCGGACTTTTATAGTGAAGCGGGAAGCTGACGTCGTTCCTGGGCCGCCTGCTGAACTGTTCCCAAACTATGCCAGGAATGTTTCTCGGCGCATTTTCCATCCGAGACCTAAGCTCCACCCTGTCTAAAGCTTTCTCTCTCTTTTTTTTCCCTGTGGACACCCCCCCCCCGCCCCCATCTGCACACACTTTTCCGTCTCATATTTTTCCTCCTCTCGTTTATCCTCCCTTTCATTTTCCTCCCCTGCTCGCTTCTCACATCTATCAAGTGAGCTTCAATTGATTTTTTTTTTGTCTAACGGGGGATTTTACGCACGTCTGCGCCCTTTCAGTCTCTATTTCTTGTAGTTCCACCTTTAAAAAAAGATGTTTTTATGTCACTTATTTCGGTTTTAATACGCTGCCTTATTATAAAGTTAAAGCACACTGCACGACAAGAAAACGAAACAACAGAAGGTGGGTTTGGGGGGTCTGAAAGGTGTGCGTTAAACAGCATCTATTTCTAGCGCTCCGGTGCCTTTTTCCAGAGGAGCGTAAGCGCTTCCAGATGCGCGCACCAGAGCTCACACGTAACAATATTACCATATTTGGTATGGCAGTAGCCTGCATTATTAACATATTTCTCTTCCTTTGGTCAGCATTCCTGACAGCTTAAAGGCTTGATAAATATGCTCTCCGCGCAGGGAAATTCTTTCACATACACCAATGTTTCCACGCAATCTGTCATGACAAAAAAAAGAAGAAAAAGAAAAGTGGGCCCTGTTCATTTTGTGATCGTAGGATACAAACCCCCCCAGAGATTATAATGAATCCATATGGATGAACACTTTGACCAAAAGCGAACGCGTGTGCGTAAAGGCGCAACGCAGGCGGTTACCGTTGCCAGAAACAGGCTGCCAGACGCCAAAGGAAGCTGCTTTTCACTTCTTTTTATAGGGCAAGACATTTCAGCACTTCTGCTTTTCTAGTAGACTTATGTGTTGACATACAGAGGGACAGCAGCTCAACAGGACGACTGAAATGTGGTGAGTTTAGCCTTTATTTTTTTGTTTGTTTTGTGATAGTGTGGGGACTTTAGTTTTAAACTCTCTTCTAAAAAAAATAAAATAAAAAAATAAAGAAAAACTTGGTTTTGAGTGTTCTTTATTCTGTCTTTCTGGGTATAAAGAAACAAAAACATTGACCTTTAATTTTTTTGTTTTGTTTTGTTTGTTTCATAGTGGGAGTTTACATCACTACCCAAACTTCTGGTTTGTGTGTGTATGTGGGGGGAGAGGGGGGGTCCTCTTTAACCAGAATCCATCATGTACTTGTGACACAGCCTTTTGTGTGCGTGTGCACACGTACATACTCGCGTGTACAGGGGTTGAGACAGTGAAGTCATGGCCATTATTCAAAATGAGCCTGAGTCTCAGCTATAAATTTAAGGGGAAAGTTCACATTTTTCGTACACTTTTAACTGTATTTACTAATCTATTTTTACAGAAGGTTGTGGAGGATCTTTTATTGTTTCAGTGTTGTACTTTTTATGTCCAGACCTTTACACTGTGAATAAAAGACAAGCTGTGGACAAGGAACTTGCTCACATTTTCACAATTTGTTTTTGCAAACTTATTGGAGTAAATTATTTTCTTATTTTTTCCTTTGTTTAGTTGGGGGTGCGACTTATATATGCTTTTTTTTCGTCTTAACCATGCATTTTTGTAGGCGCAAGTTATACTCTGAAGCAACTTGTGTACTTTTCTCGTAAAAAACAAAATAAAAACTTGATCTTTGGACTTTTAAATGTCTTTGTAGGTCGTTCTTTGTGTCAAGACAAAAAGCGAAAGAGACTTGTGTCAAGATTGAACGTTTTATTAATAGAGTTTTTGATCTTGAAAGTCCAAAACTTTACAGAACTGTTTTTGTGCACCTGCTGCTCAAACTTGTCTGTTGTATTCCGCTGTGCTTTTCAGCAGTGAAATGTTGCAATACATTTATTATATGCATTTTTAAAAAAAATAAATATTCGATCACTGATTGGGAGTATAGAGATGGGATTTATGACTCTTTTTAAGGAGCCGGATCTTTTGGATCAGTTCATACTAAAGAGCCATTCAAAAGACTGTCTTTTTTTGGCTCTTTTCTTATATTTATTCAATTTTAAGAAGCCAGCCTGGAGGTTATTAATTGAATCTTGAAAATAATCACAGGAAGGATTGATGGGCTGATATCTGGAGCAGAATAATTCAAATTCAATTATTGGTGGGATATCTGAATTTGACACAATTTGACTAATTTTTAACAGAGCTCAAACTCATGACTACTGAGTGCAGCTCCTCCCCCCCGCATGCGCACATGTGCTGCGACTCAGCCCTCCTACCATAGAAAAGTTGACCACAGTGAATTCCCATCGTTCATGTTTAATGAGCCGTTCAAAAGATTCGATTTGTTTGTGAACGTCACATCTCTCAAGACAACATATGATTCCAATCGAGTCTGAAACTACATGACTGGGTCTGATTTCCGATCATGTGATGGGATCAATACACCCCTAATTTCCCATATATGTGGACCCTCTGCTGTCTCGAACAAGCAGCATTTGCTGTTTTGCTGTTATCAGCTGACATGTTTGCAGTTTTCTCTTTGACCTGTGCTGTATGCAGCTTGGCAATTCAGCCTCAGTTTAGGATGTTTTGGCCATTTCACTGTTTATCCCTGTTTGAGACATTATGTTTCATCCTGTGGTTCAGTCCAATGGAAAACCATTTTCATTTCAGACCAGGAGCAATGTTTAAAATCCAGGAGCTCTCACAGCGGAAGTCTTGGGTCAGAAGGCCACAGCCTCCCCTTGCAGAGCCAAGTAACAGAACAGAATAGAACAGGACAGTATGGAATGTTGAAACAACAAATTCTGTCATCTTATATTCCAGATTTGATGTCATAACTGGGATAAAATGTGCATGTGCAACCCTTCCTCTCTATCATCTCGTAAAGCTGCAGGAAGTCTGTTAAATTACGGTTTGTTCTTGTGTCAGTGCTGCCTAAGAAAAGGTAGAGTTTAAAATATTGACTAGAGTTGTGACAAAGTATTTACATTTGTGGGCATGTAGTTATATGGGGACAGACTTACATTCCTGAGATTTTACCTATTAGGATATATATGTTTTTTAAATGTTATATATATGTTATATCTCTCTCTATATATATATGAACTTTTGGCTTTCTGCAGTCTTGTACTTTATCAAGCAAAGTCTTAGTCAAAATATCACACATGATACATTCCTCTACGTTATGATTAATATAAAAAAAAAATAAAACTAGGTCAGCAAGCAGTGTAGTGAGGGAGAGTTACAGGATAAGCTACTTATGAGTTTATATTGTGAGAAAAAGCAATGTACTGTTGTAAATTAACTTTAAAAAGTAGATATTTGATTGTCTAGAATAAACTAATCAATGACCCACTCCAATGAAAATTGTGTTTTTTTTTTTTATTTTCTTGTGGAATTTTACTCATAAAAGACGACACGCATCATGAAAATTGGCTCTAAATTGCATTTCTGAGTATTTCTTTATGCAGATAGTTAATCAGGCTTGTAGTTGTGACATAGAAGCTACAGTGGCCACAGGCTCCTGCTTCGCTCCAATCTGATGCAGCCACTTGCAGATAATGCATTAATGTATTTGTTTTCCTCGTCTGAGCTGGCATCTGGCTCAAAACTTTACAGCTGGATAGCTTTGATATTGCTCTCCATTTTTGTTGGAGTTGTGAGGGACTGAGCTAGCGGAAAAGAGTGTAAACAGATGGAAGATGGAGTGGAGGTAGGCTAGATACATACTGTAAATGGGTTGTTGGATGTAGATGCCTCTTCTCCAAAATAAAGACAGCACAGCTTAGGTAGCACCAGTGCCTGACAACCCCCCCAAAGTTTTCTTAAACAATGTTGTTTGGGCAGACAAGACCATGTTTAAGCCATTTGATCATAAAACCATGTGAAGTTTGGGGAAAAAAACAGCTGCTTATTACAATCAAGCCTGGTGGGGCTAGAAAAATGGCAACATCAACAGGTTTTCTGAAACTCAATAGAAAAATGTCATTCAACAAAACAGAGAGCAGTTACATTTATGATAGTATTCCATTTTTTTAAGCTTATATCCTGATTAAATCATTACTACCTTAAAATACTTCACTAATAAGCTTAACCAGACCTGGATCTGTTAAATCTAGGACAAGGCCAACAGGAATGTGTTCATTTTATTATCCAAGCATTAAAATATTTTTTTGTGCTTTAGTGGGAAATTTATAGAGGAATTGCTGTATGTTGACAGAGCTGATGATATTAGTTGAATAAAAGGGACATTTTTGTTCCTGTTTGTTTGCAAAATTAGCCTAAACTCTTCCAAAATGTGCTGTATAGACATATCTAGCTATTGGTTTCTCTTTATACGAAATAAATACAAATATGGTTGATTGCATTAACACCCTCAACACATATAGTAAAATAAAATGCAATATCAAGCACAAAATAAATGATAGTTTCTCTGCTGGTTACGTGTTTCTAACAATAAAAAAAAAAGATTTTTTATGTTAGGCTGTTTATGGTCATATGTGGAATTTTCAAAATAAGTTTATAAACGTTTTATAATAAAAATATATGTTGCTGTGACACTTAAATTCGATTTTTATGACACCAGCTCAACCCAAATGAGATATTTTTACAGATTGGTGTGCATGAAGCCATATTGTAAATGACGAATGAGGGAAAAATTATACCATTTAAATATAAAAGAATGATATTACATATTGAGTCACTTTGAATTCTCAGTAATTTATTTCCGACAACCGAGTGTAAAACCTTCCAACACGATAAAACTCAATAAAAAAACAGTTGTTTTTTTTAATCCTAATAATTTAAAACTGAAAGAATATTTGCTATGTTTGTGACCAAACTAAATCTGAAAAGATAAACCCAAATTCTAAACATACACTTAAACAAGTAGAATCATTAAACTCTTTCTGGTTATGCTGATTCTTTGAAAAGACTGTTTGTTTGTGGCCCACTTTTTAAAAGGGGATGTGTTGCATTTTTCACCAGATGGTTACAATTTAAAGAGGGCACAATAACCAAAACACTTTTATCAAATGTGTCTAAAATGTAAGAGAACACGATAATCTCTGTCAAAAACAGAACAGTCTGCAAAGAACAAACATCACTGTTAAAATGTAAGTAATCTGACTTTAAGCAAACACAAACAAGGAGTCAGTGGTTTGTCAAGAAAGTGCAATCAGTAGCTGGGATTAAACGGAAACAGAGATAAACAAGACGAGATTTTCTGAAAAACTCTCCTCTCATCTTATGGCAGATTTGCATGATGTTTAAAAATGGCAGAAATGAAGTAAGTAATATCTGGATTAAGGCTGGTTGAAAAGATCCTTTAATAGAAATCTTTGATACTGTCATTTTTCAGTTACTCAGTTTTAAACATGAGACCAATGACTGTATAAGAGAACTGGGCTGGGTGACACACACACACACACACACCCCCCCCCCCCCCCCCCCCGCGTTCCAAATAGGAAGTACCTGCTGACTCCAATTAGCCGAAATCCTATGGACTTCTATTGAGAATGAAACAGCCTATATATCTCAGTCATTCTATTTGTCAGAATAACCATTCTTGCTCTACTACCCATTTTTAACGTGTTCTTGATAATCCAAATGTATTCAAGTTATAAACTGATCAATCAGATTACTCAATAAAAGTATCATGTTCCTGCTGGCCCCCATGTTGAGTGTTAGAAACATTTGATTGACAGATTCTCTCGAGCTCGCTTTCAAGTGGTAGGGGTGTGAACTTCCAACAAGCTCACTCCAGTTCTCCTATACAGTCAACGCATGAGAGCAACTTACTCATTGAACCCAGGAATAGCTGTTTATTTCTCAACAGAAGTCTATGGGATTCTATTGGGTGGGTACTTCCTGTTTGGAATGCGAAGGGGGGGGGGGGGGGGGTTGCTTTGTCCAGTTTTCTTATACAGCCAATTGGGTTAAGTCTCAGTTTGATGCAGTTTTATAGCATAAAGGTATCAGGCAAATCTCCTTTGGAACCTCAAAAGGAATGTACCTTCAATTTATACCTAGCATTTGACACAATGGAGGACGCACCATGAAACTTTCAATGTAAACAGTGGATTTTCACACAGATGTTATTTGTCCCAAAATCCTCCTAAAAATTACAAAAAAATATTCAAATGACAAATAATCTTCTTCTAAGTTTAGCTAATTTACCAGAAAACTAATTTCATGATGTACTTTTTTTTTCTCCCCGCTAATTTGAAAATGACTGTGTGCTGACAGGTTAACCTGTCGTGTGCACCTGTGTAATCATGCATGTCTGTGTTGCCTCAGACATCTCCAATCTTCCAGTCATACAAAGCCATAAAGGCGTGCTGTTTGTGGAGCGTGCAGCTGCAGAAGCGTGTCTGCTTTCACTGGTTGGATTTCACATAACTCTACAGTGAAGCCACCAGGTGTGCCTGAAGAATTAGGGCTTTTCTCATTCTAAAGTAACCCAAATTCCTCCTCGTGGAGGGGGAAAAGACACAAGAGAGGGTCTTTTCTAGATCCACGTGTATCCTCGATGAGAAGGGAAAGAAAGTAGGGATGGGCTGGGTGCGGGCAGGTGTTGGGAAGAGGATATTGGTGTTTGGTGATCCTCGCCGAAGTGGAAAATTGAATGTTGGGCTCTTGGAATGTTCTGGAATGTTTACAACAATTAAGGATAATTGAGTGAATCTGGAACAAGAAAAGACAAACCGAGGTCCTGTGGTGGAAGAATGTGCTTCTGGGACATCTGAAGAGACATTCCATCCATTCAGACAGATTCACCGGGCCCAGAACCTGCCTTCGATGGCACCGTAGGGAATAGAAGCCCCCACCTCCTCGCCGTTCCTGCCATACTTGCCTTACACTTCACAAAAGTCAAAAGCCTCCTTTTGATATTCCTCTCCCTTGAAGTTTGTGTAGTCTGCCCAGAGCGCAGCAGATATGTCTTTTGAATATTAGGTTTGATGTCTTCTCATGTTCCTTCATCTGAAAACAGATTTAAAACTGTGGGTGTGAGCTGTGAAATTCAAACTGCAGACACACGTTCTGCTTCCTTTACTGAAATGTTGCATTTTGCTCAAATGTCAGGAAGATGTGACCTTCTTCATTCCATACTAACCTCAATGCATCCATTTTTAGATAATTTTCTGCTAATCAAATTTGTTGTGGCAGCAGTTTGTGCCCCAGTATCTTCCACTGTTGTAAATGTGTCTAGTAAAGTCAGCACTATTAAAGAAATTTACGAATTTAAAAAGAAAACTGATACAATTAGCTATTTCATTATTGGATTTATGGATTTGGATAACTTCTTACAAAAAATCTTTCTAGTTTACCTCCAAAAACAATTAAAAATTACTATTGTAACTCATTTTAATTTATAGAAAAAACAGATCAACATTTTCTGCAGGATTTGTGCATTTATTACCCAGAGTGTTGGGGTCAGAGGTGGTTAGGAATGAATCCCATTTAATCAGCTGCCATGGTAAATTACTTGATGGATATTTACCCTCTTTGGAACAGTCTTACCGCTAGAGCAGTTTGAAAATCATGATGAAGGTAGTGATACTCTTACACAGACTTTCTAGGAAAAACAGAAGCTTTTACAGGCCTAGATTTGTACATCAGGGGGCAAGTCTGGATGTCCTTAGAGTTTGGGGTGTCATTTCCCTCCAAGTCCCTAAAATGCATAGATAGAAAATGCACATCTTCCCCTTTGATCTAATTAATGTGTCTTAAAAGTTTTATGTTTAATAGTCTTTCTAAAACTGCTTTCACACTGGATGCGATTCCAGCTGCATTCACACCTAATGTGATTCCAGCTGCATTCTCACCTGATGCGATTCCAGCTGCATTCTCACCTGATGCGATTCCAGCTGCATTCTCACCTGATGCGATTCCAGCTGCATTCTCACCTGATGCGATTCCAGCTGCATTCTCACCAGATGCGATTCCAGCTGCATTCTCACCTGATGCGATTCCAGCTGCATTCTCACCTGATGCGATTCCAGCTGCATTCTCACCTGATGCGATTCCAGCTGCATTCTCTCCTGATGCGATTCCAGCTGCATTCTCACCTGATGCGATTCCAGCTGCATTCTCACCAGATGCGATTCCAGCTGCATTCTCACCTGATGCGATTCCAGCTGCATTCTCACCTGATGCGATTCCAGCTGCATTCTCTCCTGATGCGATTCCAGCTGCATTCTCACCTGATGCGATTCCAGCTGCATTCTCACCAGATGCGATTCCAGCTGCATTCTCACCTGATGCGATTCCAGCTGCATTCTCACCTGATGCGATTCCAGCTGCATTCTCACCTGATGCGATTCCAGCTGCATTCTCACCTGATGCGATTCCAGCTGCATTCTCACCAGATGCGATTCCAGCTGCATTCTCACCTGATGCGATTCCAGCTGCATTCTCACCTGATGCGATTCCAGCTGCATTCTCACCTGATGCGATTCCAGCTGCATTCTCTCCTGATGCGATTCCAGCTGCATTCTCACCTGATGCGATTCCAGCTGCATTCTCACCAGATGCGATTCCAGCTGCATTCTCACCTGATGCGATTCCAGCTGCATTCTCACCTGATGCGATTCCAGCTGCATTCTCACCTGATGCGATTCCAGCTGCATTCTCACCTGATGCGATTCCAGCTTCATTCTCACCTGATGCGATTCCAGCTGCATTCACACCAGATGCGATTCCAGCTGCATTCTCACCTGATGCGATTCCAGCTTCATTCTCACCTGATGCGATTCCAGCTGCATTCTCACCTGATGCGATTCGAGCTTCATTCACAACGGATGCGATTCGAGCTTCATTCACAACGGATGCGATTCCAGCTGCATTCACACCAGATGCGATTCCAGCTTCATTCACAACGGATGCGATTCCAGCTGCATTCACACTGGATACGATTCCAGCTTCATTCACAACGGATGCGATTCCAGCTGCATTCACACTGGATACGATTCGAGCTTCATTCTCACCTGATGCAATTCGAGCTTCATTCACAACGGATGCGATTCCAGCTGCATTCACACCAGATGCGATTACAGCTTCATTCACAACGGATGCGATTCCAGCTGCATTCACACTGGATACGATTCGAGCTTCATTCTCACCTGATGCGATTCGAGCTTCATTCACAACGGATGCGATTCCAGCTGCATTCACACTGGATACGATTCGAGCTTCATTCTCACCTGATGCGATTCGAGCTTCATTCTCACCTGATGCGATTCCAGCTGCATTCACACCAGATGCGATTACAGCTTCATTCACAACGGATGCGATTCCAGCTGCATTCACACCAGATGCGATTCCAGCTTCATTCACAATGGATGCGATTCCAGCTGCATTCACACTGGATACGATTCCAGCTTCATTCACAACGGATGCGATTCCAGCTGCATTCACACTGGATACGATTCGAGCTTCATTCTCACCTGATGCAATTCGAGCTTCATTCACAACGGATGCGATTCCAGCTGCATTCACACCAGATGCGATTCCAGCTTCATTCACAACGGATGCGATTCCAGCTGCATTCACACTGGATACGATTCGAGCTTCATTCTCACCTGATGCGATTCCAGCTTCATTCACAACGGATGCGATTCCAGCTGCATTCACACTGGATACGATTCGAGCTTCATTCTCACCTGATGCGATTTGAGCTTCATTCACACCAGATGCGATTCCAGCTGCATTCACACCAGATGCGATTACAGCTTCATTCACAACGGATGCGATTCCAGCTGCATTCACACTGGATGCGATTCCAGCTGCATTCACACCAGATGCGATTACAGCTTCATTCACAACGGATGCGATTCCAGCTGCATTCACACTGGATACGATTCGAGCTTCATTCTCACCTGATGCGATTCGAGCTTCATTCACAACGGATGCGATTCCAGCTGCATTCACACCAGATGCGATTCCAGCTTCATTCACAACGGATGCGATTCCAGCTGCATTCACACTGGATACGATTCCAGCTGCAATCACACCTGATGCGATTCTAGCTGCATTCCCACCAGAAACGATTCCAGCTGCATTCACACCATTTGGGCGGCAGTTACAGCGTGTTAAGATTTAAAAATTCTAAAGTCTGGCAAGACTGAGTGGCTACTAATCAAGGGCTTAGCTTTGGGGATGTGACATTTTCTGTGACTCCATCAGCAGATTGAAAACAATTCCAATATGACTGTTCAATCCGAGTGTTTTCAGCCTGAACTTCCATCCATGTTCTAAATCTGTTGGGGCCGCTGGTTTGCCGGAGACTTTCCTGGCAACTGTTGGGCGCAGGCGGAATACACCCTGGACAGGTCGCCAGCCGGTCCCAGAGCCCATAGAGCTGGAGCGATCGAGGGGGTGTCAAATTTCATTTGTTTCTGTCAATTTGGAAATACAAGGTATAATTAAAGTTGTTTCTCGTAAAACCAGTTAAATCTTTACCACACTAAAGCCATTATTTATGTTTTACTTCTACTTACCGGTATATTGAAACTATTGAAGTATTATTAGTTTTATTTGAGTACAATTTTAGGCTAAACTCAGGTTGTGTTAAAGACTATCTACATGGTCCATAACTGCAACATTTATTGCCAAAGGATCCTATGAGACCAGTTTCTTACTGAGCTGCGAAGTCTTTCTACTTTTGACAGCAGCCCACACAAATTATTTTCAAAGTAAAATGCACAGTGTCAAAAAAGATTATCCTGCTGCAATTAAAATTGCAATAGAATCATATGATTTTAAGATATTTACCTCTCAACATCAACTAGACACTGTTGTGCAAAGATAAGAATATGTCCTTTAAATGTATTCTAATAATAAAAGCTTTGACAATAGATCACACCAGGGGTGTCCAAACATTTGGAAAAGTGGGTCATATTGAGGTCAAAATGTCTAAGGCTGAACCAATCAACCTGATATCCTTTGATTGTGTAAAATAACATTAAGTGCTAATGAATTATTTAATGGGCATTTATTCATTTAGTCGTTATTTGCATGTAAAACAAGTACATCAAAAACATGTTTATACCAAAAATACTGCCAGTTTGTCCATTTTTTGCACCATTCATTCCCAGTCAGGTTGTCCTAGATGGCATGTCTTGTTGTTTATCTTGACAATATACTTCTTGAAAACAGCTACAGTCTTTAGGCGTATATAGGCAGACGCAGCTGTTTCACATTTAACGTAAAAAAAGCCAGTTTCCTCTTGACCTGGAAGCGGTGGCCCTTTAACGGTGTTAACGTTTCTTTTCTATTTAAATGTGACATTTTAGAAATGGGGTAGAAAGTGTCACAGAAAGGTCACATGAGAGTGTCGCCACAGGTTTGCAACAGCTAATGACAGTCAACCACAATCATGCATGCCACTGGAAATTTGAACACAGGTCGCATTTGGCCTACAGTCCGGACTTTGGACATGCCTGGATTAAACCTTTCGCCATCATTTGTCTGCATTTGGAGGAGTGGTAAAGCACCCATGGCCTCTTAATTTAGTGCAAAGTCAGCAGTGGTTTGAAAAAAGGCAGTTTATTTTTCTAAAATACAATTTCAGTTTAAAAAATCTAATCTTAAATGATAAAACTTGACCAAAAGTAATTACCTAAAATCGTTTGCATTTCCCTCTAAAACCAAAGGTTCATGAAGGAATAAAATAGCCTGTTGGTGGCAGATCCCTGTAGCATTTGCTCATACATGGAATAATGGAAATTCGGTATAACAGGATCTCAAACACAAAGATGTTTTTGCAGACGTACAGGGATTTTTTCAAACTATCCCGAGTGTGTGTGATTCTAACGCAAGGCTTGTGGTTATCAGTGAACTTCCATGTCATGAGTGGGCATGCTGGATCAGCTGGAGGCTGTCACTTGTTGGACTGAACTCTGCTGCAGGCTGACAGAGCGCACGTAATGATCGCTGCGCGTCACTGACGCGCTGTCGCTCGCCTGGAGACTGGAGCAGAGCTGACTGATACTGTACGTAGCCCGGTACTGTAAATAAATGAATCCAAACCCAACTGGCTGACAGGGGGGCAAACAAAACAACCGAGAAAGACGGCCAGAATCGGGTCGTTTCTCCGATTCATTGGCTCATTTGCTTCTTGGGTGTTTCTCTCTCCCGTTTTCCCCCCAGATTTGAGCGCGCCAAGTGAAGGGAACGCAGAAACATGGCTGGTTTGATGGCAGGTTTTGGCCATTACACCCACGCAGTCGTCCGGGGAATCCCTGCGTCGCTGGCCACGGAGGCGCTCAGGACCAGCCAGGCGGAGGTGGACCTGGACAAGGCGCGGAGGGAGCATGACGCGTACGTGCAGGTCCTGAGGACGAGGCTCGGGTTGGAGGTGGTGGAGCTCCCCGCGGACGAGTCGCTCCCGGACTGCGTGTTCGTGGAGGACGCGGCCGTGGTGTGCGGGGACACGGCGCTCATCACCAGACCTGGGGCAGAGAGCAGGAGGAGAGAGGTAGGGGACCTGTCAGCAGGATTCAGTGCTGCAAAAAAGAAAAAAAAAGTTTGACGTGAAAGTGGAGGGCGAGGCGTCACATCCTCCCTTGCACGTGCCCGTGGAGCTTCCATGGCACGGAGAGCAAACGATGCAGGGATGGGCATTTGGACTGATCAATGTGTCAGCCAGAACTTCATGTACTTTTCAGGCATGTTTGTGCTCAGTGCTCAAAACCTGCACATGAAACTTACAAGTTTGTTCTGTTTACTGACAAGAAGTTGATTTAATTATTTGTAAGAGTTTTACTGTCACCTTGCATTGTTTATTGCATCACAAACAGATGATTTTATGTGAAGAGGAAACACATATATTATAGATTGTGCAGCAACAGGTGGATTTTTCTAGTTTGGCACAATTATGGTTCCTCTTCATGTCAGCATCATTACATCACGTATTTGTTAGGTTTAGGGGAAACAATCCAAATTAAAGGAACTTAAATGTTTAGTTTAGCCAATGGCTCTTCTTTGAATTACAGTATATGATTGTAGGTTTGTGTAATGTCGCCGGGTATTCGTGTGAGGGTGTGGTTGAATGACAATGACAGGATCAGTGCAATGGTTCTGTGAAAGCCCCTGTCAGTCCACATCACAGTCACTTTACTTTGGCCCGCTGGTGCTAATGGTCCCCCAGCCTCTGTGGTGGTGCAGTTATTGATTGGATAGCTCAGAGCTGGGGCTCTCTGCCATCGCTTTTCATTTATGACGAAGACAGTACATTTGCATGTGCGTGTTTGCATTATTACAGGGCTCACATGCTAGCTGCTAAATCATCCGTTGAGTTTAATTTTGATTCATTTATGTTGAAAGTTTGAAATTCAAGTATAAAGGCTTGGATTTATTCATGTAAAGACCTTGTATAGCTTCTACAGTTAGCATGACTGCTTATTATTACACAGACTTTGATACAGTTTGAGACAAAGACCCACTGTTAAAAGCCAGTATCAGAATTTCTTTAGCTGTCAGTCATTTACAATATTTTTCTCTTTGAGCTTGACTCGGAGTGCCTACTTTTTTTAATAGTGTCATCTTATACCTGAGATGCATGATTAATTTCAAGTTCAGAGTTGTCAGGGCTTGCTGACTTATGCCAATTTCAAAGAGGTGCCATGATATGTTTCAGTAGATCAGAGAGTGAGTTTTTCTATTTTTGTTACAGCAAACATGGATTCACTTTACTTTATGTTTAACCAAGATATGTGCTGCCTTTGGAAAAGTGAACTTTGTTCAGATCCTTTGGACTGAAGATTATGTAATACTTGAAGAGATGTTCAACTTGTACTTTAAACCCCGCATGTTTTTGTAATGTATTACATGGATTATTATGTGTATTATTGCACAACTTCATAGACCTTGCAATAAAGGGTTCGGCTTAATGCAGCAGAATGCAAAGCTGCCAATTTCCAAGACCTTTTGGGCCATTTTTTTGTACTTTGTTCGGTTCATTCTTGGGCAAGGATGTTCCGATCCAATCTTTTTTATAGTAAGGTGACAGGAACAAGGCTGGAAAGGAAAGTTCTCAAATCAATTTGATGGCTTAGAGTACTGTCACATGTCAAAATGCCACCGCACTGCAACCTAAATGCAAGTTTTTCAGCAAATTCGCCAGCAGAATTTGTAATTGGAAGGCGCTAGTCACATTTTTACACGCTGCATGGTGGCTGTGGAGGTTTTAAGAAACAGATACAATTTTACGACGACCGTGCTATTTTTCTCTACAAGTTGACATTGATCAGTGCCCTCATGGAAGGTCGCGTGGTGGCAATGCAGTGACAGGTGAAATCAGGCGACAGCTGGGCGGTCACAGGGCAGTGGCAGCCGAAGTGCCAGCCGGCAGCAGCTCTGACTGGACAATGTGTAAAGGTCTCAGAGTGGTGGCCGTCCATATCAAGTGTCACCAGCCGCCCGGTAGCTCGAAAGTATATAAAAACACAATTCTGTCATTCTGTACACCTGACGGCCGCTTGACTACCACCGTCTACATTCATGAGCAAGCCAACAATAAAAAAAAAAATTAGGCAGCGGCATGAACTTTTGAAGATTCTGCCGAAACTGCTCCATCGTGCGGTGGGAGTTGTATATGTGACCATTGCCTTATTCTACACAATTTGAATTCCTTTTTTTTTTCTCCAAATTATTCTGGTTAAATTTGTTTTGTTTGGTATTAGAAATTGTTATCGATTAACTGGTGGGTAAAAATAAAGAAATACAGAAACTTGAAAAAAAAAATGAAAAAAAAAAAAAAAAAAAAAAAAAAAAAAAAAAGAAACTTATTTTCATAAAATGTTGAATTCTTACATAAACAATAACAGACTGACAGACAAGCTTAAAAAATAAGAAATCGATTTAAAACAGTACTGATTAATGAATTTGATTAATTGATCATTGTAAATGTCAAAGTTGATTAGTCAATTTTTAAATCCAAGCCAAAAAAACCTCTGATTTTATTAGGATATTTTAGAGCCTAGCAGTTCACTATAATTTAAATATTAGTCTCACCAGTGACTTCAAAAGAATATCATATAAAAATGATATTCCGCATGTTCAGAATGACATTGCTGAATAAAATGTCTTGAAGAAAATGGTTTAGTTGTAGATCTACAGTGAATGGTAGATGTTTTTTGTTCATGTTGTTTTGCTGGATTTGTTGATTATTGTTTTTTCAGACTCGTTTTTAAAAGATGTCTTTGTCCTTCATGAATTTTTCCTCAGGTCTTAACAGCATGCACTTTCCCTGGAAAGCAGACTTGCATGCCTTTATTTGTTGCTGAGAGTCTTCCAGCAGTAGCCCAAAAAAAAAAAGATTAAATGTATGGAAAACGTGTGGAATTTCAGTGGGCTACCAGTGGCAGTTTTCCCCAGAGTCATTTAAATTTTTATTATGTGTCAAAGTCACTTGTAGCAGTTTATGTCTTTGTCACAACTGCCCTTATAGGTGGACACAGGCTGTCTACAGGTAAAAAATGGGCAAACCTGTATTGAGCACACACATTTCTTAAGATAGTAGACCTCACTTTTTTTGTTCTACAAGTACCGACATGCTGCAAGTGACAGTTGAACCTGAAGTACGAGTAAGGGTGAAGTAGGTGGGACGCAGGCACTATGTTATTTTGAACCTTGCAAGGGACCAGTACACACACATATTACTAATGGCTAAAGTGTAGTATTAGGCTACCATACGTCATTAGTGCGTGTAACTTACATTATACTTACAAATATGTCACAATCCACTTCTCACATGCACGATTGTAAGTTCCATCTTTATGACGTCCCTTAAGGTGACTGCCTCATAATCAGGTATGTGCAAACTGACTATGAATAAGAGGTCATCAAAATATCTAGATTTAGTAGTCTATTGTCTGATTTAGTTTTTAGAGAACTATGTTACTTTAAAAACATCCACATGTGTGTTCTTGATAAAGAACGCCAAGACTAGGATCATTACCATTTCTATAGTGTGAAGCGATATGGTACCAAAATCAACTTCACGAGTAACTTTTGACTTCTGCATTTCATTCAACATACACAGAAGTATAGCTGGTAAAAATGTCACATAAATATGGATGCACGCTGACAAATATTGTCTTTTTTTTTGAGAGATTCACATGTGTTAGGCTGATGTGTCATTGCCAGAAAATTGTCGTTATGAAAAAACCTGATAACTCAAGTAATTAGAAAATGATTGGATAATGTGCATGTAAACAGGCTCAATGGGACAATGAGTAAATATGGTTTCCTTTTGAACAAATAATGAGCTAAATCATCTCCAATCATGTGCTTGATTCTTTTGATGGTCTGGTCAAATTAGCTTTATTGAGGTATATTTACAATGATTTAGAAAGGATTCGATCCATGCTATGAATCATCTGCACATCATTGGCTGTCTGTCAGTGCAGAAAATATAGTTTATATATATAGTATATGGTATATATAGACCTCATTTTCAATGCAAACAGCAACATCATAGTAAAGACGTAGAATCAAGTTACTGTCCATTCATAATTTGATTTTACGGCCTTAGCGGTCGGCGTTAGCCTCGAGAGTCATGACTGAAAACCAAGAACAGAAAAGTAGATGTTGTCCACAAGATGTCTGGGTTTATTGTTTGTGATACTGCAAATAACTGGGATAATATATTCAATCTGCCTATCTTCAGATTCTCGGAAGAGACATTAGAGGCTTCTTTGACCTTGTTGATCTAGTCCCTCATAGTGAGATAATGATCCTTTGTGAGAACGTTTTTTTTCTTTTGGAGGCGACAGTCTGCTGCTTAAAGTGCTTGTTTGGGTGAAAGTGTTTGAAGTGCAATTTCATGCCTGAACAGTTAGAGAACTGCACTGCATTCAGTAGAATTCTTAAGCACATCCTAAGCTTTCCCCCCACATCTGTTGTGAGGTAAGCAACAAATATCGAACCTCTGGAAGAAATGTTATTGCAGCGAGAACCTCACCCTATAATATTCCCAAACACAGAGCAATGCTTAGAAAATCCTTTACTGTATAATGGAACCGCTTTGCAAAGGTGATGAATGGATGCGGCTTTAGATTCAAGGTCAGATTTCTGAAAGAACGGCTGGAAACAATTTTTTTTCCTTTTTTTGAGGATGGAGATGCCTTTAAATCATATATAACAGAACAAGAAGAAGACTTTTGTTGAGTGAAAAATTACATCCTCAATAAATGATTGTATATTTACATGCCAAATACTGTGTTTTTAAACCAGACACCAGACCACTTCAAACAGCAGCAGAGTTGGGCGTGCACTCTGCCATGTTTAATCTTATATTAACTGATTCGAAGACTAAATCTTTGGAAGACTTAGAAACGCATCCACTTGTGGAGATTTATGCATTTGAATTCATTTGGTACTCTATAGCTAGAAATTCTGCAGTCCAAAATAGATTCAGCTCAGGTGTTGTGGTCCTTTATTTTGCTGAACTTTTTGAAGTTGCTCCCTATATTCTCAAAAGTCTTTGTGGGAATACCATTGGATGACCTTCTCTGTCACACTGTCCTCATTGGACAGTGAAGTTAGATAATTACCCAAATAGAAAAGCTCTTTTATAATCCTGCAGCTGTTTTTGCTGAAACAAAAAGAGAGGAAGTTGCAACATTTCAACTTAGTTTTGTCAGCTGATATGGTCTTTCTTCCTATTGAGTTGGAAGATCGTCTTTGTGATTTTCCATGACAGCTGAAAAATCCAAACTTTACTGGTGTTTTAATACACCATATTAAACCATACTGGAACATTAATGGCATGAACTGCTACTGTTGATTCTAGTGATCATGAAAAAAATGGACGGAAATTCTGAGGTTTCTTTAGGTTTGGAGACAGGATGGAAACTTCTGGTCTGCAGACACAATATTTAGGTCATGTTTTTATAGACGTAATATTTAGGTTCAGTCCCAGCTGTTTGTGTTCATATGGGCCCCCTTTCCGGTCATGCCTCACATGGCTACCCTCAACCTTAGAGCAGACAGCAAAGACGCTTTGTTTTGACTAGACGGCCTACAGATGATTTGTTGCTGCCGTCTCCGCTCTTATATGACTTCCCTTACAGAAGCGACCTTTAGGAAACATGACATCCAAGTGTGAGCTGGGGAGGAGGGTGAGAAAGCTGGAAGCTGGCAGCTTTTTTTTTTCTGAGGGATGAGGTGAATGTACCCTCCGAAGCTTTCACATTCTTCCCACATCTGACCTGCCTTTCCGCTTACTTTTGTGCTGTCTGCCTCCTCGTCATCTGTAACGTCAGAACTTCTTTTGCTCCCATGATTCCCCATCATGTTGGTTCTCCAGAGGCTCCAGGTGTTCTGACTTTCCTTTGTTACATTAGCCGTCCAAACATTTTTCATGAAATTCTTAATTTTTCTAAAATCTATCTCAGAGGTTAAAAACAACATAAAACATGTTCGCCTTTTAGTTTCATAAAGTTCAGTTCACTGTTGTTTCTCCTCATAAAAATAAAAATTAATTGCAATTTAGAACGTTATGTCTTTCTGTATGGTCACATGACTTTACAAAACTCAAGTTTCTGTTGTTGCCTGCTGTACTGGAACTTGGCTGTTTTTATGTTAAAGTAAACCTACTTTGACTCAATCCAAATGGTATTTTCCAAGATTGATATAAGTGTTTTATTTCATTTTGAAATTATTTTCTTTCTCTGACTTTACTTTTACACCACAAAGGGGGATTTTTTAAAATCTTGAACAATTTAAAAAATATATCAATCAGGTCCAGAGTGCTCTGATAAAAAAATAAAAATAAAAAACCAATAGGAACACTTCTGAACAATACAAAAAACACTGACCACGAGCTTCTTATTAATATCGTAATTCATATGTTGGTAAACATTATTCCACAGTTGATCACAACAGCAAGACAGCAGAAAAGGCATCAGTGATTTTATAGCTTCCTAAACCTGTTTAGTTAATTTGATAATTTTGGATACTGAGATGAAGCAGAAAAGAAAGAGACAAAGAGAGAAGGAGGAAATGATACAGTATGAGAGGTCTTGAAATATCAGGAGAATAGAACTAATTAGACTTTGTTTCTTTGAAACAATTTTTTGCTCTATCATCTGGACAGAAACAGACAGGAAGAGGAGATCTTTCCCTCTGAAATGATGCCTTGTTTGTTTTCTCGTGACGATCGCTTTCCTCAGGGAGGAAAGAGCAAGAAAGCAGAGCGCACTCGCCACGCTGTGCTGGAACTGTTACCATGACAACACGACGCACTGCTTTTAAATAGTCCGCTTTTTGTGGAAAATGATTTCAAATTAAAAACACAACAGGATTGAAGTTCTAATAATTTATTCAATACTTATTTTTTAGATGTACATTTCAGACATAAACGGATTCACGGAAGCAAGAGATTAATGTGATAAAAAAACAAAACAAAACAAAAAACATTAAAATGTCTGTAACTTATTCATCGCAATTAATGCAATAATTTGACAGGGCCAAAATTAAGGGGTATCTTTTAGATTCTAATTAAGCAAACCCACCTGATTTTAGCAATAGGATATGGATTGAACTTTAGCTATTGAACACCAAAGTTAGGGATCCATTGATTGCCATCACATTTAGTCAAAAATGTGCAGCTGAAGTACTTGAACGTTTTACTAACTATCTTTATTTTCTTATAATAGTAAATAAATAATGTCTTTTAGATAATCTTATGTTGGTAAAAAAATTGGGTTTTATGCTGATAGAGATGCCATTGTTTTCCAAAGAGAGTGATGGCAGTGGTACTATGGTGCCTTTGGTCCAGAGTTTGCTTTCCTGTGAGGTACATGCAGTTTGAAAGCCCGCTTTTAAATTGTTGCAAACCATCAACCGAACTGATCCACGTTGGGCTTTTTTCTGTCTTCGGCTTTAGCATCAGCACTTGTGTGTGTGTGGTTCTTATTGTTCAGCCGCCCGTGTTTCCCCCTCACAGGTTGTGTAAAGACAGAGTACAATGACAAGAGCAGACACATTTCCCTGTCTTGACTTTGGAATCTGACCCGTGTTTATCCCAGGTTTATCCCCCACAGGCCCTGTAACCTCGTACAGTGCGGCCGCCTGTGAGACGGCTGCAGGAGAGACTCCTGAACAGGAACTCTTCTCATCTTTGCAAGTTGACCCGGTCAAGCATAAACCTCCCTGTTGGTGTGTGAACATCTGATTTGGTATGTGAGACAGAGTAGCAGAAGACACAGGAAGTGGGCCAGGCATGGCAACAGCGAGAAAAGTCTCAATAAGGTCAGAAAGGGTTTGGACAAGTCGAGACAAAAGTTCTTTTACTGCTGACAGTTCAGCTGGAAAAATCCCATTCATTTCACAAAAATGACACGTGTTGTTTTTTTTTTTTTTTTTTTTTTTTTTTTGCATTTGTTTTTTTCCCTCAGTACAAAAATATGAGAAAAGAAATATAAAATTTGTTTAATTAATTTGTAGATCATTTTAAATGAAAGCAAACATTTGTTTCGAAATTTCAAAAGTTGAATAAATTGTATAAAGGTGTTAAATGCAAATGACAAAAAAATAAACCATATATTTAAAGCAATTTATTTATTTGCAAAAGGTTTGAACGTACAGCAGGTACTCTCATATTTCTGTATTGTACTTTTCATGGCTGCTCACAAAAAAATAAAAATGGCATTTAAAGGTTACATTTTACACAGGGAGAGGCTTTGCTTTATTACATTGAAAGGGCACGCTCACTGACCTTTAATGAGACGAAATGAATGAATTCCATGTGCGTAATTGATATATGAATTTCCCCAGCATTAGAGTCTGAAACAAGTTGCCTCAAAATGTTAAACCACAACAACCAAAATGGGCTGTAAAACAGGATTATTCTATAGTGGAAAATCATCAATTTCAGCTGTCATTTTTAGTTTTTTATTATGTTTGTTTAAATCAGTAAATCCACCAGAATAGAATTATTGCTGGTGTGAAGTTAAACTCGCATAAGATGAGATAGCTTCAAAACGACATCATATGGAGTCATTGACCCATTGCAACTTGATGCAACTACAGTTGTCATGCTTTAAGAGTACTTCTTGTTTCAACTAGTCAATAAATTCTTGAAGCATCACAGCAGCAGCAGTAATACTTGCATTTACATGCACCACACAGCGTTGTAAACACCATCATCACAAGACCAGTCAGAACCTTAGGATATCCTGCTCTTATGTGCTCTAAAAACAGCTCTTAGGTTCACACAGACTTTGAGGTTGATTACTTACCCTATAGAGGATTTGTGATATGACTCTTTGTCAAAATGTATCCAAACTCAATAGATCCTAAAAATGTTTGACTTTAGGTGCAGTCAGTATTAAGGAACCTTTCCATTATATTGCGTAGAACACATGGGATTTTTGAAGATTGATGTATGGAAATGCATGTATTGTATTTGTTTTTACAGCACTGAACCGATTATTTGGGGTCGTCAAACAATATCCTAGTTCAGTTTGAATCACTTGATTGTTTGTGCTGCTTTCCTTATAGTCTATAAACATTGTAGATGTCAGTCAAGGCTCAGTTGAAGCAAGGCTTTCGCATTGTCCTCTTTTATCACACTCGCATCTCATCGTTATCACTCATTTTCTCTCCTCACAAGCTACTAATCCCTAAGAGACACAGCACATTATCACCAGGATCATTAACTGGCTGAAAGCCTCAGGGAATATTTGATGTCTCGCAGAGGGACGGCTGTCAGTCTGGGCACCAACTATTTCTGCTGCTATGGGCAACAACTGTTACTTTACATCCTTTGTTGTATCCCAAAGTCGGCTGTGTAAAAAACAACAACAACAACATGACGTTTGGGATTTTGTCTCCTGCTTCTATCTTGGGACATCTGAGCAAAAGGCCCATAATTGTTGCAGCTTCTTAAATTCTGTAACCTAGAAGGCTAACACTAGAAGTAAACTTTGTATATTTTTCTTCAAAAGGATAAACTCATTTAGGTTAAAAGACAGTAAAACATCTTTGAGCCTGTTGACCTACCTAATAGGGTTTAGTCTGGTTCAAAAAGTCCCACTCTTGCCATATTACCTTCAACAAACACAACCTATTTCCAACGGCATTTTTTCGTCTACTCCTGACTCACAGAATTTTTTTTCATTAATTTTCTTAATGAATGTCCTCCAGCATGAGAAAAATGCCACTTTGAGTTTGTCCCTTTTTATTACATTTTCTTAATGCCACAAGTACTGGCATGTCTTTATTCTCTTACAACAGACTTTGTGCTTATCTGCTTAATGGTCCATTATGATGCCATAACTGATGCCAACTGATTTATTTCTTTTGTTTTATAACACATGTTCAAGGGATTTTTGTTGTTAAATGGCAGCAGTTTCTAACCTGCCTTTTTTGTCTTGATACAAACGTTTTAGTTTTTTTCTTATTTTAAAGCGAATGTCTCTCTCTTGTCCTCTGAGATGCCAACTGTACCCTTACTAAGCCTAATTGTATTGAAGGTTTCTTTCTATTTTTCCATTTAGAGGAACTTCTTCTCTCAACTGTCACATCTGGTCTGCTCAGGATAATCTGGATTTACTAGAATGATCTGGGTGAAGTTTAATTATAGCAATCATAATTTATAAAGCTCTGATGTTTTTTTGGGTAAAGCTTTAGGACAAGCTCAGTTAGGAAATGGCTTTTCATGAAAAATGGCATTGAGTTGAATCCCATAAAGCTACTCCCATAAGTTGGCTTAGGTTTTTGTGAATAAGTCATTATAAAGTGTAATTGTTTTGTACACATAAATTACAATTAAAAAGGCTGGAATTTTGTTGTATTTCTACAAAAACACAATTTATAAATATTAAAGCTCAGAAATACGAACTTTTGTGGTTATTTTTATGTATTTATTTTTTTACTTTTGAATGAAGAGGCATATCTACAAACCTGATAAGATGATTGAAACTTAGTCCATAATGATTAACATAATTCTTATGCAATAAATCTTGTCGGGGAAAGTTCTCATTCGTCCAAGTAATGAATGTGTCACTATTCATCCAAGTGGCTTCATTAGTCTGTGTTGGATAGGGTCTATAGTGGGTACAAAGTGAGCAAAATTTGACCCAAATAGCAATCCACAACTTTAAAGTGTTGTGTTTAAAAACCAAAGTTTCTGACCCAGATTACAGCAGATATTGGGGATGTGAAGAAACATTGTTTTACAGTTCTTTTTAAATACAAATGTAACCCTAACGATACAGATGAGTTATTTTTTTGTGCCTTGAGTGGAGAATTTCCAAATAAGTCAATCGATTACCTGAAATCAACTACCTTGAGATCCGTGAAGCCAATGTGACAAACATGCTCCTTACAACACATTGATTGAAATAATATTTTCAGATCCAGTAGACAATAAAAAGGAAAGGCCTGTTTGCTTTTTATTGGATACTGACATGCAGGCGTGTCTCTAGCTTTTCGTTGAGGGGAACCATTTGGGTGGATGTAACTGAGAAGTTGAAACACGTCAGGCCTCTGGAGAGGGTCAACAGGTGTCAGCTTGTAAGAATGCCTCTCCAATCCAGCTTTAAATCATCACCAGCAGGTCGACGCGATTGCTTTCTTTCCTAGTTAGCAGTTTAAATTGACAGAACATCAAAGGAGGCCTGGATTAGACTACCTAACGGTGCTCTTTGCAATGAGCTCATGCTAGCTGAAATAATCTGATTCTGCACACGATCAAGCAGCGAGTATCCAGACATGGCGTGAAGGCCGGGGATCAGGCCTGCGTTGAAAGAGCTCAGTTGAAACTGTTTGGTTTTTGGCTCACTGGCTCCGTGTGAAACTTCGCAGTGCTGCAGGCAACTTGGAGCCACGTCAAGAGTGAAGTAAGTTGAAGACACGCTTAGGTCAACCAATTATATAATGACAAATATGAAAATTCGGCAACAGTGGAATATTAACTGAGGAAAAAAAAAATCAACTGTTATTTTTTTTTATCACACATTTCATCTGCAGCTTGAGAACCTTCCATGTCAGCTGCACTTGACTTTATTAAAAACTCGAATCACAGCAGATTTTGAGCCCGATTACAACTGTTCACCTCTTTGCCTTGTGTGGCTTTGGGAATGTGAGGCTTTTGTCAGTATTGTGTTACCGATGAGCGAGATCTTTCATGCATGACACTTCACTTTGATGCCACCATCAGTTGTGACACATCTTAAAAATACGTGCCTTTTATCATATTTTAGGAAAGGCAGACCCTTATGCAGTGTTCAGATTCTCATAAATAAACATAGCAACAGACTCCATTCAATAAACTTTGTTCAGACTTCTTTTTTTTATCCCGATTCTGTCATTTCAACCCTTGCTGTGACAAAAAAAAAAAACAAACACACTTTCTACCAATTTCTACCACATGCTGCAGCTCATACGTCTGTCTTGTCTTGGATTATCACCAGTTGCCTTCTTGCATGTTTTCTTCATCTGCTTTTACACCTGGGGCCTCATTAATGAAGCAAAAGAACAGTCTTGATCTTAAGAATGACTTCAGCAGAAAACCAAGTTCAACCACTAATTTGAAAAACAGTTTTGTTGACATGGAATTGATTTTTATCTTGCTGCAAAGTCTAGACTAAAACCTGGGAATTGTAATTCATTATGCAGTGATTTGCTGATCTACAGTGAGCTTAACTTTATTTATAACTTTGTCTTATTTCTTTTATAGTTTCAGGTCTTTCAATGCATTTCATTTATCAAACAGAACATTGTGTGTCTTTTTTTCTTGGCTTTACCAACTCTTTTATCACATTTTCCAAAAGACTGCTTTGATTTTTTGATTTACTGCTTGATCAGAGAAAAGTTATTTTCATATGACGGGAAATCTGAAGACATTTGTTCAGAATGTCCCTTGAAACAAAACATAGCTTTGTTCATCTAAAGTGTTCACTCATCATACATTTTCTGTCTTTGAAGATCTCTTTTTTCCAGAGACTTCCTAATCATTTTTGATAAAAGTTAAATGCATTTTTTTTTCTGAAAGTGACTCCTTAGATTTATAAACTTTCTCTGCTCTGTTTAGCAGTCAACCTCTGATCACAGGTTTGGTTGCCACTTTATCTTCCCATTTGTCAAAATGTCCTTGGACAATCACCAAACCCCACATTGCTCCTTGTGCTGTGGCTAGTGCCTTGCATTGCAGCTCTGCCACCACCAGTATGTGAAAATGCGTGCATGTGTAAATGGAAATTGTGACAATAAAGTGCTTTAGGACTTTATCAAGGTAGAAGTACTGGTATACATCCATCCATCCATCCATTTTCCAAACCCACCAATGCCCTTTCTATGTAACAGGGTTGCTGAAATCCATCCCAGCCTCTGTTGAGCAAAGGCAGGGTTCACCCTAGATAGGTTTTGCAGTATACTCCTTTTACCATTACTATTTATTATATGATTTACCTTGAAACAAATCTTGAAAATGATGGACACTTGTACAACAGTTGAATTGTTTTTCTGCGTTTAATGTTTTTATTAATGCTGCTTCCACTTTTATTTCCAAACAGGACATTGTTTAAACCGGTAAACATTAAGAGAAAAAAATCCTATTCATAAATTGATCTGTGTCTTTACATCCTCACTTCTTCATGTTTACCGGCAAGACATTTTTCAACTTTCTTTAATTCACAAATCATTGGATTTATGCTTTTGATCTAATTTTTGTTCTAACAGACAGCAGATAGTGTACTCTATGGGCTGTACAATACCGTGAACCACACCAGAGTTCACTTGCAAGTGAGCTAAGATCCTCGTTTTCAGGCCTATTCTGTGGTTTGTTTGTTTTAACTGGATCAGATGTCAAAATTTCACTTTTGACAAAAACACAAACTAAGAATCAAACTCTGTTGCCAACCAGGCAGCCTGGCTTAAAAATGATCTAAGACAGGGAAGCTATTGGTTTTAAACAGTTCAAGGAGAAAGCAATCTTCCCAAAACTGTTCTGAGGAGTTTTTGCTTCATAAGCTCTAAACAGGGAAATTGTAATTATTACCATTGAAACTTCACAAATTCCTATATTTTTTTTTTTTTTTTTTCGTTTTCAAACCTTTTAGGGCTGTATTCAGCTGGAATGAGATGTTCAACACTTCTACTTAAATTTCTGTAAAATAAATCAGACTTTTCCGGTATTACTTAAACCCTTACAACTTTGTGGACTGCAAAAAAATCTGAAGTAAGCCTGTTTTAACAATTAGGCACATCTCCGTTCACACAAACATGAATTCTGCAGACACCGGAGGTGAGACTCAGGTGTTTGGTTTCCACCCGACAGTGAGTCAGCAGGAGACGGTATGTATCAACTAGGTGCCAAAATGTTGTCAGAGTGTCAGGATGAGGCTGGAGGCCCCATGGAGAATGCTTGTCTGTTGCATCTCTTGCACCTCCTTGAAATGTGCGCATTTGTACAGTAGCGGGGAACTTTGTTTTTCTTTTTTCTTTTTATGTACTGCCCCCATTGCGTTATATCAAGAAATTCTTGGAAAGAACTAAATGAAAACTGAGCAATCTGTTGGGTTTATCTAATCCTTTCAACTTGGCTGGAGAGGTTAGAAAGTATTCGCCAAACAGGTTTGAGTTAATATAGGTCATAACACTTGATTAAGACAGAGACTGATGATTTAAAGCCACAAAAAGATATATTCTCTTCATTAAGAAGCAATGGCTACTACATCTACATCCGAATATATTGTTACTGACATGACATTATGATTGGTGCTTAGTACTTGTGCTGATGCTGTCATAATGATAACTCTTTTTCTGACCACAGTCCTATTTGATTTTTTTGTTAACGTTTTGTTCATTTATACCATAATCATATCAGAAAAGTAAGACTGAAAATCCTTGCTAATGGAGACACATTTCTTCAACAAGGTCCAAACAGACTGTATGTGGTAGCTGTACGTAGTGTACACAAAGCTCTGTTTGCTAGTCATACTGAGTATGGCGCAGAAGGTAACAACACCAAGCACCATCTATTTGGCCTTCCTTGAAAGATAGTAAGTTTACCAAAAAAAGCATGGAGGCGACATCTTGTTTTGAAAACACAGTAGCTTCTTTTAGGATTAGGGCCTTTAGTTTTATCTCTCCTACAAAGAATTCCATTCCACTTGTCTTATGTGATTTTACACGATTCAAACATGGCAGGAAAGGTCATGTAACTATGTGTTCTAAGTGCCTTGTATTTTTGCTGATTCATGTCCAGAACACGTGCATAAACTTGAATGTTTCCTATGTACTGGAGCATCCACTACACCCTGTGACTATGTGCCTAAAATATGTTTACAATTTTAGCTAGAAATACATATATTTTGCAAACTGTGCAGGGGTTTGTGAGCAGTCTGCATCTGTAAGTTAAGTATGGTAGATGGAGCCAGGTAGGAGTGCCAGGCAGATCCAGGAGATGTGTGTTGCCTCAATTGTCTGCTTTCGGCTGTCACATTGGGGTGTGATGTATGCTCTCAGTCTGTTCTCACGCCAAGGATAACTCTGTATACACACGCTGATTTTCTGTCCTCGGTCATGCACACAGCCCCCACCGGGGAAGCAGGAATGTCCAAACTATTTGCATATAACTGACTGATTAAACAAGCCTGTGCATTTTTAAATGTGCAAATGTATTGTTTTTTTAATTTTTGTTGTGGCTCTTTGTAGCAGGGAAGTTTTATGATTGTGCATCAGTTTTTGGGAATTTTTACATTTTAAATTTGAATTTTTAATTTTTACAAAATTGCATTTGGCATAATCACTGTAATTGTTCATGATTGTGAAAGTTTGTCATTTTGACTTCATTCAGATTTTGAGAACATGAGTGCCTGGAAACTGACTTGTAAGCCTAAGCGGTTACAATAAGCTCAATCACTGAAGTTATCCATTTTTTTGTTACATTTCATTAAAATATAACATGTACTTAACATATCAACACACGTCATAAACACATTTATTCTTGGATTACTGGTTAACAGCTGCAAGGCCAGTTTATACTTCCTAGCGATTTGTAACCTCTCAGGTTGCATTGGTCACAAAGCCATCAGAAGGGAATTATCCCAATTAACCTTTGAATTTTATCGTGCCATAAGTTATTTTATAAGTTATTAGATGACGTGATGGCAGAACAAACTCGATCAAATATTTGCTGTTTCCAAAGCGTTTACAATGATTTCAAAGACTGCATTCTGAATCAAAGAGAGGTTTGACAATATTTTCATTCTAACTCAGTTCCAAAACAAATAAAACAAACAAACAAAACCCATGACATTTTAACAGTGCATTTGCTTTCTAATGCACATTTAACTTCACCTATATTCAATTAAGATATGGAGCAGGTGGCAAGTCATTACAGATCTAACTTATTTTTAATAGTATGGTTGTTTGGTATGTTTTGGCTTAGCAAAAAAAAAAAAACAACAACAACAAAAAATGTGATGATACTTACCTTGTCTTTTCTGCACCATTAACCACAAACTTATTTAGTTAGATATAAGCACCTTCAGAGAAACTGCATATGACAAAAAAACATGATTTATATGTATAAAAACACAGAATCACAAACATCCTTATCATTCATTACTTTTTATTCACAGAAAGCACAAGAACAGCTTTGGAAACAGAGTAGCGTAAGTCAGGTTTAGCAAAAGTTGGTTTGTATTTACATGGTAAAAGGACAACTAATAGATTGACCAAGGGCTACTTGACCAGTAAGAACACAGAAAACATAGAAGAAACACTGCTGGCAGCTATGTACACGCATCTTTTTAGTCATTAAAATATTAATAATCTTTCTAAAAGTCCTTGTTGATTAAAAACGTGGACTGAATACTTCGAATCATCTCTTCAAAAACTATGCAAACATCACTGCTACCCCAAAGCTTTTTGAGTTCTGTAGATATGTAGAAGGTTCACATAAATGCATATCAGTCACCTTCTCTTACTAGATTTTTGTTGTCTAGATTTCACTAACCTCTAGTTTTTTGCATGAAAACCCACCAAGCTTGCCAGCTTCCTATAAACAGCATCACTCAACTGCTGATGTTTGGTCCACAGTGAAGTTTGGTTCTGCTTTGACAGACCACTTCATTGTTTGAACTTCAATCTGAACCCAGATTCACCTAACTCATACATTGTTCTAAAACAAGTTACTTGTGCAAACAGACTGCACACTGCACACACAGGTTGTCTAATCAATGTACATTTAAAGCCTCAATTAAGAGAAAAAACACACACACACACAACGCGCCCTCTAATTATTAAGCGCCTTGTATATGGATTAATTTTGGTTTTCTTACTGATGTTGAAGCGATTGTGAGAGTGCACAACGCTCTATCAAAATGTTTGGTTGGGTGTTTTTGTGAATACTCCAATGCGGCTAAGGTGTAGCGGTGTCAGACTTTTATTTTTTTTTTACTTTTTGCTAACAAGATTGGGAGTTAGCATAGTCACAGTAATGCTTGTTTTAGTGGCATCTGTCTTTTTTTGCAAGTTATTAGCAAGGTTGGGAGTTATAGGTATTGTAAATATACTAAAGTGGCGAACAAGTTTCTCTGAAGTTCAAGAATTAGCAAGCAAGCAAAATCTTCTCAATGTTGGGCGCATTGCCCTCAAAATGAGCAACCGTTCTTGACTGTGGGACATAGCTGGGCAGCTGATCTGCTCCCATTCTCTCTCAACAATGTAGTATGAAAACAAGCCTAATCTACTATGTACCTAAAGCCTCGGCCACACAACTCATCAGCTCTTTGGGAGCTTGTCGTGAAATAGGAGTATTTCCCAAAGGAAAATGCAACACTTTTGTATTTACTTTTATGCACTGCTGAGCAATATAGACCAATGTAGGATTTAATGTTTTGCCTAAGGACATTTTGACACATAGTTGGGCTTGGGATCAACCACTATCCTTTTACTTGGAAGAAGAACCCTCCTGGTTCACCGTTGACCCACTTTGCTTAGGAAACTAATCCTTTTCTTCATTTTTTCTCTCCACACCAAATCTTACACAAATGTGATTGACTGTGACTTCTCAGCGGTACATCACATACTGTTTGATGTCAAAATGTTCTCCCAAAGATTGGAATGTTGTTCAAAGCCTATTTTTCTTCCAGTTTCGTCATCTCTCACCTGCTTTTATTTTCCGGGGATACATTCTCTATCCCCTGTAAAAACAACACCTCCTGCAACACAACACATTGATTTTGTGTATGTGAACATCCATGTGTGAGCAGATGGGGTTTCTGTGTTAAAGGGTATAAAAATGGGCGTGGAGCATTGCATAGGTACATAAGAGACCCCTTTATCATTGTGCAACCATATTAATTTAGGTTTCAAGCAAAAAGATGTGACTGGTGAAGAGGCACGGGGGGATTTGGAGGCCTCGGAGGTGGAGGAGATGATGTATTTTGTTGGCACCACACTTGGAAAAAGACATCAATTGCTGGGAAGTATTCCAGGTACTGCTTGTGGAGATGGCGATAATGTTGTTTCTTTTGCTCGTTTATCTAGACAATTCACTGTTAGTGACTTAGAGTATTTATACTTCCCTTCTGGAAAGAATTAAGGAATATCACTGTCAGTTTGTAGCCAAAGTATTCCTTGATCCAGCGTTGATGTCTTTTGCTTCCTGGTGTTCATGCAGACTTTTAAATACTATCACTTGATGGGAGAGTTTGTGATGACAGACACAGCGAATAAAGAAGTCTCTGTTGGAGATATTTATCGGAAATGCGTTAAATTGACAAAAATAATTGTGCAATTTTACACAGATGTGGTCATTAAAATCTAATCACATGGAAGTCAAGTGCTTATAAATTCTTCAAACCTGTCCGTTTATTGTATCAGGTGATTATTCTCCACGTGTGTTTTACTTGGCAGCAGTTGCTTCTTGTTTTCTCCTCAGAACTTTATAAAACCGTGTTTCATAAAGTACAAATTAAAGGAAATTATTGTTAAAAAAATTGCTCGATTTTTTTTTAGCTGACAATGTAGCAGCCTTCATCTGCGCTTGGCAGCCTCAGAGAGGTCGAGATTTAAAGTAAAAGGGAAATCAACTCTGACAGAATGACAAGGCTCTCAGGTTCTTAGTGCTTACCATAAACTCACCTAATTGCTTTGGGGCTTCAAACCCACAATAAAAAGTCATCCACAGGGGCCCCGAGCGGTGGGAAGCTCCTCCAGACTTCCGGAAAAATTGGAAAGTGCGGAAAAGGCTCAAACACAGGCAGCAGTGTTTGACCTAACCTTGACCCTCTCTTTACACACAAACACTTGAACTTACTTACTACTTCAGAATATTTTTAATCTTCACTTTTGCAAGTCTTTAACTTTCTCCTATTGCATGTATATTTTATTAATGTCTATATTCAGTTAATATTATTGCAACATGGTGGAAATCACAACATCGAAGCGAAACTCTGAGGATTCAGTGGAAACAATCCCGGCAGGTGATCGCAGGCAAAGGGCAGACTGATGAACTGGATTCTTAAATGTCAGTTTAGCCCATAACCATTTAGGAAAGTTAGATTGCCAATATGAGCTTTAAAGGTCAAATATTTATATCAACAAAATAAATGACTGAAAGATTTCTTTTAGCTTAGTAGTATGCTTGAAAGTGTTTTTTTTTCAAAAATATTTTAAGTGATTCAACTACCAGAATGCATTTACATTGCCTTTTATTAGTCTATAGAATGTATATTTCAAGTTAAGAGCTAAGTAAGGTGCTGTGAGTTATGCAGGGAACTAACCCTCCTCAAAAGATAAAGAATTCTGAAGACTTTTTTGTGAAAGCAAATATCTAGTTTTAAGGTTGACCAACAAATGTAGACATGTATTTTATATCT
Source organism: Oryzias celebensis (assembly GCA_014656515.1). NCBI lineage: Eukaryota > Metazoa > Chordata > Actinopteri > Beloniformes > Adrianichthyidae > Oryzias > Oryzias celebensis. The sequence continues at coordinate 12,609,823 of BNCR01000004.1, read as the reverse complement.
AACTATAGATGCAAGGTAAACAAAGCTCTTTTTTTCATTTATCATCAGAGGACATCTTTATTGCCCAAGTGTAATTAGTATAAAAATTGTGACTGATTTCCACTAAATTATTTGATAAAATCTATGAAAATGTCTTTCTTGTATTTTTTGTTGGAGTCAAAAGTAAACAAGCTTTTCTGTTAGCTGTTAATGTAAAAATTCTTTTTTGAAGACAAAGTTCCATCTTTGTGTACTTTTACCACTAGCTATAGAAAAATGCTTTTAAAAAACAAAATAAATTGGTTTTTGGATGTAAAAGAAAAAACTAGTTAATGGAATTGTAAGCATTGTGTTGTGGTTTGTTTTCTTAGTTCCCCTTAATGTTCTGTTGTCAGGCTTGTTTTTCCCACTGTTGCACTCTCACCTGGTTTCATTTGATAATTACCTACAGCTGTCCTAATTTCGGTTAATCATCGTCAGTGTTTTTAAGTGTTTTGTTATTAAGTCTGCTGCTTTTTTCTTCTCCCCCTTGTGTCTCAATTTGTTCATGGCCATAGTTAAGTTTGTGATTTTTGTTTTGTAAAGCTACCATCCTGTCCGCTTTTGTGTCCAGTCCCTCTAGTTCCTGACAGCTAATATAAATCCAATCCAATCCAATCTAATCATAAACATTTGAATGAAATTGATTCAATATTTCAGCAGTGATCCCCACTCCTACTCTTTTGTGTTCTGGATCATTGGCAGTTTGTTCGAATCTGGATTATACTCTGAGCTAAAGGTTGAATCCCATTTCAAGAAAACTTGTAACATTATCCAGCATATATGTCAAACATTAAACATTCCTGCTTGTTACAGCCCCAACTGTATTCTGTTTAGTTTTTTCTATGTCTGTATCCAGTATTTTTTTCTGTCAGAGTGGGCCCTCTGTATTTTTGTGGATCTTTGTATGTCTCTGATTTGTTTCAGGTGTGGAGGATAAAGGCGTGGCCTCCATTGGACCAAAAGCTGATGGAGGCAGCTTTTAAAAGCACCAAGTGGACCTCCAGCCTGTGAGAAGGGAGCCTTGCTGCAACAGTCTCCACTGCAGTTTGGTGCGCGGCTCCACTTGTGATGTAGTTTGTCGCACTTTGTAGTTTTGTCTTCAGGTCCACTCTGTCTTTAGCTTGTTTAGTTTCTTTGTACACATTTGTCCTGTTTATGTTAGACTAGGGAGGCTAGTGTTTTGTCATTGTTTTCCATTTTCTTTCATTCACAGGTAAGAGCTCCATGTTTAGATAGGTGGGGTTTTGTTATTTTGGCCTTGATTCACCCTGAAACCTTTTGCTTCAATTTTAAGTTATTGTTGGTTGGTTATTTTGTTGTAAATAAATGGGATGCTTGTTTTATGGAGACAAATCTTTTGGTATTTTATGGTTGACTTAGTTGGGACAATTGTATATTTTCATTAGTTTACCTTTATGTTATGCTCCCACCCCCTTAGACAAAAAGGGGTGTAACACTTCCAAATCTGTTTAAGACTAAATGCTGAAAATCTGTTCTGAGGAAGTTGTTCCAAGGCATCTGTTGAATTGGGCAGTGAAGCATGCTACAAGGAAGACCAGCACATGATATGAAGGAAAGTGCAGGTCATGTTTTGGGTCTTTTCTGCTTGAGATATTGTGAAGAAGCTGCAGTGAGAGGATCACACTGCTGTAACTTTTTCAGAAATGGAAATTTAGTATAACAGTTTCAGGGGAAAAGTAATCTGATCTAAGACTCAACCAGAGTTCTAGTCTTCTGCAAGTGAGCTTACATGACATCTGAAATAGTCAAAAAGTCAAATGGCGTTTTGACATGGTTGTCGTCTACACATTCTCCAAGATTCATTTATGTGGAAATATTTTTCTGCTGTAAAATGTTTTTCTTGGAACTTGGCCTATTTATTGTAGTTTTAGTGATGTTTCAGAGACATTTTGAAGTAATGCCAACACACTTGGGAATCATGCTTTTCAGGGCGCTTTAGGTTTGCCTTTCATTTAGTTTTTATAAATTTTCTGCACATCAACAACAAAAAAGAAAAACTTGAATGAAATAGGGACACAAATAAAATATCAAACTGTGCAGGACAGCAATAACATCCCAGTTTTATTTATAGCAAACAAGTAGAACTGACAATGACAAAGTTTATTTTATTTATTTTTTTTCAGACATCTTCATCTCTTACTGTAATCCATTTCCGATGGGAAGAGTCCCCCTTTAAATCTAGGTAATGTAAAATTCTTATGACTTGTTGGTCCTTAATAAGTTAATGATGAATGAACTTCAGTGAAATGGCTTAAAAAGAACAGAAAAGTGCCCCCTGCTGAGAATCACCACATTCTTTATTTGGACAATAACCAAACCATAGTTCCTTGTACATCACAACAGAACTTGCATACCAAAAGACATATCTTAGAATGAGAATAAGGTTTTATTTGCAAGAGAATGTTGTGGGCAATGCAGAGTTTAATGGTCTGGCAGGGTTCTGATTTACTCTTGTTTGCCTTTTTTACTAATTTTGATCTGTCTGGCTGTTCAGTCCACTTTCTGTGCACTCTCCTGCTCTCATTCACCACAGGTGTATTATTGACACACCTTAGCTCTTTGTTTGGTGTCTTTTCTGGACTTTAAAAGTCTTTGAAAACTAAACATCTCCTTCAGCCTAAAAACCTTGCATGTTGAGTCCTTTAAACAAACCACATGGATTCAATAATCTTCAGTAGAATAGATGGTAAGACTAATAAGTGAAATGACTAGTATTTATGTTCTGTTGGAAAAAACAGCACTGTTTGAGGGTAAGCCTTGGGGTCAGACTGTGGAAATCTCTGTGGTGTAGACTACACAAACAATCCTGATACAAGCAGTCTGAAAGGAAGTATTGAGGATGTTCAAAGCGACAGTCGACGACTCCCCTTCTCATCTTAAATGCATCCCTGTCCGGTAAACCCACAAAGACACTCTCAAAGGAGCCAAACGCAGCAGAGTCCAAGCACAACAAAAGCGTACCTCCCCCATTTAAATACAAACCAGTACACACAGACATCCCCTCCAGACACATGCAGGTCGTTGTGTCCCAATGTGCATCTGTCTGTTTCCTTTTGGCTGAAAGCTACATTCATTGTCTATTCATAACAAACTGTAGTTCCTTCACATGACCGCACTGCAGTGGGATTGCTGTCGATTGACCTGCTTTCAGAAATCTGGGCTTACTATTGTTGCCTTTGTGTAAAAAAGGATTTGCCTTTTTGCATGCTGCTACCTGGAGCCAGAATAACATTTTTACACACCTGCAAAGCAGCAGCACAGACATTGACCGTTTGCTGCTCAACTTGCATGCCTCCTCTACTCTTCCCAAATGACAAACAGCAACTGTGGCAATCTGAAAGTGTTGTCTACTTTAAAAGCAGAAACCATGTGAGGAAAGAAAAACAAGCTGCAGAACTGAACACAGAAATATGCAATGACTGGTAAATACATCAAAAATGATAAACGTCTGTAGTATTTGAGTCTCTGTGTAACTGAATATCACAATAAATATGCAATTAGTTTACATGTTAATAGATTTTGAAAAGTAGGCAAATTTGCATCTTTGTAATCTTTTCCCAGAATTGGATGTGGGACTAATTTAATAGGTTTAAGCAGAAGGTCTGAATAAAGTTAAAAGGTTTTTGAAAAACCAGAGGCAACTTTACTGTCGGAGTGTTCATTTGCAGTCTAATGCTTGCTTTAAGTCTAAAAGTAAAGTAGTACTTAAGGTTCTAGTAAATGTATCCAAGATCTAAACTCATTGTATTCCTGACGTCGTCACGGGGGTGCTGGAACCTAACCCGGCTGCTTTAACCAAGCCTTGACTTGAACCGGACTTGAACTGGGGCATTCTTGCTGTGGGGCAATAGCGCTAACCACTTCACCACAGCACAGCCTTGTAAATTTATGTTGGCACAAAAAGTAGAATTTTTGTCCTCAAAATGTAGCTATATAATTACCTAATGCAAGCTCCTTGTAGCTCAAACTTTGTTCTTGAAAACGGGTGTATTAGTCTTCAGACTAATACACAGCAGAGGTGCCATTTGCTGTCTAAGCACATTGGGAAAGGCACAGATTTAGAGCTAGATGACAAATGTAGGTGTTGTGTTTATGTTTTTAATGTTTTCAGTACAAATGTATATAAAATATTCAACTTTCTCATGTAAAAAAAAGAAAAATGTTACTGAAGGGGTTATTAGTTCTCAGATTCATTGGCAACACTGCAGTGTAAATCAGAATGGGATACATTAATGTAGCCTCCTCTGACTGCAGCTGGTCTGGAGGCTTCTGTAGTGAATGTTAAATGACATCTTCTTTCTATGGCATTTCAAGGCCTACAGCACCCTCGGTCACAGTCCCATTCACACATACATTCACTGACAGAAAACTGCCAAGCAGCAGCACTAACTATGCACTCTGGGAGCAAAAAGAACATTTTGACACATGAATGGGTAACTTAACCTGAAATCATCTGATCATAGGCGGACTGCTCTACCTGTCTCACAACCATCCCCTCTGGTAACACAAATTTATCTGTTAACCTGAAGTTTTTTTTATTTTTATTTTTTAAACTACCATTTACTTTTGTGCTTTGTGATGTGGGAGGGCCAGCTGGTTGAGAGCTTATGAAGGATACAGGCTTTGTGTCAGAGCCTCAATAATATTGGGAAGAAAAATGTGTTGCCGTTTTAAAAAAAAAAAAGTCAGTAGAATGATCTTTAGATTTGGTAACTTTAACAACAAGGTTTTGTCAATGGCTACAAGTTCACATCTACAAGTTAGCAAAAATGATGAAAATGTAAATGATGGACGCTACATCCAAACAAGGAGCTTTCATTGTATACCTTCGTTCATTCTCTATGAAGTCATAGCCCTTGTTGTAAACTATTATGATTACAAACCAGTGCATCCATTTTAAGGTCTGCATTGATAAAAGCCAAATGAGAGCAAGACATGTTTGCTGCTTGGCATTTTTGGAATTTTAAATGATCTCACTGAAATTTTAACAGATGTGACCTTGATAGATTGTTGTGAAATAGCGGCATAAACACACTCATTATCACAGTGGTTTAAATGAACTTTACAGTTTATTCTGCACCCTTTGTTATATTTGGCTCGTCTTTGCTACGGCACTAGTGTGTTAGTGGCAGAGCTTCGTGGTATGTTTGTAAATATATCAGGATGGTCTGCATATCATGCAAGGTCCTTTAAAATACTTATCTGAGCTGTGACCTAAAGGCAGGGATTACATCAGCTTTGACACGCTTCTTTGCATGCTTTCTCTCTCTTGCTCACACACTCAAACAAGCAGCCGCGTGTTCTGGGCATGTTGTCATCCACTTTAAATAGCTCTTCTCCCACCATGTATATTTAGTTGAGGTCATCATGAGGGTCGGAGAGACACCAAGACCCAACTGCTTATGTCATTCTCTGTCTTCTTTTGCTTTGTGGACTTTTTTTTCATTGATTATTTCTCCAGCACACTGTCTGAGAAAGATGACATCATTCCCATATCTACTGGTAGATGCTTCCTCTTCTCACAGACCAGACTAAATATCCCCATCCTCCTCTCTTTAACCATGGCTAATTAAACATCTGTGAGTTTGGTGGCTGGAAGAAGAGTTCGGCTTATCTCCTGTGTGGAAAAGTAAATGCAGACAGAATAAAGGCCAAAACACATAACTTAGTTTTTCGCTAGACTAATACGTCTGACAGTATTTAGATGTTAAAACTGTAGCCAAGACTGAACTTATTTTTGACTTTTGCATAATACTAAAACTGTTTTCAATATTATACTGTTTGAGCTTCTGCTAAAAAAAGTCACATTTAGCTTTTAAATAACAAACTTTTGGCACTGTATTATTATTATTATTTTTACAGGGGTGATCGTGGTGCACAGGTAGAACAGTCGATCTCTGATCAGAAGATCGCATGTTTGGTCCCCGCCTTGAGAGCTCATGAGTTGATGTGCCTTTGGGCAAGACACTGAACCCGCATTGCTCCTAGTTGGCACCGGTGTAAGGCAAAAGTGCTGCCATCAGTGTGTGAATGTGTGTATGCATAATTGAATAGGACCGTGACTGTAAAGCGCTTAGGCCTTAAAATCAAGGTAGAAAAGCGCTATATAAGTAAATTACATTTACCATGTACAGTTCCATGGACAAATACCTGACTTATTTTGAAAGGATCCTTGTTAATTTACAGTTGTTTACTATTTTAACAGAAAAATCAACTAATTCGAAGCAAAATGGAACCAACTCCTGCCCTTACCTGTAAAACAGTTCAGTAAACGAATACTTAACAGGCCAATGGAATGGAATACTGAACCACCTGATCAAAAGCAAATAAAAGGGGAAACCAATCAGACAGTTTGGACTGAGTGGCTTCAGTCCAAGAAGTGGGGTCAGAAGGCTGCCATTGTTGTCATTTCTGCCCTCTCCTCACACGTTCCGTCCACCTCTTCTCTCTTCTTTTGGCTTTAGAGTCGGCCCAATCACAGCACCTGTTTTCTCCATCATCGCTCTGTAGCCATCCCTCTCAGTGCCGAGTGAGTGCTGCGCTGTTCTGTGGCCTGCTGACTTCAAACATGAGCGACTCCAGGAATGATGATGACAGAAACATGCCTGGAAAAATGGGAATGCCTTCCAAAAATACACTCTGCTCTTTGTGTTATTGCTCCGTTTTTTTGTTGTTGTTGGTGTTGTTGTCATGCACGTGTGCACGTGGCTGGCAGGAGTTGAGACTCTGCACATGTGGGGATGGGTGTTTGTTCTGTTTCTACCTGTTTGCTAGTGTTTGGAGGTGATTGGCTGCGTATGGGGGCGGTAATTAAAGGTTGGCTGAGCAATAACAGGGATAGTCATTTACCTAGAAGAACACCTGTCCCACGCCAGACCTGCAGAGAAACACAAAGACCCGTCTGGGAACCGAGAGACGCTCTCAGTGCACTCCACTTTACATTCCAATCCTCTGACAACGTGTCTGCTCTTATATGATCATTTTAGCTTGCTGTATTAAAAAAAATCATTAAATAATCCCATTATTTTAAATAATTTTCTTGTCTTTTATGTGCCAGATATTTATAAATGATTAATTTAAATAATGTTTTCAGTCCAAACGGTTCAGTTTGCTTTTTTAAATTGATTGTTTTATTTTTTATTATTTATTTTTTTGTATTTGACATATTTTTAATAAAGTATCACCACAAAATATTGCTTGTTAAATGGAACAAAAAGGAGAAAGTGTAGTTGTAACTCATTACAGTTAATGATACTGTTTTTTATTGTTTTTTACTTCTAAAGTTGAGTTCAGTTGATTCTGAGCCAGTTTAATATATTTTAGAGAACCAATAAGAGTTTGAAAGCACAAATGGAGCTTAAATGTGTTTGGATCAACTTCATAACTTTGAACTTTTTCTTGTGAATACATTTTCACTGCTATAATAAACTGCTTCCAACTCAAAATCTGCAATTAATGTTGATCCTAATCCATGTCTGCTTTGTAAGCCTGTCTCTTTTGTGCAGAGATAATAACAATTAGAATGTTAAGATTAATAAAATCTCCTTGTGATCCAAAAACATGCTTTATTGCTAGATTGGTGACTCTAAAATGTCCCTTAGAAGTGAATGTGAGTGCATCTTTCCATGTGGCTTTGGTTTGGACATGTAAAAAGACAGTAAAAGAAATCTAGAAACAATCAATGTCCCTTCTTGTTTGAGCATCCCTAATAATTTAGTTATAACAAAATGTTAATAATAGACAATAAAAATAGGTATTTCACAATTGAATAAATAAATAAATACATTTACAATAAATAAATAAATGTATTTAAATATATAAACAATACATTTAGAGGGGGTTTAATGATAGCGTTAGTGTGCTCTTTTATTAATGCTTTTTTGAGTATTTAAATTTCATTTTTAGTGTAGAAACTTTTTTTTGTTACCAAACATCAGATAAACCAACTTAGTGGCTAAAAAATTGAATCAAGGAGTGCTAAAGTCAAATAAATATTTATTAGAAGTTAGTTTTGTTAGATTTGGCCCAATGCCTGGATACACTAGTTATGAGTTATATGAAGTATTTTTTTTTCATCTTTGAAGGAAAATAAATATACAGCAGCAACTTCTGCTGTTCTATTATAAACTGGTAAATGAAACTCTTATGATAGGCTTTTAAAAAGTTTTGGACGTATAGTGTCATTATTTTGAATTAGTTTGTGCTTTTAACCCCCTGGTCTATCGGAAAATTTTGTAAATGTAACATCTGTACAACTTTAATAGGGTTCCCACACTTTATACAGCTATATGATTCAGTTTTTGACCTCACGTGGGGCTTAAAGCCAACGCTTCAGGTAATCATAAACAATAATGGATTTATTTCCAGTATTGAGCCTATTTCTTAATGAAGTTTGTTTGGCGCATGTTTAATATTTCTGTTTTAACTTTTGCAAGTCGTCTCACTTTGTATCACCACATCTGGAGCCATGAAAGGGAACCCGTGATCCAGTTTATCCTTCAACCATCACATTAAGGAATGCACAGGCATTGCCGGAGAAAATGAAATGATTAAAAAGAAAAACTAGTGTGGACTGGTGCCAACATTGGTGCAGAAGTCTCATTTAAATAAAACAATCAAAGCAGTGACAATTCTACTGGGGTCTTTGTGTGTTTATTTAAAAGTTGGTATAAACTTTTTGCGTGTGTATTTGCAAGCTGTAAGGTTTGGTTTACTGGAGTTATGGACTAAAGAGGTGCCAGGCATTCCAGAAACATAGATCATGCTGATTATGAAAATATGGTCTTGACCACAAGTCTGATTTATAAACTCTGACTCATCTTTGCTGAAACTCTGTCTGATCCTGCAGGTGCTTTTGTACTTTTTCTCCCCTGCATTGCAATCATGGTTGTTGATTTGCTGGCCACATTAAATATGGACCAGCAGGTCAAATGTTAAACTCTGGGCCCGCAGGAATGTTCAAGTCATGGTGGCGTGTCTTCAAAGGAATTCCTTTTGGAATGTTGCGTTAGTCAGCATGACTGGTAGAGACGCAAGTGGACACAATGACCAAAAAAGTCTCTGATTCAGTTATGGATGGTGACTCAGTGGTGCATCCATGCCTTCTCGTAATAAAGTCACTGAAGAATAGACGGAGAGCGCATCTGTTGTCGGTATGAAGGCAATTTGCTCTTCAAGTGGCAGCACCGTGCTTACTGGTTAATGTAATAAGCCTTTTAAATGTGTTAGGATTCTGGTTACCATGGAAACAAATTGGTTTAAAGTTTGTCGCTCCCCCATACCTGTTCAGTTACTTGTTAACAATGTAGTCACAGTCCAGAATTATTCATACACCTGGCAAATTTTAGACACGGATATATGGCCACCCGAAAAAATCATCAACAAGCTTGTTCTTTTCAATAGCAATTGTGACAGCTTTCAAATAATCTAAGGGGAATGGTGAATATGTGTGTGCATGACACAAAGGAAATGTCTTTCATCACACAAATCCCTCAGTTGCATTTCTGCCTTGGAACAATTCTTTGTCTTCATTGTGGATCATAAAGTTGATAAATACAGGAAGTGGAACCAACACTCAAGGACAATAACTCATGGACCTCCTTCCATTGTCTTAGTTATTCTTTATTTTGTTTGTTTCCTTTTGCCTTTGGGAAGAATGTGCTTTTATTGTAGGAAACACAAGCTCATAGCCGAGCATTTACAATGGAACAGCTTTCGTGTCTGTACAAAACTTCTCCCTAAGAAATACAGAGATAAGTTTCTTGCCAAAAACCTTGTCATTCTTCCATGGTTAGTCAGAGGAATTCACATTATCCCTGGCTGAGCACACAGTTCACCTTTCCCATCATCTGGGTAATCCTCTTGAATTACATCATTGGGCGATAGCACCAGCTTCATAAGAAAACTCGGATTTTGGACAGCAGTTATTATATTGTTTGAAGCTTTTGGAAAAGCTTTGATAATATGTGCAGACAGATTTTTCCGTCGGGATAATTTCCTTTCCTGCACTGGACAGAGCTGGCCATGTCTGGCCACAAACTTCTGAGAGCAAGTTATTTATGATCATTATTTATAGAGAACAACCGGCTATGTACTGTAGTCTGAGACTGCAGAAACCTTGACTCTGAATTATTAGTTTGTAATGCAGTTCACATTTTCATGGAAATGTTGGTTTAAAATGTGATCTGCAGTATTTAATAGAGTAGCTTACACTCAACATTATTACCTCTTTTTCTTGACTTCATGCAATTTAGCGATTAACGGGCAGAAATGCACAAATAGATTGCATAAACCTTTACTTTTTACCATTGTTTAAGTAAGGGTGTGTTCAGACCAGAAAAGTAATTTGGTCTGGACGAGTCTGTTTAATTTGGTCTGGACCGAGCAATGAACCTTGCATTTGGTCTGTATTTAGACTGCCATCTACTGGACATTTCTGTTTCAAACCAAAGCGTGTAAACAAAACCATGTGACTAAATATCTCCTCAGTCATTGGACAGGAATTACGAGGCGGGGCAAAGCAACAAGAAAATAATAGAAGTCCTAAGCTTTGCAATCCTTGTCGGGATAGTTCACTTATTCAAACTTTATATTTCGCTGACAAATTTTGAATGTCTTTATCAAGGTCAAGTACAACACTTTTTATTTGATACGATTGTACAGCAGAGGCGTTCTGCAAGGTGGTTACTGTGAGAATGAGAATGAACAAATGAATCAATGAAAAAGGTACGCAGATAAGTGTCTATGACATACCGATTGTTGGGAAGACAGTGTGAAAAGCAATGTGCATCACGTTAAAAGTTGTTTTAACGATTCTGCATTTGTCCGACCACATTTCAATGAGTTGCTGTGTCGCTGCTTCGCAATTGTGTTTACATCTTGTAATGCCCGGCTACGGTGGCCGTTTTGGTCCAGTTATCTCGCTCCAAGCAGGGAGCCTATCAGACTGAGTAAACTCGGAGTAAACTGGGGTCAGTTCGATTGGAAACAAAGACCACCTCAGAAGATTGGTCAGAGAGCGGTTCCTGTTCCCAGACCAGGGCTCGCTTGGGTGTATTCAGACTGAAAATTTGTTCTGGATTATTGGGGAAAAAACTCTGGTTCACTTTAAATGAACCAAATGTGTCCAGTCTGAATACACCCTAAGATCTTTGTGAATTTAATGCTATTTCAGCTATTCTGCATATGCTTGAATCAGTGTTAAACCTAAGGATCAATTATGGTCCAAAGTTTTGTTACTAGTCAGTTAACCATCATTATTCTGTGTTCTCACCAGTATGCATGAACTTGGATGTTTTATCCATCTTTGCCATCTCTTGGGTCAGTCTTCAGTTTCTGACCTCCAGCTATAAACTTGAAATGAAAGACAAGTGTGACACTTTTTAGTGCAGGGGGAAAAAAAGCAAAAAATGTGCTGAATGATTCACGCCCTTCATGGTGTTTTCTCAGTAAAAACACTTGACGCTGTGAGCAGAGAGCTAAACATAGCTAAGACCCTAAACGAACAATCTTTGTTCAGCTCTCACAAAGGTATTTATCATCGCTCAGAACCATGACTTAAAAGTGTGGTATTGTTCTAATCGCTGACATGAAGTCAGATCGTATGAGTAACTCGGCAGCTGTTATTGGACAGTTGGACTGCACATGACCTCTTTACTGACTGTGTCAAGGCCGTTTGAGTTTATGCTGTCTCTGCAAACCGCTGCATGTGTCCTCTCTGCTAAGCTTTGTGGCCCTTTAAGGCAGCAGGCCAGACATGCTTTGCCCTTCGTGTTTGCCATAACGAGGGTGGTTTAGGTTGGCTTGTTCACGTGTCAGGTTTGTTAAAAGGTCTGCGTGACTTCATCAGTATTTAGTTTCATATGTGCACCTGTGCTCGAATGACAATGATTACTTCTAACATTCTGTACATTCACTTGGCTCCTTTCCAGCCTAGAGACTTTATCTGCTTTCTCAAGTTTAGTGAAAGATGGGAATCTGTGCATCTGAAAGTACTTTTTTTGGATATATATATATATATATATATATACACACACACATTGATGTTGATAATTTGGTGCCATTTTTAATGCCTGGAAAGAAAGTTTTGTTGAAGCAGCAACATCATATTCGTCGCCCACATCGCCCACAATTCAGAAGTGAATTTCTGATGAACTACTACCGCCCACAGAAACTATGTCCTAGAAACGACATAGGATTTTTGATCATCATATTTAAAATGCTGGAAAGGCTTTTACAAAAGACCAAAGATGATCAGACTTTTTACACAATTATGACGATGTAAAGTCACAATATTAACATACATTTTGTTTGACTGGATTATAAATCTGTTACTGTGGTAAAAAAAAAAGCCTGCTGTTTCTGCCTTTGTTCCAGAAGACCTGAAGTGACCTGCGGCTGAAGACCCAGCCACATGAAAGTGCATTGTGCTGGGCTGAATCGTTCATTATGTCATAAACATTATGCAACATTCTTCCTTGCACAATCAACTCCAGAGGTTTCAGAGTTTCCTCAGCACAGAGATGACCTTTTGTTACAGCTTATTCAATGTCTTTGTGGTCCTAATGTTGGTGCCCCCTCCCCAAGGATGGATCATGAACCCACTTTACGGCTCACTAAGCCCATGATATTTTTCCAACACTGCCACCCCTCATTTGTACATGGAGAGCAACAGCTGAGTATTAAGAGCCATTTTAGGTTGTTTTTCCTTAATACTAATCTTCATTTATGATCAGTAATTTCTTTGTACGGTTTTGGAGAACTACAACCTATAAAACCATAAATGAGGAAAAAAAGAACTTATAGTTTAGTTCGCTCTAATTTTACACATCTTTTCCCAGGACGGGTGCAGCAGACAGCAGTATTTGTTAGTTTAAATGGTGCATAGTCTTCCAGAACTGCAGAAGAAACAAGGATTTGGTAAAAGGGGAGGTAGAATTTCAGCAATGTTCCCCTCGGACCCACCACCAGGAGGTCTTTTTGTGTTTGTGTTTTCTGGCGTGGAACACTTGAATGGAACAATGTTGAATCGAGTATTAACTGTGGAATGTCTTGCCTCATCTGCTTTAAGTTTTTCCAAAGCCGCATGGACGCTGCCAGAATCACCATCTCTGGACGATAACAAAGACTCACAGCTGGCAGAAATATTCTTCCCAAAGCTAAACCGAACGCCAGCAGAACGCCTACACAAAGACAAGCACGTATACACACAGCACCTGAAGCTTAAAGATTCAATCCCTCATCTTGTGAGAGTGCAGGTTGGTTTAAAGTGAATCTCCTTTGCTGTGTTCCAAGTTTCAGCCGGTATTTGCGGCTGGGAAATGCATCAAATGTGCAGAAAAGACTTGCTTTGCTGTTTGTTTGCTTTGCTTCCCTGAGTGCATCCTGTGGTTCGGACTGGCTGCCTTCTGGCATTACGTAAAGCCAGACTCTGTGCTTATATAGCTTTCACTTCACTTTTAGTAAATGATTCAGCAGAAATGGACAAAAAAGATATTTTTGGAGCCTCAATTATTGTGAGGATTTTTTTGTTGTTGTTCCAGTCGTTGCAAATGCTTACATTTTGTTGAAGCGCTTACATAACTTTCAGAAATATTAATCTGGTAAATTCATCCAGTTTTTTGAGCATCTGCAGCATCCATGTAACAGCGCATACCTGAGCTCCCAGCTGTGTCGTTCATCATCCCTGCTAATGGTCATTCAATTAACCCAAGAAGAGATGGTGACTGACACCGTGGCTGTCCCACAATAACTCCTTCTCTATTTTATCACCAGCTAGTAATTATGTGCTCCAGTGAAAGGCATGTTTCGCCCTTGCCGCACACAACACCCGCAGGGACACACACCGCTTGATTAGCAAACCTAATGAATCTCCTCTCTCTGTATTCCAGGAGCATTCCATGAATCACAAAGCCATAAAATGGCTTTCTACTGTCAAAACTGCAACAATCATTACTGCAGAACTTTAAGCCACTGTGAGGTACTTTAATGTTCGAGTGAGCAGAAAATGAGCAGCCTGTGAACTTTAAACACATCAGTTTGTGGGTAAAATTGTCTTTCATTTTACCCATTTCAGACCTCCTCTGTGATCTCTGTTGTAGTTGAGTTTTTCTTCTTTGCCTTTTTATTTTAGCTTGTGTCAGATATTCCCTATCTTAGTTTCTGTATTTAGTTTAATGTTTTACTTCCTGCTCTGCCCCATGTTGTGTCATGTTCACACCTTGATTTGTTATACTTATTCTATTATTATTTACTCATGTCAATCATTTCTGTGCATTAGTTTCTGTTCTCAAGCCTTTTGAGTTTATTTTCTTTTTATATTCTTTTTATTTTATAATTTTATTATATTTATTTATTTCTGTCTTAGGTCTTTTAGCTATTAACTATTGGTATCATATGTATCAGAACTACCGCAAAATAAAATGTATAGTGTTGTATATGAATACGTATTATGATAGTCGGAAAAAAATGCAAAAAAGGTGAACTTGTGAGTTTCTGTAGATATCAGTGACTGCATGTGCAATGAAAAATTTAGCATTTTAATGCCTCTGCAAAGGGTTGGCAACCTTTAATGCTAAAAAGAGCCATACAGATCTGTTTTTAAGTTACTAAAATTTAGCAAGAGCCAAACACTACTTAAAAAAATACACTTAATGTTTTTTTTGTTATGCCTTTGTGATATTCGTGTTTGTTTTCTGCCTTTTAATGCATTCATTTATAACATGTAACTTTTAAATATTGACATAGATTGAATTACTATAAATGTCTTTACATAACAGCATTATTTTGGCAGCAACACATACACGGTCCCTTCAAAATAACATGCATGCTATGTCTAAGGGTGTATTCAGACTGGACACATTTGACTTGCTTAAAGTGTTTGTTTCCCCGATACACCCAACCTTCGAGGTGGTCTTTGTTTGGTTCCAAGTGGACTGAGCTCCGGTTTGCTCTGCTTTTCCCCAGTGTGAATAGGCTATATGCTCAAAGCGTAACAAGTGCACCAAAACAGCCACTGAAGCCGGACATTACGGGGATAAACAGTGTAGGAATCATTGCTCCAAGCATGGAGCAATGATAAAACACTGGAACTCACTGGAACTTCAGTTGGATGATTTCAGGCTCATTAAAAGAAGTTTTAACGTGATGCAAACTGCTTCTCACACTGTTTTCCTGACGATGGATATGGCATGGACAGCATAGACACTAATCAGTATATCTTCATAGCCGTCGTCTCCTCATTAACTCCTTGCATCATACCTCTGTCATACCAAAGCAGCAACAAAAAGTGCAGCTAACATTGAGACAGACGTTCAAAATTGGTCAGCAAAAGAAAAAGTCTGCATTGGTGAACTATCCAAACAAGGATTGCAAACGGACTTCCATTATTCTTCGTAATTCCTGGATACTGACTGAAGAGATCTTTAGTCACGTGGTTTTGCTTACAAGCTTTTGGTTGAAAACAGATATGTCTGGCTGAAAGAAAACTGACCAAATGCAGGGTTCAGGACTTGATCTGGACTAACTTTTCCAGTCTGAATACACCCTGAGTGCATTACCCTCTCCTTTGTTTTATCCAAACCACTGTGCAGTTGGCACAGCATTATGACACAAAATGGGGAACTGACTGTTAACCACCTAAATCCTATTATTATCCTTACAGGCCATAGAACTGTTGCTATAATAGGGCTGTCTGAGGAACATTAATAGAACTGCAATCAATGTAAGAATGACTTCATGCTGTTGCTTTAATAGAATATTAAAACTCTTAGGTTTAATTTGCTTTTTAAAAAAAGACTAAAAGCAAATGTTGAAGATTAAGGTGCTCAGTTTTTTTTTTTTCTGAGCCTTTCGCTAACTAATGAGGCTGCTCAGTTGTTTTTAAAAAAAGGTCGGATTCTTTCAAATCATTCAAAACTTATAAATGGTGTGATTCAAACCCTGCTTCAGCAATCAGCAGCATGGCCTCCTCTAAGAATCTGCCTCCCAGCACTCTGGGAAATTAAAATAACAGATGCCCACAATGCAAGGCTGTGGAATAATCAGTGTTCTGAGAAAGCCTTTTCCTCAGTCTGTAATGTAATAAAGGGATGGCAGTCAACAGGAGCCGGGAAGGTTAAACTGAGGCAAGAAAAACAAAGAGAACCCTCAGTAAGATGCAATTTGAAGAGCAAGAACATGACTGCATATGGTGCTAGTATTGGAAGATCTATACACATTTCATGCATTTTAGATAAAATGACTTATTTGGCTGCACGATGGTGTAATGACGAGCACCTTGTCTGCACAGCAAGAAGGCCCTGCTTCAAATCCAAGCTGAGACCTTTTTGTGTGACACTCTGGCTTTCTCACATCCAATAGAATGCTTGATTAGTTCAGAAATGATTCCAAATTGTCCCTATGTGTGACAAGAGTATGTGCGGTTCTGCACAGGCTTTTGACTTGTTAAGGTGTACTCCACCATTACCAACAGTACCCGCTTTAGACTCCAGTAGGTTTGGACGATAATCATTTTTTTAAATAAATTAAATTCTTTTGTGTAAGAAGATTCCCTTTTGGGAAATCTGGATTTTGGTCGGCCCGACCAATTCTCGCAGACAAAAAAACGGTAGCTAGCATGGAGGAGCTTGTACAAAGAAGAAACCGTCTCTTTGGTTTTAAAGCCACATGCTGAAAAATGTTTTCGAGGGCTGTTGTTTTCAAAGTGACTACAATAAATTTCTTTCAACACTTGATGCTCAAGCTAGCAGCAGCTAACAAAACACCTGCCGCATTGTTTTTTTTAACATTATTACAGCATGTATTTAGTTTCCTTTGTGTTTAGGCCAACCCAAAGGAATATAAATAAATAGCTGTTGTCAAAATATTTTGTCATTTGTACTTTTTTTTTGTTAAAGAAAGTAAAGGGACGTAGAAAAAACACTTAAAAATCAGAAGTTGAATTTAGTGTGAAAAAGGCTCAAGAGACCCTGAAGAGATTCACCGGTTTAGATGATGGATGGAATTTCTGGAGAAAAAAGCACTAAATGAAAAATAAAAAAAAATAATGGTCAATTTTGAAGCATGTTAGTGGATTTATTATGATTTGAGCTACAGAATTCTGCTCTTGAAATAGTTGGACTTAAAACGACTCAAAACTACAACAGGATAGAAAGAGAGGAAAATCCATTTAAAAGAGGTGTTTACCTGATACTGTTTCATTCAATGCAGAGGCAGGGTTTCCAAATTCTGCATAGGATACACTTTTAGGAGTTTGCAGACTGGAGGATTTTAAAAATTTTAAACTCGCGCTTCACATACAGAATGATCTGCACAAGGATCTACTTTCACATCCAAGAACATGTTGTTTTGACTCAAACTGCAGCCACAGTAAAGTTTGCAAAAGCCATGGCATTCTTTGTTGCATAGGTTTCCATGTTAAGCACACTCTCAGCTGGGGCTATTTTCCTACCACCTCTGCTCACCATGAGGTCATGTCATCCAGAATTCAGAAAATGTGAAAAATGGTGAGTTGTGAGAGCTTTTTAGCAACAATATATGTTATCAGAAGTCTACTGAGTGAGAGAACAGTGGGAGAACAGTGGAAACACGA
The DNA here is from genome assembly GCA_014656515.1 of Oryzias celebensis. Classification (NCBI taxonomy): domain Eukaryota; kingdom Metazoa; phylum Chordata; class Actinopteri; order Beloniformes; family Adrianichthyidae; genus Oryzias; species Oryzias celebensis. Next base: position 12,592,191 of record BNCR01000004.1, on the reverse strand, counting down.
TCCACTTTTATAACAATTAAATTAATGGGAGAGAGAGCAAATGTGCACCTCCTCACCTTATAGCTGTTTCTTTAATCTGCAGCTCACCTATAGATGTCAGGACCGCACTTCAACACTGTTTCATTTACAATCCTTGTTTAAATCTGAGGTGGAGCCTTGAGATATTGAATTATCCTGAAACCACAAGTGAGATTTGAAATGGCATGCTTTCCGTGAATCAGTTCCAGGGTGTGTGTCAGGTATGTCCTATTTCAACACATCAATCTATTGGATTGGATTGTTTATTAGATTAAAAGCAGCACTCCAGGTGATCTGCTTTTAAACACAACACATGCCCCTGTTCTCAGGTTTAAAGCAGGAAACAAAGCATAGAAAATGAGACTGAGTTATTGAGTGGAGAATGACTGAGTCACATGTTCAAAAAACTTTGCTAATAGGTTTTGGTATAGCAGACTGACAAGAGAAGACTGACTCTGAAGAAACTTAATTGCGAAGGGTAAAAGTAATTATTATATGTGCAGGGTGGAGCTACAGGGGGCAAAGGGCGTAGCTGCCCTCCCGAATCCCCCCCCCCGAGTAAACATTACTATGATTATTGAGAAGATTTAAAATACAAGCTTCTTTAACCCTTTGAAACCGACAAACCCAGAGGGCCCAGTCTAAATGCACTTTCATTTATTTTAATATTCTGTGATTAAGATTTGATTGATTCCATCTTTTTTTTTTTTTTTTTTTTTTTTTTTTTGAATGAAGACCAACATGAATTTTCCAAACAACGAAACGGCGTGCACTGCCTTTATGACACATGAGAAAGGTCACGCATGGAGGCCTGTGATGTGCTCCACGTGTTCAACTGAACACAGAGGATCTTTGTGGTTTAAGTTTTTCTCGTATTTTCATTCAAAACATGTAAATTAGTTTGTTGAAAACATTTGTTCTTGTTGTTTTTATAAAATTACACCTAAAACATTCATCCTAAGTTGTAAAAAAGGTTTGTAGTATTTCTGCTGCCTTTTCTACTTCTTCAATGGGAAATTTAAAGATATATATATATATATATTTTTTTTTGCCGATACTGAAATTACTGATATTGGGCTTTTTATATTTTGCAATCTGGAAACGACAAATATTTTGCCTCTCACAAAGCAAGTGAATTTTTTAAGCTGTATTTTCTTCTTGCAAGCAGTGACATTTCTGGATGTTTTTTTTACATTTCAAAAAAGTTTTTCTTCCTCACAAATTGATGCTTCTTTAAAAATATAAATACAAATACCTCATCAGCTTGACCTGTAAGTACAGGCCTAAATGATTGAAAGTACCTGTGAGGGTTTCTGGTGTTTCAATAATTTTTGTTTTTTGGTCTACTTTCCCTCTTATACGCCATTTCATCATAAATGATTTTGAAAATAGTGCATGTGTTTCATGATTTTCAAGTTGGGCCACATAAACTTGTGTTGGTATCATCCACTGTGACAAATGTGTCAAAGATTTTCATTTAAATTCTTTTTAATTGTAGTTTATATTTTTTTGGTTCAAAAGTATTAAACAACTTAATTTTTTTTTAAATTGCCAATATACTGCTTGACATCTACTTGTGCTCTGTGTCCAGATATTTAAAAAAAAATAAACAGAAACCCCTGAACAATTGTTCTGCTTAAAACAAATTGAGTGTTCAATGCTGTCTAACTTTCTGACATGGCTGAAGGATGCCGTCACTACACTAGTACTTACCTGCTTTTGAAAGGATTTTATCATTTTAAGGTTGTTTGACTTCATGATTTAGTACTTTAATGGATCCCAATTATTAGAAACCTGCCAGTTATTTCCTGTCAGAGCCTGATGTCCATTCACGTGGTGGTGGGCTGCTATTTTTTTTTTTTTTTTGGTCTATGGGGTTCGGGCTTTCTATTCCCTCAAGTGTCTGGAAAGTGTGCCGTTTCCATTACAGTCTGTCTCGTTTCGCTGCAGTAGTGGCATGTTTTTGCAAGGAGGCTGAGAGTAAGAGGCGAGCTCTGTGCCCCGCAGTGTGTGGAGGCAAAAATGATGCTTTAGGATGCGCATCTGTGGGATGTGTCACATACTGTTAATGTGAAAGTCACATGCATCAGACCATTTCAAAGTCGCATCTGCAAAGTCATGTGTGTAGTTTAATAGTCACAATAGAGTCACACAAAGTCACACAATCTCCGGCTACAAATGCACCACTCTGCCCCTGCAAGTTCAATCATTTTTCTGAGCATATAGAAAATGTTGCAACAAACTTTGGGTCAAGTGCTTTTTAAAAGAGGGTTTGCTAGTGTAGCACAACTAAGGAAAGGGATGGGAGGGAACACCGTACGAGAGTGGGGACATTAAAACACAATCAGTAAGCCAAAAGTATGCATGAAAGCATGAATCAAAACTGAAGGTAATGCAAATTAGGAAAATATAAAACAATTACCTCTTCTTGTTTTGTTAACAGGACAACATTTTTGCAAAATTAAGGAGCAGACTCGTGCACTTGTAAAAAGAGGTTTGTGTGTTTGTAGCATAATATGCATTATTTGTGTGGCTTAACATGTAAGATGTGTATGTAAGTTGTCCATCTGATTTTTTTTTTTTTAGAAGAACGCAATCAAATGACGTGTGCAACTCAGCATCCGTGACTTTGACAGAAAATCCTGTGTGTGACTTTCACGTTATGTGTGTGTGACACAGCACACAGATGCACACAATAAAGCAACACATTCGCCTCCATAACGCAAGCTCAGGCCTCAAAAGTGCGTAAGGGAGGGGAGTTAATGTTGCCCTCCTACGTACACACATGGTTTACATGTGGAGCTTCAAAGACATAGTTAGCCGGTCTGACAGCTGGCTGCCTGTTATCACTGACAGGAAAGCAGGAGGAGGCTGCCAACGTCTGGGTTCAAGCTTGTTAGTTAGATGGCTTTGGTGGCCAAGAGGAATTCTGCTAGAGACCACAGAAAAAAACAGGATGGCCATGCGAAGCCCCAACAAACACTATCTGCCAACTCAAACTGAACTAGAAATACAAATATCAAACACTAAGTGCAAACGAACTGTATAGTTTAATGACCTGGAAACCAGCCGTTTGCAAGCACTTCTTATGGCATTAAAGTTGAGGCTATATCTACTTGTTCTCATTTCAGCACCAATTCCATTTTATACCCACCAAATGTTATAACCTTTTTCTATGATATTTTACAGCCTTTTTTGCAGCTGCTTTCAATGTTAACGAGAATTTTTGCTACAATGAGTCAAGTTTGATTTGAGTCACAGAGAATAAGTAAAGTTCTAATTTTTATTAACATGAATGTTTAAGTTTTCATCAGAGGACCGATTGAATTTTGGACTAAACTTTCAAGTTTTACTTTGAGTCATTTCCTAGTAGGATCTTTATATGAAATGTGGACCAATGCTGTGGAACAGAACCAGTATAAACTTAAAACAATGTTCAATATGATTATTGATACATTTGCACCTCTACACAACCTAGAAAACTGATATATCTATAAAAAAAATTATGAATAGAAGTTTGAATCATCTGGGGATGCACTTGGTTGTGTTTGGGAATAAGATTGATATGGAACTGAATGTTTACATGACTTGTGTTTAGTGTGTCCTATGTGTTCTATGTGAATTTGTCTATATGTGTAGTTATAAAGTGCCTATGATGTCACCCATAGAGAGTGCCTTACCTCCTCTTCCAACAAAATGAAGTCAATTCAGTCGTCAATTTATCATACGGATGTCGCCATGTTGGAACCAGATGACGTAATTAAGCGTTGATTGGTTTGAGTCAGTCTGAGTCCGTTTCAATGGCAACCACTCTCGCTAATCAGGAGTGGGCTTGTTGGAAAGCCACACCCCTTCCACTGAAAGCGGGCTCGGTAGAATCTGTCAAACATTTCAAATGTTTGAGGTGGCGGCCAGTGGGAACCATATGCTCTTTTTGAAGCATATGATTGGCCAGTTTATTACTTTAATAACTTGCAATAAAGAAAAAATTATATCACAAAAAAAATAAAATAGGATTAGCAAGAACATGTTAAAATAGGTACCAGAGCAAGAATGGTTCTTCTTACAAATAGGCTTTGGTTTTGGCTTTGTGGGACCAGCGCGTTACTTCCTATTTGGAACACGAGGGGGAGGGGACTGTGTCCAGTTCTCATAGACTCTCAGTGGTGTATATTGGTATCTAAAACTGAACGTGGACTAATTAGAGAGAGAACAAGACTATAATAGATTGTAGGTACACTGGGTGTCAAACTCCTGGCCTCAAGTGCTGGTGTCCTACATGTTTTCCAACCAACCTGCTATTGAAGCTCCCTATTGGCAAAACACACCTGATCCAGGTAACCAGCAGCAGATAAGGCAGGGTTTCTGTAAAACTTTGAGGCCGGCCCTCAAGGCCTGGAGTTTACCACCTCTGGTAGGGCTTGGAGGCGAGAATTTTTAAGGCTTTTAGTTCTCCTCATTCCCTTTCAGATATATATATATATATATATGTATTTTTTGTCTTGTCCTATCTTTCCTTTTTAAGTAAATATGTCTAAAATAAAATATTATCACCATCATCGTCAAAACTGAGATACCATGGACAAATATCCAACAGTTCTGCAGCACA
>BNCR01000004.1:12344423-12587065 GCA_014656515.1 Oryzias celebensis | reverse complement strand
ATCATCATGTCACATGATGTTATAGTTGACATCATCATGTCACATGACGTCATAGATGACATCATCATGTAACTTGATGTCATAGATGACATCATCATGTCATATGATGTCACAGATGACATCATCATGTCACATGACGTCATAGATGACATCATCATGTAACATTAACGTCATAGATGACATCATCATTTTCACATGACGTCATAGATTGACATCATTATGTCTAATGTAGTCATAGATGACATCATAATGTCACATGACATCATAGATGACATCATCATATCACATGACGTCATAGATGACATCATCATGTCACATGACGTCATATATGACATCATCATGTCACATGACATCATAGATGACATCATCATGTCACATGACGTCATAGATGACATCATCATGTAACATGACGTCATAGATGACATCATCATGTCACATGACGTCATAGATGACATCATTATGTCACATGTAGTCATAGATGACATCATCATGTCACATGACATCATAGATGACATCATCATGTCACATGACGTCATAGATGACATCATTATGTCATATGACGTCATAGATGACATCATCATGTCACATGATGTCATAGATGACATCATCATGTCACATGATGTTATAGTTGACATCATCATGTCACATGACGTCATAGATGACATCATCATGTAACTTGATGTCATAGATGACATCATCATGTCATATGTTGTCATAGATGACATCATCATGTCACATGACGTCATAGATGACATCATCATGTCACATGACGTCATAGATGACATCATCATGTTAAATGACGTCATAGATGACATCATCATGTCACATGACGTCATAGATGACATCATCATGTCACATGATATCATAGATGACATCATCATGTCACATGATGTCTTAGATGACATCATAATGTAATCTTATGTCAAATATGACATCATCATGTCACATGATGTCTTAGATGACATCATAATGTAATCTTATGTCAAATATGACATCATCATGTCTCATGACATCTTAAATAACATCACACAGTCATAAAACATCATAGATGACATCATGTCACATGACGTCATAGATGACATCATCATGTCACATGATGTCATAGATGACATCATCATGTCACATGATGTCATAGATGACATCATCATGTCACATGATGTCATAGATGACATCATCATGTCACATGATGTCATAGATGACATCATTATGTAACTTGATGTCATAGATGACATCATCATGTCATATGATGTCATAGATGACATCATCATGTCACATGACGTCATAGATGACATCATCATGTAACATAACGTCATAGATGACATCATCATGTCACATGACGTCATAGATGACATCATTATGTCACATGTAGTCATAGATGACATCATCATGTCACATGACATCATAGATGACATCATCATGTCACATGACGTCATAGATGACATCATCATGTCACATGACGTCATATATGACATCATCATGTCACATGACGTCATAGATGACATCATCATGTCACATGACGTCATAGATGACATCATCATGTAACATGACGTCATAGATGACATCATCATGTCACATGACGTCATAGATGACATCATTATGTCACATGTAGTCATAGATGACATCATCATGTCACATGACATCATAGATGACATCATCATGTCACATGACGTCATAGATGACATCATTATGTCACATGACGTCATAGATGACATCATCATGTCACATGACGTCATAGATGACATCATCATGTAACATGACGTCATAGATGACATCATCATGTCACATGACGTCATAGATGACATCATTATGTCACATGTAGTCATAGATGACATCATCATGTCATATGATGTCTTAGATGACATCATAATGTAGTCTTATGTCAAATATGACATCATCATGTCAACTTATGTCAAATATGACATCATCATGTCTCATGACATCTTAAATAACATCACACAGTCATAAGACGTCATAGATGATATCATCATGTCACATGACGTCATAGATGACATCATCATGTTAAATGACATCATAGATGACATCATCATGTCACATGACGTCATAGATGACATCATCATGTCACATGATATCATAGATGACATCATCATGTCACATGATGTCTTAGATGACATCATAATGTAATCTTATGTCAAATATGACATCATCATGTCACATGATGTCTTAGATGACATCATAATGTAATCTTATGTCAAATATGACATCATCATGTCTCATGACATCTTAAATAACATCACACAGTCATAAAACATCATAGATGACATCATCATGTCACATGACGTCATAGATGACATCATCATGTCACATGACGTCATAGATGACATCATCATGTAACATGACGTCATAGATGACATCATCATGTCACATGACGTCATAGATGACATCATTATGTCACATGTAGTCATAGATGACATCATCATGTCACATGTAGTCATAGATGACATCATCATGTCACATGACGTCATAGATGACATCATCATGTCACATGAAGTCATAGATGACATCACCATGTCACATGATGTCATAGATGACATCATCATGTCATATGATGTCATAGATGACATCATAATGTCACATGTAGTCATAGATGACATCATCATGTCACATGACATCATAGATGACATCATCATGTCACATGACGTCATAGATGACATCATCATGTCACATGACGTCATAGATGACATCATCATGTCACATGACGTCATAGATGACATCATCATGTCACATGACGTCATAGATGACATCATTATGTCACATGTAGTCATAGATGACATCATCATGTCACATGACATCATAGATGACATCATCATGTCACATGACGTCATAGATGACATCATCATGTCACATGACGTCATAGATGACATCATCATGTAACATGACGTCATAGATGACATCATCATGTCACATGACGTCATAGATGACATCATCATGTAACTTGATGTCATAGATGACATCATCATGTCACATGATGTAATAGATGACATCATCATGTCATATGATGTCATAGACGACATCATCATGTCACATGAAGTCATAGATGACATCATCATGTCACATGACGTCATAGATAACATCATCATGTCACATGATGTCTTAGATGACATCATAATGTAGTCTTATGTCAAATGTGACATCATCATGTCAACTTATGTCAAATATGACATCATCATGTCTCATGACATCTTAAATAACATCACACAGTCATAAGACGTCATAGATGATATCATCATGTCACATGACGTCATAGATGACATCATCATGTCATCTTATGTCAAAGATGACATCATAATGTCATATGATGTCATAGATGACATCATCATGTCACATGATGTCATAGATGACATCATCATGTCACATGACGTCATAGATGACATCATCATGTCACATGACGTCATAGATGACATCATCATGTCACATGACGTCATAGATGACATCATCATGTCATCTTATGTCAAAGATGACATCATAATGTCATATGATGTCATAGATGACATCATCATGTCACATGATGTCATAGATGACATCAATATGTCACATGTAGTCATAGATGACATCATCATGTCACATGACATCATAGATGACATCATCATGTCACATGATGTCATAGATGACATCATCATGTCACATGATGTCATAGTTGACATCATCATGTCACATGACGTCATAGATGACATCATCATGTAACTTGATGTCATAGATGACATCATCATGTCATATGATGTCATAGATGACATCATCATGTCACATGACGTCATAGATGACATCATCATGTAACATGACGTCATAGATGACATCATCATGTCACATGACGTCATAGATGACATCATTATGTCACATGTAGTCATAGATGACATCATCATGTCACATGACATCATAGATAACATCATCATGTCACATGACGTCATAGATGACATCATCATGTCACATGACGTCATATATGACATCATCATGTCACATGACATCATAGATGACATCATCATGTCACATGACGTCATAGATGACATCATCATGTAACATGACGTCATAGATGACATCATCATGTCACATGACGTCATAGATGACATCATTATGTCACATGTAGTCATAGATGACATCATCATGTCACATGACATCATAGATGACATCATCATGTCACATGACGTCATAGATGACATCATTATGTCATATGACGTCATAGATGACATCATCATGTCACATGACGTCATAGATGACATCATCATGTAACATGACGTCATAGATGACATCATCATGTCACATGACGTCATAGATGACATCATTATGTCACATGTAGTCATAGATGACATCATCATGTCATATGATGTCTTAGATGACATCATAATGTAGTCTTATGTCAAATATGACATCATCATGTCAACTTATGTCAAATATGACATCATCATGTCTCATGACATCTTAAATAACATCACACAGTCATAAGACGTCATAGATGATATCATCATGTCACATGACGTCATAGATGACATCATCATGTTAAATGACGTCATAGATGACATCATCATGTCACATGACGTCATAGATGACATCATCATGTCACATGATGTCATAGATGACATCATCATGTCATATGATGTCATAGATGACATCATCATGTCACATGATGTCATAGATGACATCATGTCACATGATGTCTTAGATGACATCATAATGTAATCTTATGTCAAATATGACATCATCATGTCTCATGACATCTTAAATAACATCACACAGTCATAAAACATCATAGATGACATCATCATGTCACATGACGTCATAGATGACATCATCATGTCACATGACATCATAGATGACATCATCATGTCACATGACGTCATAGATGACATCATCATGTCATCTTATGTCAAAAATGACATCATAATGTCATATGATGTCATAGATGACATCATCATGTCACATGATGTCATAGATGACATCATCATGTCACATGATGTCATAGATGACATCAATATGTCACATGTAGTCATAGATGACATCATCATGTCACATGACATCATAGATGACATCATCATGTCACATGACGTCATAGATGACATCATCATGTCACATGACGTCATAGATAACATCATCATGTAACTTGATGTCATAGATGACATCATCATGTCACATGATGTCATAGATGACATCATCATGTCACATGATGTCATAGATGACATCATCATGTCATCTTATGTCATAGATGACATCATCATGTCACATGATGTCTTAGATGAAATCATAATGTAATCTTATGTCAAATATGACATCATCATGTCTCATGACATCTTAAATAACATCACACAGTCATAAAACATCATAGATGACATCATCATGTCATCTTATGTCAAAGATTACATCATCATGTCATATGATGTCATAGATGACATCATCATGTCACATGATGTCATAGATGACATCATCATGTCACATGATGTCATAGATGACATCATTATGTCACATGTAGTCATAGATGACATCATCATGTCACATGACATCATAGATGACATCATCATGTCACATGATGTCATAGATGACATCATCATGTCACATGACGTCATAGTTGACATCATAATGTCACATGACGTCATAGATGACATCATCATGTAACTTGATGTCATAGATGACATCATCATGTCACATGATGTCATAGATGACATCATCAAGTCACATGATGTCATAGATGACATCATCATGTCATCTTATGTCAAATATGACATCATCATGTCACATGTCTTAGATGACATCATAATGTAATCTTATGTCAAATATGACATCATCATGTCTCATGACATCTTAAATAACATCAAACAGTCATAAAACATCATAGATGACATCATCATGTCACATGACGTCATAGATGACATCATCATGTCACATGACGTCATAGATGACATCATCATGTAACATGACGTCATAGATGACATCATCATGTCACATGACGTCATAGATGACATCATCATGTCACATGACGTCATAGATGACATCATCATGTCATCTTATGTCAAAGATTACATCATAATGTCACATGATGTCATAGATGACATCATCATGTCACATGATATCATAGATGACATCATTATGTCACATGTAGTCATAGATGACATCATCATGTCACATGACATCATAGATGACATCATTATGTCACATGTAGTCATAGATGACATCATCATGTCACATGTAGTCATAGATGACATCATCATGTCACATGACGTCATAGATGACATCATCATGTCATATGATGTCATAGATGACATCATAATGTCACATGTAGTCATAGATGACATCATCATGTCACATGACATCATAGATGACATCATCATGTCACATGACGTCATAGATGACATCATCATGTCACATGACGTCATAGATGACATCATCATGTCACATGACGTCATAGATGACATCATCATGTCACATGACGTCATAGATGACATCATCATGTCACATGACGTCATAGATGACATCATTATGTCACATGTAGTCATAGATGACATCATCATGTCACATGACATCATAGATGACATCATCATGTCACATGACGTCATAGATGACATCATCATGTCACATGACGTCATAGATGACATCATCATGTAACATGACGTCATAGATGACATCATCATGTCACATGACGTCATAGATGACATCATTATGTCACATGTAGTCATAGATGACATCATCATGTCATATGATGTCATAGATGACATCATCATGTTATATGATGTCATAAATGACATCATCATGTCACATGAAGTCATAGATGACATCACCATGTCACATGATGTCATAGATGACATCATCATGTCATATGATGTCATAGACGACATCATCATGTCACATGATGTCTTAGATGACATCATCATGTAATCTTATGTCAAATATGACATTATCATGTCATCTTATGTCAAATATGACATCATCATGTCTCATGACATCTTAAATAACATCACACAGTCATAAAACGTCATAGATGACATCATCATGTCACATGACGTCATAGATGACATCATCATTTCACATGACGTCATAGATGACATCATCATGTCACATGACATCATAGATGACATCATCATGTCACATGACATCATAGATGACATCATCATTTCACATGACATCAAAGATGACATCATCATGTCACATGAAGTCATAGATGTCATCATCATGTCAGATAACGTCATAAATAACATCATCATGTTAAACTAGAAAATTGCATTTCCTGCGGAAATACGTTTGATTGCAGAATTGTAGAAGGTTGTTGCTTTTATATGCATAATTGCAGAACTTTTAGCAGAATAAGTCGAAATATATTAATAGGAAATGGGTTGTATAGATTGTATAGATATTGCTGAAGCTGTCTGCATACATGAAATGAATGAATGAAGAAGCTGCCAAAGTAATTATGTCTCTGAACCCCAAAAGCTTTATGCTCCTACCATTGAAATACTGGGCTGTTTTTTTAAAAGTAGACTCCCACAGAAATTAAAACTAATACTGAAATGCTGCATTAGAGGAACTCCTTTGCAAATCAAGCACATTTTGAAAAAATGTAACAAACATGCCAAAGTAGGTATTTATTTGCATATAAAAAACTATTTTATGATTTGCCTTAATATCTTTAGAATAGTTGCAACAGCGTTAGAAATATTAAGAAAAAAATAACTTCTCTTCATACAGATAATAAATGAAATTTAATTTTTAAAGTGCAACATTACAATGATGAACGTTTCATACACTTTTACTAGAAGAATCAACAAAAACTAATTTTGACAGTAGTAGATGTAAAAAAAAGTAGTTAATACATTTTTTTAAATGAAGGTTTCACTCCAACATCCTTTAAGATTTCCATAGTTATTTGTAACTTTTCACAATGTTCATAAGAACATTTAGGAATGAAAGTAAAAGTAAAAGTTTTTTAAAGAATATGGATTCAGTCTTTTTTTTTTTTTTTTTACAAAAGGCCACATGTGATACCTTTATACCTTTAAAACAAACAGACGAAATGAAAATCTTATACATTATATTATATGAAAAAATACAACTCAACTTACAGTTCAAATGCATGTATTCAGTGATTGCATTCATGTAAAACCATTTTCCTATAGGAAAAAAAAAACTCACGCTTTCAAAACAAAATCTAAAGATAAAGTCAATTTAACAAAAAACACAAAGAATAGTACAAAACAATACTTTTGTGATAATTTTTTGTTCAGCATTTAAACAAATTGTTTTATTTTTTTAAAAGAGTCTTATAGCTTGAAAAACATTTTTAAAGGAATCTCAGTTGCATGTTTTTTTCTGCATTTGAAAAAGTAAACGTAGTTTTTTTTTATTTATTTCTTACTTAAATATCAAACAAGGATAGGTTGGGGAGTCCATTTTACCTTGAAACTTTAAGTCTCTATAAAAGAAAGACAAAACCTCAGCTTTAAAAGACATTTACCGCTCAGGTTTAGGTTAATGAATCCATTCAACAACTAAACAAAGCCAAAAAAAAGCACACAACTGTTAACAGCCCTGACACACTGTCTCTGCCAGCACAGCAACAAAACTTTAGGAAAAATTCAAACAAAATGATGGGAGATGAATTGGAGTTAAACTAAAAAAAATAAAATAAAATCTTGAAAGGTATAAAAAAAATAAATACAAATTTTCCTTTGATGTCCTCTGTTCATCCTCTGTCATGATGGGAGATCACTTTGGGTTACATTAAAAAAAGACAAAAAATGTTAAAGTTGTGTAGAAAAACCTTTTTTTGTTTGTCCTTTGGTCTCCTCTGTTCATCCTCTGTTATGATGGTGATCTGTAGCAGCAAATGATGGATCATTGATCAAATGACCAGCAGAAGTCCCACAGCTGTTCTCAGAAAACTGTGCAGATGTGCAGAAGGATGCAGCTTCTCCTGAGAGAGAACACACATGCACATTTTTATTTTATTATAACAACAAATATCCCAAATGTCCATGTGTGTCTGTGATCTTACCTCAAACACTGCTGCAGTGAAATGTTCTCTCAGTCTGCATCATTTTCAGGTTTCAGAGGCTGACAGGAGAGTCCAGGTCTGTGCTGTCCTGAATGACTCTCTGTGTAAAGCAGACTTCAGAGATCTGAAGAAAGACAAAACAGAAAGTAAAATTCAGTTTACTTTAAAACCTAAATGATATTTACAGGAAATGAAAATCTTTCTTGCGGTTGAAGGAGCAAGTTTCCTACCTTTATCATTGAATGAGAAGAAGCCAGCTGTGGGTAAATGCTGCAGTTGTTGGTTCTTTGATAGTGTGTCATGATGACAGGTCAGGATAGCAGAGGAATCCATGCAGGTCAGAGGTCATCTGAGCGGAAAGTCTGAAGCTCCCAAGACGAAGTCTTGTCTTCTGTGAGGTCCAGCAGTTATTGGAGGTTTTTAGATTTGAAATAAAAAGATCCTAAAAAAAACCCAAACCCATCTCCTTTCAAAATGACAAAAAAGAGAAAAAAGACCAAAAAAAAAAAAAAAAACTGAAATAACTGTAACTGGCAGGGAACAGCACATCAGACAGCAATGGAAATGTTCAAGTACAATAAAAAAAAAAAAACCTGAATGCATTTACAGGAGTTAGAGGAAGAATTGTCATCTTCTCTTTTTTAGCTTTTGAGAGACTGTGGTGTGGCCTTTTCCATTGCTAAAGATGATAAGAAATGTCTTCTGTTCTGATACATTTTGATAATTAAATAAATATTTAAAAGCTTTCACAAAGAAGAGAACATTCTTAGAATATACATTCCCATTAATATTCAAAATAGAAAAAAAAGCATGAATTAATGTTCAGTAAAATGCAATTGTTTGCAACATTGGTTAACATGGTTAAAAGAAAATCAAAAAGTAGCAAAATAAAATCAAAAAAATAACTTGATTTGAGTTTCAGCAGAGAATATCAAAAAACAATAACAAATATTTTTTAACATTTTTAAGATAACTTCCTAATTATTTTTTGTTATATTTTATATAGTGTACGGAAAAAAAAACATACATGTAGATAATTGTCAAGCAATAGATAATCGTTCTAAAACCATTTCCTAAATAAAACAAAAGCAAAAACCCTAGTACACAAAAAATTTAACACATCATTTGAAATTAAAAAAATGAAAAGAAAAAAAATGATTAAAAAAAACAATATAATGGCTCTTAAATATGTTCATGCATTTATAAAAGTTATTTTGTCAGATATATAGTTTCTGGACTTTTACAGAACCAGAGAGTTCTTTACTGATGATCCGGCAGATCTTATAGATAAATAGTTTCTGGACTTTTACAGAACCAGAGAGTTCTTTAATGATGAGCCACCAGATTTTATACATAAATAAATTTATTTTTTTTCTAAATAAGCTGGTCTGCTGGCAGGGATCATTACGTCAGAAAGGATGTGTTAATTAAGGAACACATCCTTTTTGACTCTACATTTAAGTTTAAGCAGCTGTCAGAAGCTGCTGGACCTGTCCAGTTATCCAACCCAAACCCACCCACCCAGATAACTGGACAGGTCAAAAAAGTTCCAGTAAACACCATTTCAATTAACTACAATCCATAACTGCACAAGTCAAACTATTTCAACTACAAACCCATTTCCATTAAATACAATCACAACTGTTCAAATCAATATGAGCATAATTTTAAAAAATGAACTAATCTCAAACTGGTACATCTATACATACAGAAAATGCATGATTACAATTAGGAGAACACTACTGATGTTTGAACAAAGACATGATTCTAGGTAAAGATAGAAAAAACATTGCTATTAAACATTTAAAATGACATGATGAAATTTCCCTTAAAATGTACACTCACCTTTAAAACGTACCTCATTCATGACCTGTCAAAACACATGATGCAGAACACAGGCTCATGATAACTGTAATATGATTTCATTGTACCTGAATGCAGACACTGTTGTGGTCGGGACACAAACATCAAGTCCAGCAGAGTGTTTTTTTCCGTCGTTGCCTCTGTGATCATCTGTGCAAATCCTCTAGTCTGAAACAGTTGTAAAACAGGTGTATTTGTGTCAACCAGAACATTAACATTAAAGTCACCAGAAACAATGATGGGATGGATGTCCAACAACTCCAGGGAATAGAGAAGACTTTCCAAGTTGGTCAAGAAAGATCTGAGACAATAATCTGGAGGCCTGTAAACAGAAACAATGAAAGCGCTCACAGGAGCTTCAACCTTCAGAACCACAAACTCGAGGTCAGTCACATTGTTTATGTAGCGCTTCTCTGTAACCGTAATGTGGTTTCTGACATAAATAGCCACTCCTCCACCTCTTCTATTGGCCAGCTGAGGATGGTTGGTGTAGGACAAGTGTCTGTTCCGGCTGAACATGCTGTAACCCTCCAGATGAAGACTCTCTGCAACAAAAGAACCTTGTAGATGGGTTTCTGTGAGGCACAAAATATCTGCAAGATGTAACTCGTGATGTCTCTTGATGTCACATATGTGAGCTGGGAGTCCCTCGGTGTTGTGGTGTATGATGGTCAGCGTTTCAGGCCTACTCACTGTGTCCTTCAAATGCAGCAGAGGCATCATGTCATCCAGACTTGTTTGTCTCATGGTGTCCAGTGCAGCAGTGACTTCTGGGTTGGCATAAATCTTAGACTCATCCAAATCAAGCAAGAACAGTCCATTGAGAGAAGTGACTCTGCTGATGGCTACATACGACATACCAGCCTCAAAGACATGTTTCAGTGACACCACAGCTTTAGTCGTTGTCATTCCCTGAACTTTATGGATCGTGCATGCATAAGCCAGTTTAACAGGGAACTGCCGGCGAACCACACCTTTCTGCTTCAGGTTCTCCTCAACTCTTTCCACGTACACCACGTTGTCAGATTGTCCTCCAGCTGTGTCATTGTCCATTTTTAGACCAACCTTAACGACACGTTGATCACTGTCAGAAGTTACTACATTGACAAGTTTACCAAAAGCTCCATTGACCAAACCGTTGTGTACATCAATGTTCCTGGTCAGCATGACTCGTGCTCCTTCAGCAACTGTTATTGTGTCTGCCAGTTCATTTTTACCTCCTTTGAAGGGTTTGTCCAGCCGTGCCATTCTGCCAGTGCGTGGGTCTTTCTTAAAGTCATCAGCTTCTATTTCCATAGTGTCAGGATGCAGTCTGTTCAGGGTTACAGAGTTGTGAGAACTCACTTGCTTGTTGGTTGCAAAAATGTGAAGAGCATCTACAGGACAGTTTTCTGGTTCAGTGATGGTCTTTGCTAGTAAAGCTCTGTCTGCATCTGAAAGCTCATCAGACTTTCCTTTCACACGGATCCTGTTCAACATTTCAGCAAAAGCAACATCACCTTTTTGACGCATTATTTCTGTCAAAGTGATCATCTGAAAGTTCTCCTGCCAAAGGTCAAGCTGTGATGGGTCATAAACACACAGAGGTTTAGATTGTCTCACTGGAGGGAGCTGATAAAAGTCTCCAACTGCAAGAACAGACATTCCTCCAAACGGTTTCTGACTTCCTTTTATCTGTTTCAGTCGTGCATCAACATAAGCAAAGAGAGGTTTTGACACCATGGACACTTCATCAATGATTATAATGTCAGCATTCAAAAGCTCAGCTCTCACTTCATCCAGCTGGTTTCCAAGTCCTAGAAATGGTGGTTTTAAACTTCTCGGTAGCTTCAATAAGGAGTGCAGAGTTGTTCCACAGATGTTGTAAGCTGCAGTGCCAGTAAATGATGTCAGCAGGACAGTAGGGTTAGAAATGTCAGCTTCATCGGCATGTCTCGGCATTCTGCTCAGTATTTTAGAAGCCATTGAATATAGACAGCGAATCAGAAGAGACTTTCCTGTTCCAGCACCACCGTTGATGTAAAGGAACAACTGTTCTGGGTTCAGTCCACACACTCGTTTCAAACACCAGTCTCTTATTTTGTAGAACACACAGGCCTGTTTCTGGTTCAGGTTCTGGTACATTCTCTGTAGCTCAATGGCCTCAACTGCAGGTGGTTGTCTTGTTAATCTGACCTCAGGCACAACAGCTTCAGAACGATTGAGATCGGGGACATTTTCCTGATGTTCATGATCTGACTCTGCTTCTTGATCACAGGGAACTTTCACCATTTCAGACTGTGGATTAAGATTAGACCATTCATCAACCTCATCTCTGTTCTGTTCATACTCCTCCAAAGCTTCATCAATCTCCTCTGAGTTCTTCTCATATTTCTCTCTGTTTTCCTTCACAATGTTCTTCACATAGTCAGAAAATTCAGAACCAGGAAGACGGACAGTTCCACATTCATAGAAGGACTCATAGGTGGGAAAATGTTGACTTTTCAGTTCACTGTCGGATCTGTAGGGAACATACAGTTTGACCAAGGTTCCAAAGTACTGCTCAGGATTTTTTTCTTTTGAACAGCGGTGGTATCGGATCACAGCAGGCTTATCACTGGTTCTTTTCTGCACAAATCCCATTTCGTTCAACAGGGGCAGCACACCTTTACCAGTTGTCTGTTTGCCATAAACAATTCGACAGGTTGATGCAAAATCTGCCAGACACATTTCCTCAAACTCTGGTGTTTCAGGACGAGCTTTGTATTTGTCAGTCAGTGATGTCATCCAGATGTTTAAGCTGTCAACTGTCGTGCTCTCAAGGTAAGAAAGAGGACGGCTCATTTTCACTGGGTTGTCATCAGTGGGTATGAATATGACACTGCGTGAACTGTTCTTCATGTGAATTCCTGTAGCTCTGCACACACACTCCTGGGCACTTACTTCTCGCTTTTTGGAATATGCCTGCATGATTTCCCTCATTTCATCGCTCTCATTGACTCTCTCTGTGTTGGAACTTTCAATGACAGTTTTCAGGTAGTCAGACAGACCGGCTTCTTTCTTGGTTATGTATTTAGTCAGGTACATGACACATGAATATGCATTCAGGATGAAACTGATGTCAATGTTGCTGTCCCAGGCTTTGAGCAGACATGGGTTGTATCCATTAGTCCAGCTGTCCTTTGGGTCACGCTTCAGAATCACTGTGTTGGATTTGCTGATCATGTGCAAACATGCTTGATATTCACTGAATGTCAGACTGCATTGAGACAGAAGCTGATCCAAACTCATTGAGGCACTTTCAGGTTCATTTAGCAGCAGGTTCAGAGGTCTGAGTTTGTCTTTTGCAGCATCCATGGTCAAACTGTTCTCTGCTTCCTCTTCAAAAGGTCTGCTGATCATTGTGTTTCTGCAAGGAGGTTTGGGGAAACCAAATCGACAGCCAGAGTTCACCGTCTTGAAACATGTTCTAGTGTGTTTCCAAGAATGTTTCTGAACTTCTGTGACTTTCTTGTACAGTTCAGGTTGTTTGCGTTGATCAGGAATCTGTGCAGATATGTATTTATCAACAAAGTCACACACAGTTTTATCGTCATCTTCTTCAAACACAGGAGCACCATCAACCCAAAACAGACAGTGAATATGAGGACTTCCTCTGTGCTGAAACTCCACTCTGTAAATGAAATCTATGACTTTACCAAGCGGCTGAGCAGGAGAAAAGATCAAATCTCTCAATAAAGCTTCCACACGTTTGTCAAACATGCGCATGGCTGTCACAGGATTGCTTCTGAGAATGTCACATTTAGCTGGCCAGTCGAGCTCTTCAAAATCAACCTCTTCACCTTGTTGTCTCTTTATTGCTTCAATCACTTCAGGCCATCGCATTTCAGCTGCAGAGAATGTACAGAAGAATGTGGGAGTTCCCAGCTGTCTGATCATAGCAAACAGGTCTCGTGTTGTTTTTTCCCAGTAAGCAGGTGTACCACGAAGAGGCTGCATGAATCTCACTGCATCTTTATTTTTCACCAGTCTTTCCACCTCATCTCTGTCCTGTAACATGCCAGAAGTGATTCTGCGTCCATCTCTGGTCACAGTTTTGCCTTTTCTCAACTGTATGCTCATGCTGGAGTTCGCCAAATAGATTTCTGTTACAAACTGAGCAAAGAACAGGTATGTCGTGTCACGAGCAAATCGGTCATCAATGCAGAAAAGTCTGGATTTAAAATAACTGCTTGGTGTCAGTTTTTTCTGCCGTTGTTCATCCAGAGTATTTAAGCCAGTTGGAAACTGAACTGGGAATGCCATGGCTTCTAACTTTGGAGTTTTGAAGAAACTTATAGGACTGTTTCTCTCTGCTGGTGCAACAGAATATATTCCATCGCTGAAACTCATGATATCCTCTGAAACATCACAAGGTTGTAAACATGATTCCAGTGCAAAGCCACCGTTAGGCATGTCTCGTTCTTGTTCATCATTCTCTTCATCATTTCTCTCATGGTGTTCCTGTCCTTCACAAGGTTGGTGCTCTTCTCCATCATGTTCACTGTCAGCTTCATGTTCTGCCTCATTCAGTGCAACCTTTTCACACATGTCAATTTCCATCAAATCATCTTCATCATAATCTTCATCTTCCATCCTTACATCATCATCGTCTTCATCCTCATCATCTGGCAGTGTAGGATCACACAGCTCTGCTTCATCTCTGATGTTTACATTTTGATACTGTGGATGAATGCGCTTCAGTGTCTTTAAAGCTCGCATGAGTTTGGACCAGGTTACATTCTGGAACAGCTGGTGACCTTTATAACACAGACGTCTCTTTAACTTGACCCTTAACACCTGAGATTCACTCCGTAGTCTGGGTAATGTCTCAACAGTTTCCTGGACTTCAGATGGAACACACACTACATTTCCTCGTATTAAATTCTGTCTGCCTTTAGGTAGAGGGATGATTTTAGCAAACGGTAAACATTTTGCAACCAAATGTCTCTCAAGAATGTTTAGATCTGATAAATCTTCTGGGACATCAAAAAGTTCCAATTTGTTAGCAACAGAAAGTGATGGCATGGATCCAATTTTCAGATGATTATGACATGTGTGGCAGATGCTTTCTGTTCTTCTGTCAGGAGCTTTACATTGTTGTTCATTTATGCAACCTTCATCACAAACATGAACATATTTGCCAGTCAGACACTGTGAAATGATGTTTGGGTTTTTACTATACTTTGACCTGATGCAAGCTTTCACTTGGTTTTTGAAACAAGCTTTATGACAAGAAGTGCAGACATAAGTAGGAGAAATTTTAATATTTGTTCTGAAAACAGAAATGGCTTCTGTAATCAAAGGGTCATCTCTCTCTTCTGCTTGTTTAGGCATCTGTCTGTATTTCCTCTTTATTTTCATGGCGATCATGTTAGTCATAGCACGATGTCTGAAATTACATCTGTACCTTTCTTTCATCAACTCTCTGTGTTTTATTCTGAAAGTTTGGTCCTTTTGATATCGAGTTTTTAAATAATTTTTTTGTCTCTGCCTGAAGTCCGCCTCCTTTTGATATCGAGTTTTTAAATAATTTTTTTGTCTCTGCCTGAAGTCCGCCTCCTTTTGATATCGAGTTTTGAAATAATTTTTTTGTCTCTGCCTGAAGTCAGCCTCCTTTTGATATCGTACATTTATATATTTCTTCTTTAATATTTTAAATTCAGAATCTTTTTTATAGCGTTCTGTTGTATATTGCTTTTGCCTGTTTTTGTATTCTTCATTCTCCCTATACTTTGTTTTCATTGTTTTTTTCCTCCTTTGTCTTACTTCAGGATTAGATAAATATTTTTGTCTTGAATACATTTTCTTCTGTTGTTTGTACTCATCATTGGAAGAATAGAGCTCTCTTTCTTTCTTTTTCTGATTCTCTTTTCTATCAAAATATTTTGTCTGAGATTGCCTTCTTTTCATTTTTCTTCTTAGTTGTTTAGGAATCTTTGATATTCTACAAGCTTCTTGTACAACTGCAGTATCAGAGGTATTTGTTTGACTGAGACCAGTTGGTTGTGACTGACAGATGTTTATTGGAAGTGGAATTTCAGATTCATCATCAATTTTCAATCCGTCAGTTCTTGGATTTGATTGGGTCAGAGGAACATCATGTGACAACGTCAACGTGGCATCTTGATGTTCATCGTTCATCAGAAAGGGTGTAACACAAACATCAGGTGTTGTGGACTCTGGAACTGGGACTCTTTCATTCATAGTAGGGATGCTGCACAGAAACTTGACAGGCTTCAGCTCGTATTCACTTGTGGGTTGTGCTCCATTCATAGAGTAACATAAGGAAAGCCAATCATTTCATAGAGATTTGTAAACGTCAGCATCACAGCTGTACCACTTTCTCTGTCAAACATGTCAGGTGGACTGGGTAAACCATCTGGGCTTCTGGAGTGCGGGTCAAAGAAACCAAATCTTCCAGAACTGGTCCTGAACAAAGCAATGCACAAATCCATCATTAGCAGTAAAGCATATTGAATTTCTGCCTGCAAACAAGCAAGTCCAGCATCAAACTTTAAGTATTCATCTAATGATCCAGGTGGAGGGTCTCCAAAAGTTCCATACTGTGACAAAACTGACATGTCTGCATCATACACACACCTGCGAGCTGGTACTATGTCAGGAAGTTGATCAGTGGCTAGGTGGTTGTCAACAGGGAATCTTTTTCTGGCATCTGTGTACATTGAATTACCTTTATCTAAAACAAGGTCAAGGTCGGCTGTGGTGATATTCTCATCTTCACATAGAAAAGCCAGAAATGTCAGAGAGTTACAGGTGCACTGCATGTTTTTGTATTTTCCATATCTCCAAGAAGCCTGGCTCCAAGAAGCACACACTCGACTCACAGAAGGTTGAGCTGGTTCATTTACAGGTTTTGCATGTGAAGGTTTGGCTGCATGGAGTTCATCACTGCTTGGTCCTGTTTTTACTACATTAGCATATGATGTCACTGAGGATGTTGGTTTCTCTCTCCTCACACCAGTTATTTTCATTTTACCTTGATGAGATGGTCCTGCATCACATGGAGCATCAAGCTGCTGTTTATTCTTCACTACATCTGCGTATGTCTTTGGTTCACAAGAAGGCTTTTCTGTCACACCAATCTGGACTTCTGAGGATTTCTCTTTGAGCTTTTGGAAGTTGTCACATGGACTTTCCTGCAATTCATCAAACTTTAGCCAGCGTCTCTTAGCAGACTGAGATCTTTTACTTTTCTTTGGCATTTTCTCAAATAAACTAAGCTTCACGTATTAACAAAAGGATTTTTAAATCTTTGTTTCTTTTCACAGAAATTCACCAACACACTCAAATAGTTATTTTAGTTCTGCTGTTTATAAATGACAAGTACCAAAAAATATTATGCAAAATATATTTGCTTAACAAGAATTTTCAAATGCAGATTTGGAAACTTTACCGTTTCAATTATGTCCCAAGTGAATATGTTTAAAGTAAGAAAGATGTCAGATGTAACTTTATTCAGAAAATATTTTATTGACTATTTCAATGTTTATTAATATCACAATGCAGTAGAGTGATGTTCTCAAGACTTTAGATGAAAAGACAAGGCTCCAGTTAGCCTCTTGGTTCCAGTTCTCTTGGTTCCAGTTAGTGTTTAGGCTCCAGTTAGCCTCTTGGTTCCAGTTAGCGTTTAGGCTCCAGTTAGCCTCTTGGTTCCAGTTCTCTTGGTTCCAGTTAGTGTTTAGGCTCCAGTTAGCCTCTTGGTTCCAGTTAGCGTTTAGGCTCCAGTTAGCCTCTTGGTTTCAGTTAGTGTTTAGGCTCCAGTTAGCCTCTAGGCTCCAGTTAGCCTCTTGGTTTCAGTTAGTGTTTAGGCTCCAGTTAGCCTCTTGGTTCCAGTCAACCAAAGTACTCAGTTCAAAATTCCAGTTTCATTCAAGTTCACAGAATCAATTAAAATCTCCGACTTCCAGAAAGTCAGGGGGCCCTTAAAAGGACTTTTTTATCCAGAAAATCAGGGGGCCCTGAAAAGAGCCGTTCAGCTTTTAGTAAAGGGTGTCTTTAAAAAGACAGTTCATCCAGTACACACAGGGGCACTGAAAAGGGCCGTTCAGCTACTGACAAAAGCTGTCTTTAAAAAGACAGCAGGAAGCGATGGTTTGGACCACACCTGGAAGACAAACAAAAGAACGTCAGAGTTTGAATCAAAATCAGATTTAGCTGCAAAGATAATTAATGCAGCATCACTGATACAAATACATTTAATCTTATTGTTTTCACAGAGTACTCCTGATGTTTGACATTCAGGGTCAAACAAGTTAATTATAAGCCAGAACTTTTGTCTTGAAAATCTTCATCTGAAAACAATAATCATTGCAAATGTCTGTTCTGAAGATTGGACTGAAGTGTTGTTCCTCATTTTGTCACAAGAGGAAAAGGTAGTTTTTTTGAGTAGTTTATTTATAAAGTTGAAAACAGAAGTAAACTGAGCAGCAAACAGTATCTGAGGACCAGTTTGGTGTTATAAGCTAATGTGTGCCTTTCGTGTGCTAATGTGTAATATGTGCTTTTAGATGATAAACAATGTGTGAAGTTATTTAGAAATGATCTATTAACCTACAGGTTAGTGACTGTTTCTAAATATAAACTTAAACTTCTGACATTTAGGCTTTAAACCTTTGCATTCACAGCGCAAATGCAAAAAACCTGAGCAGAAAAAACTTTAGTAATTAGAGTCATGTTAAATATTAATGTTAGCAAAATACAAGTGGAAGAGTATGAGTCTCATCTTTAACTATATCATCAAAAGTGTTATTTTTATTATTATTTTAACATCTTTAAAGATCCACTCCAATGAAAATCATGAATTTGGTGTTTTTCAAATGTTCTTGTAGCATTTTTCTCATGATGGAGGATATATAAATAAATATACGTAAATATAAATAGAGTCAAAACTTAAAATGACATTTCTGAGTATTTCTTTATTCAAATCGTTGTAAATTAGGAGCAGTATAAAAACTGCCATTTCAAAAAGCTAAAAAAAACAGCATATTTGTAGTTAAAAAACCACTGGGAACGCTTTTACAATTAGATCAATTGTCTTGTGGTCTCGGATGTTTAGTCTGTTTAAATTTTTAACTAATTTATTTTTACCTTAAGTTTTTCCCAGTATTTGTGACAAGTTTTCTTTCATACATTTTTTAGACACTTTAGACTTTGTTGTGGTTCTTTCTACCATCTGATATCAGGTGTGCTTGCCAAAACTACTGAAAATTTCTGTCAAAAGAACACAACTGTTTCTTTGTAAATAAGATCATCCAGTTAGACAGGAAACTCTCCAGAACTTCTGTAAGAGGAGACAAAGGGTCAATAATAGTGCACAGGTCAAGTAGCTCAAACAGGTCAAGAAGATTGGAAATGCTCACAAAGCTAAAAGTGTTTATAATTAATCAATTGATGTGAACATAAGAAGAAATTTAATGAATAAAAAATGTAACCATCATTCTCCTCATTGCACATTTGAAACTTTTTTCAACAGATGCTTTAATCTTATAATAGTTAAACGCTTTTTTAACCACTCCTGACATCAGACTAAATTAAGAGACCTTCGGTGGTTTATCAATTCTCCAAAATGCACACATCACATGACTGAGTAAATTTATGGTTAAATCCATTGTCAGAACAGTTTATTATTAGATTAAGTTTGAAGCACGTTCTTATCTTCCACTGCACAGCAGTACCTAGTTTCTGTTCAGAAGCAAAGTTCTTTAATGACAGAATTGCATAATAAGTGCAAGTATATCTGCTTCATCAAGAGAATATTTCTGACACTGAATTTTATTTTGAAAGAAACTTAGGTGCTCCTATAAATCTAAATTGTAATATGGCCTATTGAAAAATATAAAACTGTTATAATTGAATTATTGTGACTTCTTTTAAAATTAAATGTATAAATAAACCTAATGGCCGCAAAATGTGAATTCTTATAAACAGCAACTCTAACTCAGTTTTGACATTAAGAAATTTGATCAAATGGCTCTTAAGGTTAAAGGCTGCAGGCTTATGGTTTAACTGTTGCATTAACAACATAATTCAAAGTACACATCCACACTTTTGTATATGCTGCTAGGTATATTTACAATGAATCCATATCAGACTTTAAAATCCGGTCCATATATGTTCTAAGGAAGCTGTAAAGGATATTTCATATATATGGAACTCAATTATAGATGGGAAATATTAATTTGAATTATTTTGATCCAGATCTCAGCCCACCAATCCCTCCTATGATTATTTCCAGGATGAAAACAAATGAACTCCAGGCTGGCTCCTTAAATGTTAATAAATATAAAAACAGCCAAATGAGTCTTTTGAACAGCACTTTGATAAAAATGGATCCAAAAGATGTGGCCAAACAGTCATAAATCTCATCTCTATTAAACACTTACCTGTTCACAGAAGAAAGCAGAGCAGGCTTCTCACAGTCTAAAATAATGAGAAAAAAAAACGTTATTTACCTTTAGGTTGCATTTTTTTCCGCCTTTAGTCACATTAATAGGCTGACAACGAGAAGAACTCATACATTTGTAAGCATATATTACATTTCTAGAACATTTCAAAGGGTTAGCAAAAATGACAAATATTTCTGCCATAATTAAAAAAAAAAAATCATTCTTGATAACCAACTGCAAAGCAATTTGTGTTCAATGTGCATTACAATGATCATCTACAGTTTGGTTTCACATATTCTTATAATTATATAAGAATACAAAATATCTCGATTTAAAATTGTGTTGAAATCTCACATTTTATACCAAGTAGATTATAGCCAAAGCATGTTGGAAATGGAGATATTTAGTTTGGAAAAACAATTCTCTTGATCAGAGTTCAAAAAAAGGTGTCCCGGCAGATCACTCCGCCGCTTCAACGGAAAAATCCGACATCATTACAAATTAAATTATCTATTTTTGTCTAAAATTAAGTAAATTAATTTCCATAGTTTTCTCCATACACATTCTGAATAAAGTCAGCATTGTTTATGTGTATATAAAATAACATAAAAGTTGCTTTATTTATAAAAAAAAAAAAAAAAAAACACGGACATTTTAGCCATTTGTTAAGCTAGCTCCTTCTAGTGTTAAGAAGCCTCGCTTCTCCTGGCGTGTTTGAAAAATAAAATGAACTTTTAAAAACATTACAGTTGTACTAACCGGTTATATTGAAATTTGGTGGCTGTAATCTAACACTAGTTGACCGAGGAGAAGGCTTTAGAGGCATGAAATTATCTAAAACAGGCATTTATTGGAAAAGAATGGAGGCTTCCCTCACTTACCTTCAAAACGAAGGGAGAAGTGACGAGTCGGCCCGCCTCAACGGATTCACTCACGCGCAGCTGCGATGCGTTCGTGGGCCAGTTGGAAATTTGAATATTGACGATTAAACCTTCTTCCAGTGCAAAAAGAAGTTAGACTTATTTAGGTAATATATATTTAAACTGTATACAACAATCATTACAGTATTTCTTGAGCAAGAAAACATATTTTAATTAAAAATGAAATTATCTTAGGTGGGGAAAATTGTGTTATTACTGTCATTTCAAAGTTTAATTAAAAGCATCACTTGTTCTAACAGGTACATTGAGAGTTTTTTTCCCCCCACAAAGTTATAAGTTGATTAAAAAATCGTTTTTTTCTTTCATAAACCAGGCAGAGGATGAACATCGATCAAACGGATATGTGTGTGTGGGGGGGTGGGGGGGGGTTGCTGTTGGCAATCACAAATCGAATCGGGAGGAAAATGATTGCTGTTTTATTTTGAAATGGGAGGTGACAGGATTTTTCAAGAACAACAAGCTCCTGCGCTGCGTAAAAACTGCAAAAACTCAGCCAGGACAACACTTGAAATCCAGCTGAATCAAACTATACTGTAGGAGACCCTTTTCTTTTATTTTTTTATTCTTTACTTTTTATTCTTTTTCGCTGACACAATAAGTAAAATTGGGGAGGGGTGGCAAATAAAAAAGCTGCTAACAAACAAAGTTTCTTGAAAAATCTCAAATGGGCACCCAAATGACAAATGCTAATGTTTTGGGTTGTCTGGAAAGTAAAGTTCTATTTTTAATAAATAAACTTCAACAGGTGTCCTCAGTTTCTAACAATCAACATTTCAGGACTCGATGTAAATGCCTGTGACCCCATGATGTATTTTTGACAGTGAGCTAACGAGACAAATTTCTTATTCAAGGCAAAGAAAAGTCGTATTCAAAACAAAGACAAGTCACATTGATAACAGACATGATGAACAAAACTAAATGTTGCCAAAGTTGAGCACAAAGTATTGTTTTGTGCACAACTATGTTGTCATGAATATGTTTCTTATTAACAGATTCCTACCCAATACAAGGAGATGTGGGGCTTGAGATGTGTGTTTTGTGAAATGTGTTTGTGAGTTCAAGTAAACAGAGTTGTTCATTTGAACTCACATGAGATGAACACAGTTTTGAACAAGAAACTGAAGTTAAAGGAAAAGGTAGAATAGATTGCTGGAGCTCTTTGCCTAATGGTTGCAGAAGTTTCTGCAGCTTTATTTGTAAAACTGATTCTATTTGCTCTTGCACTACTTCTAGCCTTCCAGTGAACTTGCACACATCTTTTTTTGTACATTTTTAGTAGTTTATTTGTAAATTTCTTGTGTACACATTTCTTGATCTTAACCCTGTTATTTAAACTTGTACAGTAAATTATATTTGATTCTGTTATCGATATTGTGACCTTGAGAGCTCTGCACAAAATTCCAATATGCTCAATGTAAGTTAATGCGCATATGGCAAATAAAAAAAAATTAAACCATTAAAACTGCATAAGAGCATTCCTATATTAATGTTCCAATTGTTTTCCAGTGCAGAAAAACAAAAATTTGCAGAAAACTTTCCAGAACAGAAACTGCCAGAGTTCCCTGTCCCTTGGGTTACTTGCGTTTTTGTGAGAAGTGTTGGGACCATGCTCGTGGTGCCACGTGACTTAATAGCCTCACGTGGGTCACCAGGAGGTCGTAAGTGACTTGTCATTAAATTCTTCAAATACGCATGCACAAGAAGGATCAATCAGTGCTTAAAGCACTGCCTCTGGCAGTCAGGAGGAATGAAATAGAACTCTTGGATACCTGGAAAACTCCTGAAAATGTTTCAGTCAGAGTCCCTGTGTGTGTGTGTGAGGCAGAAGGTGATTCTTTCAGTTGCTTAATTGCACAACTATTAGCTGAAGAAGCTGAATTTTACCGTAGGTTGCTGAAAACATTGCAGAAGACAGCAATATTGTCCATAAATGGCAGAAGTTTGTTCAATTGGAGAAAATTCAAAAGCGGCAGAAAAACCTTCTGTTGTACAAGAAATTGCAGAAGGCAGCATTATTGGCTATAAAATACACTGAAAAACACAAAAGAATACTGAAATTCACAGGCTAGTTGAAAAAGAAGAAACCTTCCAATTGTATTGCTGCAAATGTTTTAAAATGCAGAGGAAGAATCCCTGAAAGATGCTTCAATTGTGCAAATTCTGACAAAATTACCAAAAATATGAACAAGAGATGTGATGTGTAAACAAAATCAACAAATAAACAGAACGGACAAGAACTGACTTAAAATAAGTTTAAAATGTTGAAAATGCCAGTATATTTCTAAAAGCTTTGTTTTAAAGAAAGATATGTTCTACTTTAGATGGATCTATGTGAAAAACCAACTTTAAGCAGAGAAAGCTCTTGGAAACCTGTAAAAATCCTGGAACTGCTTCATTCTGAGTCTGTGCCTGACAGACATGACATGACTTGACAGAATCAGCATTTGAACACTTGCTCCGAACAAATGACCGCCATTCGTCAACCATACGTATGAACAGAAGAATTCTTTTCAGTTTTACAAAGCACAAGAGTTCAGGAATCAGTTGATATCAACTTTATTTATGTCAGGTTGAAGTCTTTATGTGAATTCTTGTAAGAATCACAAGGCTTTGGGCTACAATGTGTGAAAGTTTCAAGCCTGTAGGTTCAAGCATGTTCTCTGATTGCAAGTTAAAAACAGAGTTGGTGTTCGAACCAGCTGGAAAATTTAAAATTGGCAGGTATAGGAGAAATGGGGGTACTTAGTGTCAGTCTAGGGGGTGTGGGGTATTTGCAGGAAAAGGCTGAAGTTTTTTAAAATGAAATTTTTTTTTAATAAATTGCTAAAGTTTATTAAACTACCCAGTACACTGTTAGCATATTGCTAAAATGTTAGCCTAAAAGCAAATTTAGCTTGAAAAACCTTGGTAAATGCCAAATTGGCTCAAACAGTTAGCATATTGCTGAAATGTTAGCTAAACGCCAAATTTCCTTAAAAATCCATGGTAAATGCCAAATTAGCTAAAACAGCTAGCACATTGCTGAAACGTTATCTAAAAGTCAAATTAGATTGAAAAACCTTGGTGGATGCCAAATTTGCTAAAACAACTAGCATATTGCTGAAATGTAAGCTGAAAGCCAAATTTGCTTAAAAATCAATGGTAAATGCCAAATTAGCTCAAACAACTAGCATATTGCTGAAATGTAAGCTAAAAGCCAAATGTGCTTAAAAATCCATGGTAAATGCCAAATTAGCTCAAACAGCTAGCATATTGCTGAAATGTTAGCTAAAGGCAAAATTTGCTCGAAAACCTTGGTAGATGCCAAATTAGCTCAAACAGCTAGCATATTGCTGCAATGTTAGATAAAATCCAAATTTAGCTTGAAAACCCTTGTTAGATGCTAAATTAGCTAAAACAGCTAGCACATCGCTGAAACATTAGATAAAAGTCAAATTAGATTGAAAAACCTTGGTGGATGCCAAATTTGCTAAAACAACTAGCATATTGCTCAAATGTTAGCTGAAAGCCAAATTTGCTTAAAATCAATGGTAAATGCCAAATAAGCTCAAATAACTAACATATTGCTAAAATGTTAGCTAAAGCCAAATGTGCTTAAAAATCCATGGTAAATGCCAAATTAGCTCAAACAGCTAGCATATTGCTGAAATGTTAGCTA
The DNA here is from genome assembly GCA_014656515.1 of Oryzias celebensis. Taxonomy (NCBI): domain Eukaryota; kingdom Metazoa; phylum Chordata; class Actinopteri; order Beloniformes; family Adrianichthyidae; genus Oryzias; species Oryzias celebensis. Next base: position 12,561,187 of record BNCR01000004.1, on the reverse strand, counting down.
AAGGCAAAATTAGCTTGAAAAACCATACTGTATTTGGTGCTAAATTAGCTCAAATACCTAGCATATTGCTGAAATGTTAGCTTAAAGCCAAATTAGCTTGAAAAACCTTATTAGGTGCTAAATTAGCTCAAACAGTTAGCATATTGTTTGAAATGTTAGCATAAGGAAAAATTTGCTTGAAAAACCTTGGTAGATGCCAAGTTAGCTCAAACAGCTAGCATATTGCTGAAATGTTAGCTAAAAGCCAAATTAGCTTGAAAAAACCTTATTAGGTGTTAAATTAGCTCAAACACCTAACATATTGCTGAAATGTTAGCTAAAAGCCAAATTAGCTTGAAAAACCTTATTAGGTGATAAATTAGCTCAATCAACCAGCAAATTGCTGAAATGTTAGCTAAAGCCAAAATTAGCTTGAGAAACCTTGGTAGATGCCAAATTAGCTCAAACAGCTAGCATATTTCTGAAATGTTAGCTAAAGCCAAATTAGCTTGAAAAACCTTATTAGGTGCTAAATCACCTCAAAAAGCGAGCATATTGCTGAAATGTTAGCTAACAAGCCAAATGAGCTTTGAAAAACCTTGGTAGAAGCCAAATTTGCTAAAACATTTAGCACATTGCTGAAATGTTAGCTAAAAGCCAAATTAGCTTGAAAACTCTTGGTGGATGCCAAATTAGCTCAAACAGCTAGCGTATTGCTGAAATGTTAGCTAAAAGGAAAATTAGCTTGAAAAACCTTGGTAGATGCCAAATTAGCTCTAACAGCTAGCATATTGCTGAAATATTAGCTAAAGCAAAATTAGCTTGAAAAACCTATTATGGTGCTAAATTAGCTCAAACAGCTAGCATATTGCTGAAATGTTAGCTAAAGCCAAATGAGCTTGAAAAACCTTATTAGGCTGCTAAATTAGCTCAAACAGCTAGCATATTGCTGAAATGTTTAGCTAAAAGCCAAATTAGCTTGAAAAACCTGTAGAGCAAATTTAGCTAAAACATTTAGCAATTGCTGAAATGTTAGCTAAAAAAATTAGCTTGAAAATCCTTGGTAGATGCCAAATTGCTCAAACAGCTAGCATATTGCTGAAATGTTAGCTAAAGGCAAAATTAGCTTGAAAAACCTTGGTAGTTGCCAAATTAGCTCAAACAGTAGCATATTGCTGAAATGTTAGCTAAAGCCAAATTAGCTTGAAAAACCTTGGTAGATGCCAAATTAGCTCAAACAGCTAGCATATTGCTGAAATGTTAGCTAAAAGCCAAATTAGCTTGAAAAACCTTGTTAGATGCCAAATTAGCTCAAACAGCTTAGCATATTGCTGAAATGTTAGCTAAAAGCCAAATGAGCTTGAAAAACCCTATTTGGTGCTAAATTAGCTCAAACACCTAGCATATTGCTGAAATGTTAGCTAAAAGCCAAATTAGCTTGAAAAACCTTATTTGGTGCTTAAATTAGCTCAAACACGTTAGCATATTGCTAAAATGTTAGCTAAAAGCCAAATTAGCTTGAAAAACCTTAGTGGTGCTAAATTAGCTCAAAGAGTTGCATATTTTTAAATGTTAGCTAAAGCCAATTAGCTTGAAAAACCTTTTGGTGTTAAATTTGCTCTAACAGTTAGCATATTGCTGAAATATTAGCTAAAGGCAAAATTAGCTTGAAAAACCTTGGTAATGGCCAAATTAGCTCAGACAGCTAGCACATTTGCTGAAATGTTAGCTAAAAGCCAAATTAGCTAGAAAAACCTTATTAGGTGTTAAATTAGCTCAAACAGTTAACATATTGCTGAAATGTTAGCTAAAGCCAAATTAGCTTGAAAAACCTTATTAGGTGTTAAATTAGCTCAAACAGTTAACATATTGCTGAAATGTTAGCTAAAGCCAAATTAGCTTGAAAACCTTGGTAGATGCCAAAATAGCCAAACACCTAGCATATTGCTGAAATGTTAGCTAAAAGCCAAATTAGCTTGAAAAGTGCATGCCAAATTTGCTGTATGAAAAAGTCTTGAAGCCATTAAAAATGATGGCAAAAGGTCAATTTACTGTATAACATGTAGTTAAGTCTAAAATGTTGAAAGACAGGCAAAAATGTACCTAAAAACCTTGTTGGAATGATAAATGTGTGTAAATGTGAATGAATCAATGAGATTCTTCAATTGTCACTGTTAGAATGAGTCAGGAAGACATCAAAGGGTCTGACAGGCAGATGTTTACAAACATTGGCCGCGCAGCTGCATGTCCTCTGCCTAATGAGACAGCAGAATCACTGAGCTGACGCTTCAATGTATTTCAATGGATGTCACTACTCCAAACAAATGTTCATATCTTCAAAAGTCTTTCACTTATCAGAAAAGTTGAACCCTTGTAAGAATCACAAGGCTTTGGGCTACAATGTGTGAAAGATTCATGCCTGTAGGTCAAAGCATGATTACATAATCGCAAGTTAAAAAACAGAGTTAGTGTTCGAACCAGCTGGAAAATTTAACATTGACACGTATAGGAGAAATTGGGGTACTTACTGTCAGTCTAGGGGCTGTGGGGGCAAAAGTATTTGCCCTACAGCTTTGAGAGTTAGATTTTATGCATCTAGAGGGATTTTCCTACGTTTTGATGAAAAAATCATGTCACTGCGACAAACGGTGGCCGAGTTACAGCGATTTATCCATTTTTTTTTTTCTTAAAAAACCTGGTCTCCCCACTCTAGGTGCTGAAGTCCCACACTCTAGATTCTCCTAAAATCGGCCAAAATGTACCAAATTGCCTCATTTCAAACAGCTGTAGTTCAAAAACTACAAGACATATCCAAAATAAAAGTAATGCATGTAATCTCCAAACCTTTCACTACATTTTAAAGTTTAAATGGTGTCTCTAGCTGAAAAATTGTAGGAGGAGATACATTTCAAAAACAGTGCAAAAACGGATTCAAAAAGCGGACATCCCATTGACTTCCATTATATTTTGAAATTCAAAAACTTTAAAAATTTCAAAAACTATAAATAATTGCAGAATTGTTTAAAAACTGCCAAAAAGTGCAAAAAATGCAGAACAAATGCATGTTTAAATTTTTAAAATAGCATAATGTATGCAGAAGTTAGGAATGCAGAAAGTTTGAAGCTGCAAAAGAGCCTTCCCCATGTATTCCTATGGGAAAAATTGCGGCAATTTTGTTGAATTGCATAAAAACCATAAGTTGCAGAAGAAATTTTAAAAGAGAGCAATAATGTCCTAAACAGGCTGAACATTTTGATGCGTAAATGGCAGAAATCGCATGAAGCATGCGGGAGATATGGATGACCGAAAACGTACGGAAGATTAAGAATAACTAGAAAATTGCATTTCCTGCGGAAATACGTTTGATTGCAGAATTGCAGAAGGTGGTTGCTTTTATATGCATAATTGTATAACTTTTAGCAGAAAAGGCTGAAATGTTTTAAAATGAAAACAATTTTTAATAAATTGCTAAAGTTTATTTAATTACCCAGTACACTGTTTGCATTTTGCTGAAATGTTAGCTAAAAGCCAAATTAGCTTGAAAAACCTTGCTAGTGTCCAAATTAGCTCAATCAACCAGCAAATTGCTGAAATGTTAGCTAAAGGCAAAATTAGCTTGAGAAACCTTGGTAGATGCCAAAGTAGCTCAAACAGCTAGCATATTTCTGAAATGTTAGCTAAAAGTCAAATTAGCTTGAAAATTTTTGGTAGATACCAAATTAGCTCAGTTATCATATTGCTGAAATGTTATCTTAAGGCAAAATTAGCTTGAAAAACCTCGGTAAATGCCAAATTAGCTCAAACAGCTAGCGTATTGCTGAAATGTTAGCTAAAAGCCAAATTAGCTTGAAAAATCTTGGTGAATGCCAATTAGCTCAGACAGCTAGCAAATTGCTGAAATGTTAGCAAAAGGCGAAATTAGCTTGAAAAACCTTGGTAGATACCAAATTAGCTCCAACAGCTAGCATATTGCTGAAATATTAGCTAAAGACAAAATTAGCTTGAAAAACCTTGGTAATGGCCAAATTAGCTCAAACACCTAGCATATCGCTGAAATGTTAGCTAAAAGCCAAATTTGCTTGAAAAACCTTATTAGGTGCCAAATTAGCTCAAACACCTAGCATATTGCTGAAATGTTAGCTAAAGGCCAAATGAGCTTGAAAAACCATATTTGGTGCTAAATTAGCTCAAACACCTAGCATATTGCTGAAATGTTAGCTAAAAGCCAAATTAGCTTGAAAAACCTTGGTAGATGCCAAATTAGCTCAAACAGCTAGCATATTGCTGAAATGTTAGCTAAAAGCCAAATGAGCTTGAAAAACCCTGTTTGGTGCTAAATTAGCTCAAACACCTAGCATATTGCTGAAATGTTAGCTAAAAGCCAAATTAGCTTGAAAAACCTTATTAGGTGCTAAATTAGCTCAAACAGTTAGCATATTGTTGAAATGTTAGCGAAAGAAAAAAAATTTGCTTGAAAAACCATATTTGGTGCTAAATTAGCTCAAACAGTTAGCATATTGTTGAAATGTTAGCTAAAAGCCAAATGAGCTTGAAAAACCATATTTGGTGCTAAATTAGCTCAAACAGCTAGCATATTGCTGAAATGTTAGCTAAAAGCCAAATTAGCTTGAAAAACCTTATTAGGTGCTAAATTAGCTCAAACACCTAGCATATTGCTGAAATGTTAGCTAAAAGCCAAATTAGCTTGAAAAATCTTTTTTGGTGCTAAATTTACCTCAAACAGCTAGCATATTGCTGAAATGTTAGCTAACAGCCAAATGAGTTTGAAAAACCTTGGTAGAAGCCAAATTTGCTAAAACATTTAGCACATTGCTGAAATGTTAGCTAAAAGTCAAATTAGCTTGAAAATCCTTGGTAGATGCCAAATTAGCTCCAACAGCTACCATATTGCTGAAATATTAGCTAAAGGCAAAATTAGATTGAAAAACCTTGGTAGTTGCCAAATTAGCTCAATCAACCAGCAAATTGTTGAAATGTTAGCGAAAGGCAAATTAGCTTGAGAAACCTTGGTAGATGCCAAATTAGCTCAAACAGCTAGCATATTTCTGAAATGTTAGCTAAAGCCAAATTAGCTTGAAAAACCTTATTAGGTGTTAAATTAGCTCAAACACCTAGCATATTGCTGAAATGTTAGCTAAAAGCCAAATGAGCTTGAAAAACCCTATTTGGTGCTAAATTAGCTCAAACACCTAGCATATTGCTGAAATGTTAGCTAAAAGCCAAATTAGCTTGAAAAACCTTATTAGGTGCTAAATTAGCTGAAACAGTTAGCATATTGTTTAAATGTTAGCTAAAAGCCAAATTAGCTTGAAAAACCATATTTGGTGCTAAATTAGCTCAAACAACTAGCATATTGCTGAAATGTTAGCTAAAAGCCAAATTAGCTTGAAAAACCTTATTAGGTGCTAAATTAGCTCTAACAGCTAGCATATTGTTGAAATATTAGCTAAAGGCAAAATTAGCTTGAAAAACCTTGGTAATGGCCAAATTAGCTCAGACAGCTAGCACATTGCTGAAATGTTAGCTAAAAGCCAAATTAGCTAGAAAAACCTTATTAGGTGTTAAATTAGCTCAAACAGTTAACATATTGCTGAAATGTTAGCTAAAGCCAAATTAGCTTGAAAAACCTTATTAGGTGTTAAATTAGCTCAAACAGTTAACATATTGCTGAAATGTTAGCTAAAAGCCAAATTAGCTTGAAAAACCTTGGTAGATGCCAAAATAGCCCAAACACCTAGCATATTGCTGAAATGTTAGCTAAAAGCCAAATTAGCTTGAAAAGTGCATGCCAAATTTGCTGTATGAAAAAGTCTTGAAGCCATTAAAAATGATGGCAAAAGGTCAATTTACTGTATAACATGTAGTTAAGTCTAAAATGTTGAAAGACAGGCAAAAATGTACCTAAAAACCTTGTTGGAATGATAAATGTGTGTAAATGTGAATGAATCAATGAGATTCTTCAATTGTCACTGTTAGAATGAGTCAGGAAGACATCAAAGGGTCTGACAGGCAGATGTTTACAAACATTGGCCGCGCAGCTGCATGTCCTCTGCCTAATGAGACAGCAGAATCACTGAGCTGACGCTTCAATGTATTTCAATGGATGTCACTACCTCCAAACAAATGTTCATATCTTCAAAAGTCTTTCACTTATCAGAAAAGTTGAACCCTTGTAAGAATCACAAGGCTTTGGGCTACAATGTGTGAAAGATTCATGCCTGTAGGTCAAAGCATGATTACATAATCGCAAGTTAAAAACAGAGTTAGTGTTCGAACCAGCTGGAAAATTTAACATTGACACGTATAGGAGAAATTGGGGTACTTACTGTCAGTCTAGGGGCTGTGGGGGCAAAAGTATTTGCCCTACAGCTTTGAGAGTTAGATTTTATGCATCTAGAGGGATTTTCCTACGTTTTGATGAAAAAATCATGTCACTGCGACAAACGGTGGCCGAGTTACAGCGATTTATCCATTTTTTTTTTTCTTAAAAAACCTGGTCTCCCCACTCTAGGTGATGACGTCACACACTCTAGATTCTCCTAAAATCGGCCAAAATGTACCAAATTGCCTCATTTCAAACAGCTGTAGTTCAAAAACTACAAGACATATCCAAAATAAAAGTAATGCATGTAATCTCCAAACCTTTCACTACATTTTAAAGTTTAAATGGTGTCTCTAGCTGAAAAATTGTAGGAGGAGATACATTTCAAAAACAGTGCAAAAACGGATTCAAAAAGCGGACATCCCATTGACTTCCATTATATTTTGAAATTCAAAAACTTTAAAAATTTCAAAAACTATAAATAATTGCAGAATTGTTTAAAAACTGCCAAAAAGTGCAAAAAATGCAGAACAAATGCATGTTTAAATTTTTAAAATAGCATAATGTATGCAGAAGTTAGGAATGCAGAAAGTTTGAAGCTGCAAAAGAGCCTTCCCCATGTATTCCTATGGGAAAAATTGCGGCAATTTTGTTGAATTGCATAAAAACCATAAGTTGCAGAAGAAATTTTAAAAGAGAGCAATAATGTCCTAAACAGGCTGAACATTTTGATGCGTAAATGGCAGAAATCGCATGAAGCATGCGGGAGATATGGATGACCGAAAACGTACGGAAGATTAAGAATAATAAAACAGAAGAACAATAGTTTGATTGCATACTGCAATCAAACTAATAAAACAGAAGAACAATAGTTTGATTGCATACTGCAATCAAACTAATAAATAGTAGGAAGGCTGTTCACATCACATGTGTTTCCAGGGAAAACCGGGCATTCCAGGAAGCACTGGGGAGAAGGGCCCTCAAGGTGAACCAGTAAGTATGATCTGACTATGACGTTCCTGTGGTTGTTTCTGGAAACTACAAACAAACCACACGTGGTGAAAACCAGCATGTCTGGGAATGACAGAAATCTTTGAAAGAAGTTTCATCAAGTATGAAAGGGTTGGAAACATAAAAAAAAAAAACACTCAGAAAGCTCAGAGGTGGATGATGTCAAGAAATCCATATGTTTGTGCGGAAGAGACAGTAGTGGATGTACATTTCTTTATCAAGCATAATTTTCCCCTTTCACACACCTGTTATTTTTATGATGATTCTTTAAACGTTTACATCTTTTGAGAATATGCCAGTCCCTAAGGGAAGAAAAAAAGGCAAACAATGATAAAGAGTCATGCCTGTAATTATTCATATTCCTGGTAAATGTTCACTTTTTATTCAAATGTCCACAATAAAAGACCTAGAAATTTTAATCCACATTGCACATTATCGGATTTACTTCAAGAAGAGGACTGTATCTTTGACAATCAAGAAGTAGTTGCTCATTGAGAGAAAAAAGAACTTTAAGTCAAAATTTGCCTGAGGTATGAATAATTTAGAGGTGCAGTGTAACATTGAGTTGTGATGAAATGTGTCTGTGTTAAATAAGTTTTCTTTTTTTCTTATTTTTTAAACTTACATTTTGAGCAACCTCTGCTTAGGTTAAGTGAGTAAAAAAAATAAATAAAAAAAACACTTTAACCACCCATCAAGGTATATATATTTTTACCTTTAGGGGCCAAAAGGACCTCCTGGGGGTGCTGGACCTGATGGAGAACAAGGACCTGAAGTATTTTGTCTTAAATATTCTTGTTAATCTATGATAAAATAAAACAATTATTATGTTTGCACTCTAAAAATCTTCTTTTTACCTTCTCAACTCCTGCAGGGTGTTCCAGGTGTAGAGGGTGAAGTGGGTCCTGTTGGAGAACCAGGGTTAAAGGTCAGCACAACATGGCTGTCAGTTTTTACTTAAATCTTTTAGTTGTCCTTTACTAAAAACGTCTCCACATTTACCCCTGCAGTGTGTCAGAAGGTCACAGAGTCAAAGTGAAAATACTATATGTCTTGGACCTCAATAAAGTCGTGTTTTTGTCTTAGGGAGATGTTGGCCCACCAGGAGATGAGGGGGAACGGGGACAGGAGGGAGTCAGAGTGAGTCATATAAACCTAACGCAGTTATTGTTGAGAACAGAGCAATATATAAACCATATAAGAAATAAAATGGTTTTTTTTTTGTAAATAAAGTGAGATAACAACCATTAATGGCATATTTTATTATGTGCAGTGTCGTAAAAAGCTTAAATTGTTTTGTTTTTGATGTCAACGTGTTTCAATTTGATCCTCTTCTGCATAAAACCATTTTTTCTGCAGAAATCTGTGTAATCAAACCACTTCCACACATGCCTTCTTCTTTGGGGTTTTATAACCTTTTGATCTTGATTGCTATGATTGCCCAATACTTAAAGCTTGATTAGGCTTTACTGTTGATGAACAAAACATATGATAAATCAAATTAAAAAAAAGTGTCATATTTTTAGCAGGACTGGAACACCATCTTTTCCCAGAAATAACGTTTAAAATAATTTTTAGCTTTTCTTTTGAAATATCACTTCAAAGCACTAAGTTCTTCAGGATAAAAATACAGCCTATCGGAATTTCTTTTCTTTTATGCAGAGATCCTAAACAAACAAAAGAAAAAAGAAAAAAAAATCAGAACGAGGTGCATACAAAATAACTAAATCAGTAAGTCAGGGACCAAGAATGGCTTTTTCTCATCAAATCTGCAAAAGTTTAGTCCTACTCTGTGACGTCTTCACAGGGTCCTCCTGGGCCCTCAGGTGAGGATGGCCCTCAAGGAAAAGATGGAGCCAAGGTAATCTGCAATTTATTTATTTGTTTTTATTTGACCTTTACCAACATAAATGCATTTTTTTAAATCAAACATGCATGCTTAAAAATGTGTGGACTACCGGGAAGTAAACGCAAATATACTTATTTTTAGAATGTGTACGCGAACCTCTTACAAATTTGCTTAACATCTTTGTACTGCTTGGATCAAATACACATACAGTAAAATGTATTACATCCGCAACTACATAGAAATAAAGAGGGGAAGACTCATCGAAAGCTTTTCTATTCAGTCGTAGGAGGCAGAGGAAAAAAACAAAGTCATGTTAACTGGTAGACATTTTCTTATTTTTTAAAGTTATTTGCTTGTTAGGCACACAAAACTTTTTTTAAAGAACTTTCTGTGGACGACATTGTAATTCTTGTAAAATCCCAGTAAAAGAACTCAACCTGTCATCATTACTTAAGTGTTTTTTTGTGAAAAGTTTCTTGCTTGTTCTTTAAATGCCAGGGTGAGCCTGGTGAACAGGGGCCACCTGGAGAGCCAGGGGAAAGAGGGGCAGAAGGAGACCCAGGGGCTCAAGGGCCATCCGGAACACCTGGCAAACTGGGCTTTCGTGTGAGTAATTTGTCTTAAAAATGTACATGCCACACAGAGATGTGAGTCCATTATAAATGGGCAGGTACAATGGATAAATGAGGGTCAGAGACCTTCAAGTATGTACGCATAGTTGCAGATGAGAAGCAAACATGGTACTTTGACCTTTTTCAAGGTACACTTGTGAAGCTCTGTGGAAGTTTGCAGACATCAGTGCATTTCAGATTAGAATAGATTGTATGAATGTCATGATGTGCGCTTGATTTTTACAGGGACCAGAAGGAAAACTGGGTCCCCCAGGAAACAAAGGGCGAAACGGAAAGAAGGTGAGCATTTTCAAAAAGGTTTTAATTAAAGTCAAACAATCTGTCATGGCTCTGTTTTCTTCCTGAAGAATAATTTAACCATATACATCCTAACTTTTTGTTTAATGACAATTCTTATATGGACTTTTCATGCTTAAATCTGATTCTTTTCAGGGCGAAAGGGGTCCTCTGGGACGAGCTGGTGAGATTGGTTCTCGAGGAGACATCGGCCAATCAGGCGAGCCGGGGCTGAAAGGTGCCAGAGGAACCCGAGGCTCACCTGTGAGTTCTTATCTTTGTCATCTTTGTCATCATATGACTTTCAGATTAACCTGCCTTGTCTCTTGAAAAAAAGTCTCACAAAAATAAATGTTGCAGCAGGTCAAGTCTCAAAGCATCAGTGTTCTTATGTTAACTTCACTAAATAACCTCTCTGCCATTTTCTTCAAGTCCAAAATGTTACTATATTAACTTGGACTGGAGAACTGGTGAAGCAATAATGGTTAATAATAATAGTATTATTATTATTATTATTATTATTAATAATAATAATAATAATAATAATAATAATAATAATAATAATAATAATAATAAAATAAACCAGCAACTGCAATAAATTTAGCTTATAAAAATATGTCATATTAGTACAACTGTTGTATAGCAAGGTTTGTTTGTGAATTGTATTTAATATGTTTATAGTGTTTCATTCAGGCTTTACATTTCCTCTGGTTTTGATGCAAAGGGGGACACATGAAAATAAGTGGAAACCAGATAACTATCTGAAAATTTGAAAAGGCTGATCATGTAGTTACCACTAATGTTTATATCTGATGTTCCTCCATTTAGTTAACTACCCTTTTAGCTTAAATTGATGTTACTATGCTGCAACTTCATCTTTTTCAGTGCATATTCTAAACAATTTCAAGTACATGCAGCAGTTTGTTTCACTTCCCTACCACAAGAGGTTGACATCTATACAGATTTGACACTCCTCTCTGTGCACAGAGGAGAGCTGGTCTGCCTGCATTTGGTTAAAACTGGTGGTGAAATCCAGTCAGTCACAGGCTACAGAGTCCAATTCAAGACAGCTCAGTTTAAAAAAATCTTTTCTCATACCCATATAAGTATGCTTATATTTCCAACAGAAAAGTTAAACCTTGAGGTAAAAAAAGGGACTGTATTGGAAATTTCAAAATATTGGTTTCTTTATCCAGGATACATTACTTTTCAATAGAACATGAGGGTTTGAGGTCTTTCTCTGTTTTCAAATTGTAATTTTAGGAAATACAAATATTATATGTCAAATAAGTGGTAAAATCATATACCCATTTGGTGTGGTATGAGGCTTTTCCCAAAACAAAATCAGTGAGAAGGAAACATCTTTCTTGTGCTTTCCATCAACATAAATGATCCACATCTGCTTTCTGAACCGCTACATCTGTTTGGTGAGGTCAGAAACCACCATGGCTTGCATCTTGTAAGCTCCAGAAACACAACTGGCAACATTTTAAGTCTTTAAAAAACTAAAATAAATAATAAAAACATGTATCTTAACATTTTTTGAGATCCTATAGCACTAAGTCATTGGTCGAGCTTTTAAGGTGAATACATCAGCTATAAAAAGCTTTACGACGAATTTATTATGCCTCAAAAGTGTACAGACACCAATTCTGTTAGACAAAAAAATGTTGGTTTGATAGGTCGAGTTCTCCAGATTTTAAGAGTCAAATAACAGAAAGAGTCAACAAGAATCTCTTGATTTCTGTGGAGAACATTGATGCTAAACTGACTTCTTTGGCTTGATTTTGTACAGACATTTCTTCAGAGGATCTTTCAGAATTCCAGAAATCCTGCCTTGTTCTGCTGACACCATTCAGACTTTTCAATTCTCAGGGAACGGAAATCTTTAAATTGTATGATTTATTTCACTGAATTGTTGAACATAGCTTAGAAATACTGTAAATCTTTACTTCTTGCAATTTTGATGATTATGGCCTCTAGATAATAAAGACATTGATTTTTTTTTTCGTAAAATTAAATAATCAAAGGAGAAGATTTTCAACACATTGGTCAGGCAACTGAAAAGTGTTCATTTCTATGCACGTAAAATATTGGTTGGGCCTCATTTTCCATGAACTGTTGCATCAATATGCCATGATGAGGAGATCTGTGTCATTGCGTAGGTGTGTTGGAGGCCCAGGTTTCATTGTTGGTTCTGGCGTCTCCTCTTGTTCCTCTGGACAGCAACCCATAGGATTTTCTATTAGGTTCAGGTCAGGCGAGGTAGTCATTTGAAGTATTGTTTTAATACCTTTAGCTATGAGGGCAGGGTCCAAATCCTGCTGGAAAACAAAATCAGCATCTCCTTGTCAGCAGAGGGCAGCATGAAATAGTAAAATATCCTGGTAGATGTTTGTATTGAATGTGAACTTCAGAAAACAAAGTGAAACAAACATCAGCAGGAGACACAGCATCTCTATCCAACACTGACTGTGAAACTTCACTTTGGCCTTCAAGCAACCTGGACTCTGCCTCTCGAGACTCCAGGACTTTAATGTTGAAATATAATGCAGAATAACTTTAATTTGATAAAAGAACAATTGAGCAACGATCCAGTTCTTTTTCTCTTAAGCGTTCGTAAGACAATTCCTACATTGTCCCTGGCTTAGGACTGACTTGAGAAGATTAATGCTACTTTTGTCTAGTATTCATCTGTGTGTTGGGTTTCTCGATGCTTTGACTCCAGCTCCAAACCACTTCCTGTGTGTCTGATAATCATCTCCATACGGTTGTTTTCCCTTTTGCTGGTGTACCACACTTTTTTCTTCCATTTGATTGTCTGTTTTTATACTTGGACACAGCCCTTTGTGAACAATTATCATTGCCGTCAACCACCAGCTTGTCAAAGAGCTTTTGTGACTTCCCTTTCTTGTGAAGAGTGTCCATGAATGTCTTCTGGACTTCTGTCAGGTACTCAGTCTTCTCCTGATTGTTTGACCAAATGACCACAACTGAGAGACCATATGAAGGCTGAACAGGTGTTTTGAGTTTATAAAGTTGATTAGGGTGGGTCACAGTAAGTTTCCAATATTCACATTTTTGGAAGTTCTGAATTTTGGGGTTTTAATGTAAGCCATATTCACCAAAAATACAAGAACTAAAAACTTGAAATATTTTTATTCATTGGTAATTATTTTATTGACAAAACATGAGTTTAATTCACAATGTTTAAATGTTTTGAGTTGTAATATCAGTATGTTAATATTTTCTTTTTTTTCATAGTGTCACTTTCATTTTTAATTCTGTTACTTTGATTGACATCATGCATAAAAATGAGTTGTCACTTGTTTTACAGGAAGACTATTGGTTTTCGTCCATGTTGTGGCTTGTTCTTTTGCGTTTATCATTTTAATTCAGAGCGTCTTATGACTATTCTTGTTCCAAATAAAGCATTGGAATCTTTTTAAAAGTTGAAACTGTTTTTTTTCTTTTTTTTAGTATCAAAAAACAAAGTATTCATTTGGATCTTTTAGGGTGTAATCAAGTTGCTTGTGTGGTGGTAAATGCTTTTTAATATGTGTATGTTCCCCTCATAAAAGAAGATCGTTGTTTCAGAAATGTTGTTTTCTTCACATAGAAAACAGTAGAAAAAAAGGTTCAATTCTTTACATATTTCCATAGTTTTGTTTCCTTTTTTTCATTACTTGCAGGGACAGCCTGGAGCCATGGGGATAGAAGGGCAACCAGGACTGCCTGGATATCCAGTGAGTGATTCCTGAAAACGAATGGTTGCTTTGTGGTAATAAGCAAATGTACTACGTTTTTTTTTCTAATTCCAGATTTGTATTTTTACGTGAGCCTGCTTGAGGTTAACTAGTTTAGGTCAACAGCTATTGGATTCTTCCATATCAAAGTATGATAAAATCCAGATTACAGATCAGGCATAACATACTTTTCTTATTTGTTGGTTGGATTTAAAAGGAGTACATCATGCAACTTTTTTGAGGTTTTAGGTGTATTATAAATGTAATTCCTCATGGAAAAAAAAACATCAGTCCTCCCAATCCACGTAAGCGTCACATTCATACGTATAAATGTGGACCGCCCCAAGGCTAAAACACACACCAACTTTCTTGGTAATCGTTAAAACGATTTCATTTTAGCATCAACTCTGAGAAGAAGTGCTTCCTTTTGTACCTAACCTGCAGAGACAACGGCTCGCTGCCAAGGCTGGCTCTAGGTGGATGTCGTGAAATGTCTGTATTTTCAAACCACATGTAAAATATTGTCAGTGGGAAAATACTACTAATAAATTGAAGGTGGAACTACAAATTTTGTCATAAAGACACAATACTTTCTGAAAAACTCGAATCTGTCCTTTGTATTAGATTGTGTACCTTGTAGATGGAGCCACGCTTGTCTCGTCTTGTTTTGTGAATGTGTGTGCACAGGCAGCTTCCCGCAGCAGGGATTCAGACTTGTGTCTTCCTGACCACAAATCCTGCATGACATACTAGCCTCCATACAAAGTGTTTTGTTTACATAAAAACAGCTCTGGATCATACATGGATGACCTTCACGGTTAAGCTATAGAACTGTGGTTTCTTCTCATAACATAAAAAGCGCTGTTGTCTCTTATTAGGGACACCCTGGCAAACCGGGGCCTATAGGACCACCAGGGCCAAAAGGTGAAAAGGTATTATGATTGATGAACTACTTTCTATGCTCTAATTTGGCATATTTGGCTTCAATATTTGTGTTATGGATGTAGTTGTGATAGTGGGCCATTCTCTGACATGCTAGGGTTATCCAGGGGAGGACAACAGGACACCAGGACCACCAGGGCCCTTAGGTGAACCAGTAGGTCTTGTTTTCTTTTGAACTCTGCTTTCTAAAAACGTTTTGTGCTCTTAAACGCTCGTTGTGTCGTTTTGCCCTAAACCTGACAGTTTTCTTTCCAGCTGTAGAAGAGTGGTCCCATGAAGAAATATCTATCAAAGATGCCAAAGCAAGCAACACTGTAAACCAGAAATACTTTGGGTTGGAAATTCCTATCAAACTACTTGATCAAGTCATTTTTTTTTCACAAGTTGAGAATTCGATTCAAATAAAAGTCTAAATGTTTGACAAACTTCCATTCTGTTATTTAAGAAACAATAATCATATTTTGGGTAATTTTTCTTTTGTAAAATTATGAATTCTTATGGGAAGATATGCTTTTTTTTTGCCTGAAGATTTACAGGAAATTCTTAAAAAAAACTTACCATAGAAGAAATTAATTGGTGTAGTTTGCCTCTCTTGTTTGTTAAATTGAAAATGCAGGAAGAATTGCTACAAGACTGAGTCTAAGCTGTTTAAACTTCGGACAAACCCAAACATGTAAAATCTCAACAAAATGCTGAAGTAAATGCTGTCTTTCCAACTTCAAAAGTTTTAACAGAATTCAAAGTTTCAAACTTTTTACAAAACTCTTTTATCTTAGACAAGTGGCAAAATGTGAGGTTATTGACCTAAACTGCCTAGTTATGAACTAGAATCTTTCACCCAAAAATTGTTTTTTATTTCTCTGAAAAATACCAAAAAGGCCTCAAAACGTATCAAAGGGTTTTTATAAGCTTTGACATTTTAAAACAATGTTATTTTTATTATTGAACTCCTCAACAAAAGTAGGGAGGATAGTGGTCTGGCCTTGTGATGAACTGACACACCATCAAGGGTGTACTTAGCCTACAACGAACAGTGACTGGGATAGGCTCCAGCAACCACATGACCCTGACAGGGATTGAGAGGGTTTAGAAAACAGATGGACATTTGAACTTGTCCAACAGTTGGTAGGATAGAGACCTACTTTACATTAAGTGATAGCGTTTCTTTAAAGGCCTACTTCCAATCAGTACAGCATTATCAAATATGAATGGATTTTATAAGTAATAAAGTGACAACTTGTATTTGAAAAGTGAATTGTAAGTGGACATAGCCAAGATTTGGTCTCTAAAATGAGGGCAGGTGTAAAGTCTGTAGCTTCATGCTTTTTTTTTTCTTTCTACACAGGGATCTGCAGGAGAACAAGGAGAGCGTGGGGAGCCAGGTGATGAAGGATATCAGGTAAATCTCAGGACATTCTTCATACAAGAATGCTGTACTAAAAAAATAGTTTGTCCACTCTTCCACTTCTTATAAACTCTGATTTTAAGAAGTCATCTGTAATTTATCACATTATCTACGATTTCACATTTAATCTCGTGGCTTTAATCTTATTTTTGATCCACAGATCTAAAGTTTAATATATGTGTAATATCTGACTTAGCATCAAAGAGAAAATTGTACTAACATAGATTAAACCATGTTTTTTAGGGTCATATTGGAGCTGCTGGAACTCGGGGGGCACTAGGTCCACAGGGGCCACCTGTAAGTCAAAGTTGATTATTCTTTGAAAATAGTGAAATTGACAAAAATATGTATTTATATATATTAATAAAAGATATTTTCTAAATTTTGTATTAATGAGTAACAGGAAGCATTTGGCTGTAGCTACATGGATAAAAAAGACATGTTTTCAGTGTAAAATAAAAACAGAAATAAATTAGCTGGCAGTGTAATGTGTTGATTTTCTTGACATATACTGTCACAATTTAATCCATCACATTCAACTACACTTTTTTTTTTTTAAATAATTTTTGTAAGTATTTTTTATAAAGAAAGTATAGATGTCAATATTTTAAAATCTTTTTATGAATTTGTGTTAAACTGTTTGAGCATTTTTTGTGCACTGTGTGCAGGGATCACCGGGTCCTCCTGGAAAACAAGGCCCTAAAGGAGAAAAAGGAGTTGCAGTGAGTCTTTGATAATAACTTCCTGTAGTGTGCATTTGTGGTCTATTCAGTTTAGTAGATTCAGATGTTTGTGATCTTCAAAAAGTTATAAACAAAACTAAAATACAATTTTCCTACTTCTAAAGTAAAATCAGTGCTAGAAGAGCTTTTTGCAAGTGAGCTACTTTTACATATTCCTGAAAGTACATTTATTTGTAAATCAGATTTTTTTTAATCTGAAATGTCAACTTACTTGTTAAATGTTGTCTTATTTGGCATCTTATTTATTTTGCAATGAGACTGGCAACCAGGCCATGATGTGTCAAGCCAAGGTGTACCATCAAAATAAACTTGTCTTGTCTTACCCCGTCTACCCCAACAGTAGATGTGATAGGCTCCAGCAAACCCATGATCCTGAAATGGGACTCAGTGCCTTCAGAAAATGGATGGATGGATTTTGGGCTTATAACTCTGTCTTGTAGATTTGACAGGACTTTAGGATATGCCTTTTTAGGGTGTTGGGCATGAATATTCCTAAATATGAATCTGAATATAACATTTGTTCAAATTAGAATTTCTATTCACATTGACAGTGTCTTGGATTTGGAATTACATAAGTATTTTTAATGTTTGTTTCCAGCTGATTTTTCTTTTTTTCTTTTTCTTGTTTCAGGGCTTGGCTGGAAAGAAAGGAGCACGAGGTCTAAATGGATCCCCTGGTGCTGAAGTGAGTTTGACATAACGTTGGATTCTGATTCATAAAGACGAAATTGCAAATAAAAAGCAAGAAAGAGGCAAAGGGTCACAAAACAGAAAAAAAAACATGGAAATAGGGTCTTCAAAGTTAGAAAACAAAGAGCTTCATTCAAATGTTGACAGTAGGATGTTCTGCAAGAACTGAAAATAAGAACTGAAATAATAATAAGAACTGAAATAATAACTCAAACAAACAAAACAAGCACCAATCAAAAAAAGAAAAAGAAAAATGTACAAATTCAGCAAAAGATAATCATAAAACTAGACAAAAGTTTCAAAAAATACTAGTGTGCCTACTAAAAAAAACTGCAGAAATTTTCCAAACCCACAAATCCTCATGAAATAAGTTACAGAACTATGATATGTCAAAAGATGAACATACTTGATGTCATTCAAAGTTTTCCCAAATCTAGCCTGTATAAATATTTTAAGCTTCACCTTTTTGCAGCTTTCTAATATATTCTTGACAGACAATATATACAATTAAAAAGAACTTAAGCCTTTCAATGTTTTCTGAATTATACAATGACAATTTCCATTGAAGTCAACCTGTTTGTTTCTATATGGGTCATCTCATAGTGACTGTAAAAAACTCTCAGGCTGAGGTTGATCTGAAGTGACATTGTCATTTTCCAGGGCCCGACTGGTTCCCTGGGACCTAGAGGATTGATGGGTTATTCAGGAACAGATGGCCCTCCAGGACAGACCGGATTACCAGGTTTACCGGGAAAGCAAGGGCGGCAGGTAACCTGTGATAAATAGTCATGAGCAAAATTGCAAGTTTAAAAAAAAGAAAAAAAACCCAACCTGACTTTACCTGATAAATCTCTAAAAGTAAAATGAAAATCTTTAAAATCGGCCCTTCCTCAGTCGTGCAGACGCCGGGTGTCTGTGGTATTTGTGTTGTGAGCCAGTCTAGTGATGGCAAGAAAGGCTCATTCAATGTAGCATGTAAATTCCATGCGATGGCATACGCCATAATCTGCACGACATTTTGGGGTGGATCTAAAGGTATCAGAGAATGGCTCAAGCAGATGAGTGATACTGAGGACACGGCTTCAGAAAAAAGAGCAACAAGCAAACGATTGTCTGGTGGAGGTGCAAAGATATCGAGCAACAAATTAGAAGAACTGGTTTGAACATGGATTATTGAGGATTTTCATGAAAGCAAAGAGCCTTTTTGATACAGAGACTGATGATGCTTCAAAGAGAAAAGAAACATTCACAGCCAGTGCTAATCAGAACAGAATACAATGTTCTCATCATTTCACTAAAGCCTGAAATGGTGTTGTTGTCTGCGTTTTGTGAACTTCACTGCAAAATGAACCCATTACCAGTCACTGCTTTGTCTGTAATGGAGTAAAAAACGATCTCCAATAGAAGCCTGTTTCTAATAAACGACGGGCTGGCTGCCAAATTTTGGCATAAACAGTGAGGCTACTATTGACAGACATACGGTATATGACTTGTTTCAGACTTCTTGTGTTCATAAGACATTCTTGGGGTTTTCCCTGCTGTGAAGCAGTGGATTTATTCAATATTGTTCACCTGCACAGGGATTTTCAGTGCAGCAACACTTTGGAGTGATTGTGAGTTGGAACGCTGTTATATTCTAGTCTAGACTCCTTGTATTTCTTGTTGGTGCTTTTGGCCAGGTCTTAATTGTGGCTGCCAACCAGTTGTTGGAGAAGTTGTGCTTTCTAATAGCACTCTGCAGCTGATGTTTGGTTTTTTTTTTACATTCCTTTCTTAGATGTCCAATCTGCATAGAAATAGTTTCTCGCAAAAAAAAAAATATTGTTACAGATTAGCACCGTTCTTAACCTCCTTGTGTATGAATTTTCTTGTATTGATGCAGATGTTCTTTATTCTTATCTCTCTGTTCTATAACAACTCTCAGTTTAACAAAAGCAATGAAATAATTGTTCTTTTAAAGACCCACTCCAATCATGTTTTCTGTGTTTTTAACTTTTTTTTTTTTATGATGAAGGACATATATAGAATCATTTAAGCTTTAAACTGCATTTCTGAGTATTTTTTTTATTCAAATGATTGTGAACCACAATGCAGATTAAAAAATGCACATTAAAAAGCTCTCAGTTGTGACGCAGCAATTGAAATGAGTGGGCCAGACTCTCCCTGCTCCGCTCCATTCGGAAGCATCCACTTGTCTGAGCTGGCATCTTGCTCAAACTGTACGGATGGATAGCTCCAATACTTCTTGACGTGTTTTTATATGTTGTGAGAGGCTGTAAGCTAGTGGGAGAGTGTAAACAAAGGTATAATGAGATGTCGGTGGAGGCTTATATTTCCATACCAACAGTCCTGCCCACCACTCAGAGGTAAATTTCTAATTAACTCCTGCCACGCTGCTGAAAATATATCTTAAAAAAGGACAAAGGCCTACAGGTTTTGACAAAAAACAGCATAATCATAACATAACGATCTCTGGGAAAGATCAGGTTGGAGTGGGACTTAAAGTTCTTCTTAAAAAATATGTTGTCTAAATTTATTTTTTAGATCATAATTCCATAATATATTTTATGGGATCCTTACATTTTATCAGCTGTCTAGCTTTTCTATCTAACTGGATTCTTGACAAGTGGGCCTGTTTCTAAAAGTAACGATTAGTTTGATGTTTTGGCATGCAAAATTTCAGGAATACTGTTTTTCAAAAGTTACTTGGTGTATTAGTTGGTTAATTTAATTTGTGGAGGCTCAGGCTGAACTTTTACCTCCTGACATTGCAAGAATTTCAGTCTAGTCACATAGTCCAACACCTCATAGCAAAAGCCCAGTTTTAGCCTATTTTTCATAAATTTGACAGTCTAAAATCTGCATGAAAATTTTTAAAAAATATAACCATGAAACAACAGTCAAACTGAAAGAATAATGATGGGAAAATGTCACAATTAAGGCAGAGCAGAAAGTGAAATAGTAATTATATTGCTGCTTCAAATGTTTTCAATTTTTCAGTTGCTTCCTTAATGTATTTCAAACCATCAGAGAAATGTCTTTAATTCACCACTCGATAAAGATTTATGTGGTTCTTGCTGCTTTGTGTTTAGCTTTAAGGTGTCTGTGCATGCACACGTGCACAGACACAGCCAGAAAAATTAGGGGTTTATTTTACTTTTAAACAAAATATGTAGCCAAATATGCATGCACTGCCATTTTCCAAACCTTTGAGAACACTGTTTTACAGTTAATTTTTCATTCTGGCACCCTCTAAAACTTTTCCTATGAAGCTGTCTTTTAATGTCTGAGTGATTTTGTTAAGATGGTAAAAAACAACTTTTCTCAGCACCTGCAGAGTTTAAGTGTTTATGCTGAAAATCTGCAGCTGTGTGTTTCCAGCTCATTCTGGACTTCTCTCAAGTGTGAAATTTTGTCCAATCCAGCGTTTGTCCTCATAGCTGTCTATGTATTCAGCCTCAGCAGACTTCTGAATGGGTAGTGAAGACACTGTGGTCCTCATCGGGAGAATTTGTTTTGTAATTGTAATTGTTGTCATTGTTTTGTTTTGTAATTGTTTGCTTCTGTGGGGTTTCTCCAACAAATGTTGTAAAAATATCTTCAGACCTACACAACTACAAGGATTTTTGTCTCAAAAAATGTTTTTGCAGCATGTCTTTTCAGGGAAATCACATCTTTGCAAAAAAATGTATGTTTTGCATTTTGTTTTGGCTGCTGACAAACGTACAAAAAACTAATGTGGAGATTATTGGTTACATTTACATGCACAAAGAATACGTTTCTTGTCATTTAAGGCTGAACCGTCATGCTGTGACAAATGTATTCTCTGGTTAAACATTATGTATGAGTTAGTAAAACCTCCTGATGGATCATCTCAGATCTCCTATCTGACTTCAACTACCAGGGAAAACTTTAGGCCTGTTAAAGCTAACTGAAAAATGAACTGGTTTTCTGAAGACTAAAAGTCTCAGACTTTTTTTTAAAAATAAACCTACTTTTGTTCATCTAAATGTTTTGATACCATTCCTGTAAAGGGCCAGCAAGGTTTGATGGGACCTGAAGGACCTGCTGGACGACCAGGTCCTAAAGGAGAAACTGGACTTCCAGGACCATCTGGAGAAAGAGGGTCACCTGGTCAAAAGGTAAACAAAAGAAAAGCAATAGTTCTTAGTAAATCCTAATTAAAACCAAGTTTCACAGACATTTTTAAATGTTTGATCCATTGGTTCAGGGAGAACCTGGTTTGCCAGGAGACAGGGGAGCCCCTGGTAAGAAAGGTATGACAGGGGCTGTTGGTGATCAGGGCAAGAAAGGTGACCCAGGACTCAAAGGACAACCAGTGAGTAGCTGAAAAATAATGATTTTATTAGTACAGTTTTGTGTCTTTAATAAGTTGATAAGACATAATAAATGTATATTTGATAATTAGGCTCAAAGGGGGTAATTACAATGCTTTTTATAAAGATTCTGTTGCAGGAACACTTAGAAAAGGGCCTTCGAGAACTTATATGCTTTCTAAAACCCCTCTCTAAATTTAGCTTTTGTGTCTATGTAACTGATCTGCAGTGAGCTACAATGTTAGTGTTTGACATTTTTCCATCTTGTGTTGAGGTTGATAAATGATTTGGGTGAGCTGGGGAATGGAAACATTCCACCTGGCAGGGCCAAGTTATGTAACACTCCAGAGGTTTCAGAAGGAGGAAAAAAAAGAGGCTTCACCTCACTTATGTAACTCGTCAAAGCAGAAAAAGAAAAGAGACTACATTCTATCCCCTGCTCTGGTCCTGGCTGCTCCAGTTATCTCGGCTAATGCTCGCAGAGCAGAAAGGAAACTCCAGCCCCCGGGTCAGATCACTTTACACTTCTCAGTGAATACGCTTTCCCAGCCAAAGACACCAGTCTGAAAACAGAGCTGTCCAAAGGATGTGAACGATTGGCTGTGCAAACACACTGTCTGCCCACCTGGGCGATGGCACTCAGACAAGAAAAAGACAGCAGACATCACTCAGAGGAGTGTGTGTCTTGGAAAAGCACAAAAATGTGGATTGGGGCAACTGTAGATCTGAAAAAGATCTGCCTCTGTCCAGGCTCTTTTGAAAAAAACAAATAAAAAATGATGTCTAGTATTTAAAATGAGCTGAAAAAGTGTTTAACTTACTTTCCACTTGCTCTAAATGTTTATTTCAAAAGTGTATTGGACCTCATTGCCTCCCTTTTTCTTGTTTGTATGATGTAGGGGGAACCTGGTGATTCTGGAATGGTTGGTTTGCAAGGCTTTCCAGGACCAAAGGTAAGACAAAAACACCACTGGACAAACACCATGTAAAAAAAATTCTAATGTTTTCACATTTTGTAGGGGCCAAATGGTGATTTAGGGCCGAGAGGTTATCCTGGTCCCAAAGGACCTGTTGGTGCTCTGGTGAGTCCAGTCAAAATCATAAATGCAGTTAGTTTCCAGATTATCAACAAATATATATCAAATGCAGAAGTTACATCTTTAGTATCTATGTATATAGCTGCAAACTAGACCCTTTGTCTTTCATTTTGCACCAGGGAATAGCAGGACCTGTTGGCCCAGATGGAATGATTGGCCCTATAGGAAGACCGGTAGGGTTTTTTTTTCTACGTGTGTTCATATTTTAAGCAGGTTTTTTTTTCCCCAATATAAAGTTAGAGTCAAAAGCAAATCTTGCTGCTTTTACTCTCCCACAGGGGCCACAGGGTCCAAAAGGAAACAGTGGCGAAATGGTAAGCCCTTTTGGTAATCCAAAAAATTTGATATGTAGTATTTCTAGTATCCTAACTGTTGTGCATCAGTGCTTCAGCTGTCTCTAACAACTGAACTGTTAGTTGAAGAAGAACTTAGATTATGTTTTGCATCATTAGCTTTTTCCTAAGGAAGGAGTCCTGACTTTTGCTCACTGTCTCCTGGACTTGAGGGGAGATATCTTGGACTACGCAATCCACAATCACTTTTATAAACTTGTTTATAGGCTGGAGCGTGACTGTATATAGAAACCCACCTCACCTTAAAACCACTGTATTTGCCACACCTTGCTGGTACTGGATTGAACCCTCTTTTCCTGTCAGAAATGCATTAATCCTTGGTGGCATGGAATCAACAAGGTACTGGAGACATTTCCCATAGAGTTTGGTCCATATTGGCATGATACCATCACACAGTTACTGTAGATTTGTCAGCTAAACATCCATGATGTCAATCTCCCGTTCCACCACATCCCAACAGTCTATTGGGTTGAGATCTGGTGACTGTGGAGGCCATTTGAGCTCAGTGATTTCATTGTCATGTTCAAGAAACTAGTCTGAGATGACTCCAGCTTTATGGCATGGCGTCATAAACCATCAGAAGATGATACACTGTGGTCATAAATTCATGGATATGGTCAGCAACAATACCAGAGAAGGCTGTGGTGTTGTAACCCTTCTCATTTGGTAATAAGGGGGCCAAAGTGTGCCCAGAAAATATCCCCATAACATTACTGCACCACATCCACCAGCATGAAGCAATGATACGAGGATGGATTGTACCGAGTGGTTATTTGAGTTACTGTTGCCTTTCTATCAGCCGGAACAGTCTGGTCATTCTATTCAGACCTCTGGCATCAATAGGGCATTTCTCCCCACAGAACTGCTGCTCATTGAATAGTTTCTTTTTTTCTGTAAATCCTAGAAATAGTTGTGGGGGGAAATCCCAGTTTATCAGCAGTGTTAAATTGTCAGACCAGTCTGTCTGGCTTCATAGTCTCTTAAATCACCTTTTTCCCCATTCTGATGCTCGGTTTGAACTGTTTGACCATGCCTACATGCCTAAATGCACTGAGTTGCTGCCATGTGATTGGCCAATTAGTAATTTTCCGTAACGAGCTGGACAGGCGTGTCTAATAAAGTGGCCAGTGAGCGTGGATGAAAGTTACAATCCATCAGACGACTGTACTGCTGCTTCACAGAGATAAAGGCAAATGTGGCCTCTACTTTTTTCTGTATACTTTCTTCATTGAGCAATATGCATAATTCATGACTTTCTTTTATGTTTGTCACTTTTAGGGGCCTCAAGGACAACAAGGAAGTCCGGGACCCAGAGTACGTGTTAACATGCATGCATTATTGATTATCTTTGAATAATCTAATGAGCTCTTATTGCTCAGGTTTAAAAAAAATGTGTGAGACATTAATATTTTATGTGGTGTAACCTTTTTAATTCTCTCCTCAGGGACCCCCTGGTGCTCCGGGTCCATCTGTAAGTATACTGTGTCAGACAAGTTTAAATAAGCATGTTTTATGTAAAACACAAGGGACTTAAGATTGTAGGATTTTGAACTGTAATCCTAAGGCGGTGTTTAGACAGTTTTTTTTTTTTTTTTTGGCACTTCAGTATTTTTTCTCACTCTGAGACTCATTTAAAATCTTTTTGTGACACAGAAGTTGAGCTTTTTCTCTTCTCTTTTCCTATTGGAATAGCAGTGGTGTAGTGGATGCCTTATTGTTGACTCACCTGATGTGATAACTGTAATGTTTGCTCTGACTGGAATGTGTTATTCTTTCCTTTGCTGAAGTCAGGAATGCAATGGTTTGTTGATGGAATTCTGACTTTACCGTTTTTCTGCGGCGCTCAAATGTGATATAATATGTAAAAGCATTTCTGTAAGATGGTTGTATGTTGGTTTTCTAAATTCTGAGAAAAAGCTTACAGCTAAAAACATCTCAGTTTAATTCCAAGCAGGGCTCCAAAACTGTTTTGTTTTTTTTCCGACCAGATGTGTTGATTTTATATTCGCAGAGGCTCAAGCTTTATGATGACTCAGCAGTCTACAGTTTATCAGATTCCAGTGCTGCACTAGGAACTGAGGTAAGGTACAGGTTAAGGATGAACGAGTTGGTTCATTATTAAGTGTTTGCCAATGAATCCCTTTGAGGCTTTATATTCTTTGTTTCATTGCTAAATAGAGTTTTCAGAACACAGAGATGACCCTACATGACCAGAATACAGAGATAGTTAAGACCCTCCGATACCTGAGCAACGTGATTGAGAGCATTAAAAAGCCTCTGGGCATGAGGGACAACCCGGCTCGTGTCTGCAAAGACCTTCTGGACTGTCAACACAGACTGAAAGATGGTGAGTTTTGCAGAGAAAGAACTTTTTAGATGGAGTAGGGTAAATCTTTTTCACCTGCTCATTATTTTCCATCTTTGACGGGGACATTCAGATTGGTTCTGGATTGATCCCAACCTGGGCTGCACTTCGGACGCCTTCAAAGTCTTTTGCAACTTTACTGCAGGAGGACAAACTTGTTTACACCCAGTGG
The DNA here is from genome assembly GCA_014656515.1 of Oryzias celebensis. NCBI lineage: Eukaryota > Metazoa > Chordata > Actinopteri > Beloniformes > Adrianichthyidae > Oryzias > Oryzias celebensis. The sequence goes on along the minus strand of BNCR01000004.1, from coordinate 12,535,247 downwards.
CTTCCAATAAGGTATCTATGAACTTACGTTCAGATAATTTTATAGTTGTGTGTAGAGCCCTTATACACAGGACCTCTACCGGTGTTTACTTTTATATTGTGACTTTTCTAGCACCGTTATCATACCCACAAACACAAGATGACAGTAGCTATTCTTATTCTAAAAACAAAACAAACAGTGAAGGAGTAGAGTAGGATGGATAACTTTATGAGATGAAGCTCAAGGTGACGCTGTTTATGAGTCTGTGTTACTGAGTTGAAGGCCATTATTTAGCCCAGTATTGGCATCCTTTATGGAAATCTTTGTCATGTCCATTAGTGGGAAAATAAGTAGGATAAAAGACCTGTAAAACGTTTTTCCTAGTTTTTTATTAATAATACCCAACTCTGATTGTTCTTTATAAGCATCTTGACAGCTAAAGTTCAAACAGAGATTAAAGACAGGTAGCTGTGTCCCTGAGGTTCTGTTGCTTCTTGAGACAGTTGGAAATGTGATGTTTTCTCAGTGTTGAAAAGAGGTAGCAAGCCATCTTCTTTGCTGAGTGTAGAGCGCTGTGGGAGAGTGCTCTCTATGCAGCACTGGTCAGGCCTACCACTATCTGGACTAAGAGGAACTTAAAGTCAGTTGTCATCATCTCCACACAGTCTCCTTTGATAACAAGTGAAAACTTGTCTGTTTCTGATCTCCTGTATAGTCAATTATCAGTTTCTTTGTTCTTGTGGTGTGTGCCTCTCTTCAGGCTACACAGACTGTGTAGTAGAGTCCGATCTCCTGACCTGAATGCCTTCTGTTCTCTGAGAAGTGGTTGGATGTTCTTGGTCATCCAAGGCTTCTGGTTAGGATGAACCTGATGCATTTATCCACTGTGACAGCATCAGTGCATTTTCTTATGTAACACAGGACATTGCTTGTGAACTCTCCCAGGGCTTGTTGTTCAAACACCTCTCAGCTTGTTCCTGTTGAAGCATTCTTGCAGCAGCTGGGAGGCAGCATCAGGCCGAGCAGCTGTTAGCTCGCTGAAACTTAAGCGCAAATGATTTTGTACTCGTTTATCATCACTGTAGTTATTCTTCTCTGGGTGTGTTTGAGGTTTTTAACGTGTCTGCGATGACAGAGTGGTGCTTACCTTCCCAACAGATGGTTTTTGATGTCGGGAAAGTCCAAATGAAGTTTCTCCATTTACTGAGCAACGAAGCAAGCCAAAGCATCACGCTTCATTGCCTGAACAATGCAACCACCAGCTCCATCAGAACCACACACAGAGAGAAGAGCTCTATTCGCTTTCAAGGCTGGAATAAACAGACATTCGAGAAAGGCACACTGCTTGAGCCACATGTGCTGCAAGATGAGTGCAAGGTAAAGACACCTTCAAACATTCAACATGAGTGTGACTGCTATAAGACTTGAAAACATGTCTTTGTGTCTTTCTCATGCATGGAATCAATACAGAAAGTATCTCATTTCTGTCATTTTCGTTCCCTTTTTTTAGACTCAGATTCAAGATGGCAGCTGGCATCAGTCTCGCTTCGTTTTCCACACTCAGGACAGTCAACAGCTACCTATTGTGGACATACAAGAAGTTCCCGCTTCTCAGCTTGACAGGCAGCAGCACATGGAAATCGGTCCTGTCTGCTTCCTCTGACACAGACATCATCCTGTGATCTGCTCACACAAACCAGTCAGACCCACAGATGTCAAAACAAAGCTTACACAGCAGGACACATTGAAGACTTGTTTGCCTTGGCTGGAGCGCATTGACTGGGTTTTTTTGTCCAACTGCAAATGACCTAAACAAAATGACCCACAGAGCATCCAGAATAAGAGGGAAAAGGAGATGAGTTCATGCTAATATTTATCAAAATGTGTAAAGTAAAGCTTGTTTCACTTTTCTTTTTGCTTTAGTGCATAGGTTGTCCGCATATGGACCCGTATCACTCCGGATCATAGGGCAGGGCCGCACGATGCAGCAGCCTATCCACATCCCAAATCCCCCACTCTCCTTTAGCTTTCACCTCGAACACAGATGATCCTGAGAAGGAGCCCAACCCGAAGAATCCCCTCTGCCCGGGGCGCTATCTAACATAGAGCTAACACAAGCGCTATGGCATGTGGATACCTTATGACTGCTCTTACACTTCTCACATCAGAGGCTTTACTTTGCGTTGATGTTTATGTCTTTGGTCCTCTCCACTTGGACTTGTACATCTTGACAGATGGTGCTCTACCTCTATGTGGTTATTTGCTTTTCAGAACAGTTGCAAATGCCAGTTTGACTTTGTGTTGTATGTACCGGTTACATCAAGGTTTATGTTGTATGAGTACTTATGTTGGTTTGGTCATTTCTAATTTATGAACCAATTTTTGATACACTACATATGTTTGTAGCTTCTCCCTCTTTTTGGTAGGCTCCCAAACCTATCATTGGTGCTGCAACAAAGTCGTTGATATTTCCTGTGTATATATTGACAGTATATTTTATGTTTATTTATAATCTTTTTTTTTCCAACTTTACTGAACCACAGTAAGTTATATTCTCAGAGAACCATTTGATCAATCCAAATCTAGTTTAATGAATATTTATGTTCACATCTGTTTCTGCTGCTCTCAGCTCAGTCAGAGGGAGTTTACTCACTGGCAGGTACAGCAAGCCAGATCTGGAAAGCATAGTCGCCATCCTCTTCAGCAGTGTCATCATAGACAATTTGGGGGGAACACCATCGGACGCAAATTTGTGAATAAAAATAAATAAATGGAATATTTTATCCACAAAGGGTTTGGTGCTGTTTCTGATATTGATTTTTTTTTAAGTGTACCATCTTAGTACAGAACCAGAGCAAAACACACATTTTCTTATCCTGTTTTTGTCCCTTTTGGGGATGCTGTGAGGAAGTTAGAGTACCTGGAGAAAACACAAGCATGGGGTGAACATGCAAACTCCATGCAGAAGGGTCCCCCCATTGGTGATTCTGTTCCAGTCCCCCAGCCAGGACTTGAGCTGGGGGCCGTCATGGTGTAAGGCAAGAGCAATAACCAATGGACCACCATGCAGCCCCAGAACCAAACAACTTGATAGAAAAATGTTTTCTTTTTTTGTCTTGGATGGTTTCCCTTTTTTTAATGATCACTGATATTTTGAAAGAGGTGCTTAATGTTAGTTTTGGTAAAGGAAAAATGGTTTTTTTAGGATTTCTCTTTTGGCTAAAATTCTCTACACTATTGATATGAATCATTAAATTGCATTTAGCAATACATTGTGCTTTGGTTTGAAGAACATGATTAGCAAAAAACACAAAGTAGTTTATTTATTTATTTTAATTAGTTTGCAGTGAATGGATGCATGCAGGACTGGCACATGGGAAACCAGGGTTTGTTTCCCAGGGGGCATGGTGAGTTTCATCTAGTGTGGGTCCTTGGGCAAGACACTTGACACTACTGCCTTAACTATGTAGCCACAGGGGGACCCAGGTCTGGGTTTTCCTGTGCTGGTTCCCAGCCCGGCTCAAATACAGGGTTATGTCAGGAAGGGCATTCAGTGGAAGGTTGGTGCCAGTGTTTGGCAGCGTAGCCACCATCAGCGTTTGAATGGGACCATGACTGTAAAGCACTTTGGGCCTTCAATGAAGGTAGAAAAGCGCTATATAAGTATACGCCATTTACCATAAAGATCTCTGCCAAACCAAATTTGCGAGTCATTGAAAGCTGATTGGCTGTGGTGTCTTCTGACGGGATAGGACGAAGATTTAGCTGTGACTGTAAGACGGTTGTAAGATGATTCAAACAAAAATCAGCATTTTCAGCCAATGGTTATTGTCCCCATTCCCAACTTTATCATCACATAACTCCTCACTCCTCCTGAACACACACACACACGCACGAAGAAGCCTTGATTGGAAATGTAAAAGGTAAATGGATAAAGATTACAGCAACTGCTACCATCAGGTAAAAATTATACAACTTTGAAGAAATTAGGTTTCTAGTCAGGTTAAAATCCCAAATCTGGGCCCACTTTGGCTTTCATGCTCAGCATCATTGTCGACATTATACATCAGTCATAGCAGAATGAGCATTTCATATTATTAAAAATGTAACTCGGGTGTAATGATTAATCCATTAATCGATGAATCAAATTATATTCCTATCAACCATAGCCCTGTCGATTTTAATCAAATCGACCTATACCATTATAAAATTGTTTCTTAATAAAATTAATCAATTTTATAATATTTGAAAATGACATGAAGTCCAATGTGTGGAAACACTGAATTTTGCAGACATGTGACCACACAGTGTGATAGAATGTTCCAATAATGCTCTAATTGCATTATTTTTATGTGGAAAAACAAAAGTGAAGTGAGCTTTATGAAACTAAAATATGGATGGATTTGCCATTAATTTTTGTTTACTTGTTTGTACACACATTTATTTTAAACTTGATTATTAATGTATCGCCTATGAATTATATAGTCAACCACAAATTATAATCTAAATTGAATCATTGTTAAAATGAATCGTTACATCCCTAATTTTAAGTAATATGTTGTATATTTTGTATACATTTATTGTGTCACAGCCAAATGGTCAACTCCACCTTAAAATTTAATTTACTTTCTATTTTTGCCAACATTATATTCACGTAAACAGCTTGTATCTAAGTCAATCTTCGTGCAACACTGATCAATCAATTCCTTTTCTACACGTGTCTTCATTTGAGAGTTTAACTTCTGTGAGCGCCCCAATGCGGAACGTTGTAGTTCAACATTTCGGCCACCCGGAGGCGCCAGCGAGCACATTCCAAACCGGAACTTGTGCTCACGTGCTGCTGCTGCAGACGGAAGAAAGTTTGTTTTGAAGCCGCCATTCGTTTCTCCAACGTGACGCCAGTTTTGTATGTGATATACCGGTACAGGAGTTTCATAGAGAGACACAAAACATGTCTTCTTTAGAAAGTAAAGCCGAGCTCGGTCTGGAAGAAGGGCAGAAAACCATACAAAGCAAAATATCGCTATCTGAGTAAGTGTAAAAAAAAATAGTCGCGTGCAGCCAGTGGACGTTTGTATCGCTGTTCTAAGGATTTGAAAGATTTAAAAATATATTATTATTATTATTATTATAGTTTTTAATGTATGATTATTTGAGGTTTTTTTCTGCCTTATCTTGTTCGGGTTCTGTAAAATTGTGTTTATAGCCTAATTACTTCAAAACACCATCTTCCCCACTTTTCTCTTTGATCTCATGACGACTTTTTAAAAAGGAAATGGAATTTGATAACAAAAAAAAAAAAGAAAAGACTTTTACTGAAGTTTTCCATTAATATGATGAAAGTGCAACTTTAAAAACTATTTAACCACATGTAATGCTTTGCGTACAACGTTTTACACCGTCCCATAACTAAGTGCAGATACAGTTGTGCATTTTCATTAGAAAACTTTAATTTTCGTAGTATACCAAATTATGAAATGTTTTTTTCCACTTTGCAGTTGTGGTGTTTGTGGATCAGAAAAATCGAAGTACAGGTGTCCCGCATGCCTCACGCATTCTTGCAGGTAAGTAGTCTGCAGCCATTCAGGGGCTTTATATCCATAGAATTACACCAAACCGTGAAGGGTTGAGCGAAAACACCTGATCAAGGTTGTAGTATTTGATGAGAATAATACCCCCTCTCAACTAAGAGAACCCAGTGACTTCCAGATTGAAGCACATTAAAAATAAAAGTGTCACCAGAACCACTTTAATATCCTAATTAATCACTTGGTTGCTTGTTACTCCATCAGTGCATTATTACTCCAATGTACCTTTTGACCACCTCATAATTGTGGAAACATTGTTTTACTTTCTGGCTTGTTTTCCTCATCTTTTTGTGACCTTTTATGTATGAAAATGCGGTGGGATGCCCTTATTGACAAAATCATCTGCATTTATCCTATGCATCTGGAAAACTCTGGATTGTGGCCCTTCGTGTTGGCATTATTCACTGGGTCTTCTAAAAGCCTTACATTAAATTTGAAGTTCTGCTGTGGTTCCGTTTCACATCTTTAGCAAATGCCCACTGGATTAATGTTTAGTAAAATCAACATTTGTTTTTCAATTTCATGAATTGCACACATGGAGTCTTGTTCTTGTGTTTCTTTGTATTTCTTGTTAGTAGTCTCAGTTAGAAAAAACATGGCCATTTGTTACAACTGGGAGTTTAGGCTGTATTGGTTGATGGAGGTCAAACAAAAGGCAACGAAGAAGAAAAAGATGTGAGTTTTGGCTCTTGTGTTGGACAATTGTTGACGATGTTGATATTTTGCTTTCATAAATGTAATAAAGAAATTAAGCAGCTAGTATAAAGATATTTTTAATGGTTTTACCTTTTTTGATCGCTGATATATGTAGGAAAAATATCCTCTAAAACGTAGACCATGAAGTGTTTTAGTCTGAAATTTTAAATAGCAGTTTAATCTAATTTATTTTTGTAAGTTGCACATTTCGTGACAGGTCAGAAGTTTAAAACAGATCAGAGTTTAATCTGTGAGTAAGTTGATGTTATATCATTCCATAATGACACAGCATTAAGATGTTTTCAAAGCTGGAGGGTAAAACACTTTTTTGGGAGGATTAGAATTATGTAACTCATAGTTTTGTTTTTACTGCCTGGAGTTTATTTTGACTCGTAGCCGGTAGCAACGTGCCACTGTTCTTTTTTTTTTTTTTTTTATTCCACAAATCATTTGGAGGGCAAGCTGCAGTGTTATATAACCTAAAAGAATCCAGGATCGACTTCAGGGTCATGCCAGAAAGTTTCATTCCACTTTTTTTTGATTTTATAAGAGTTGTTGAATAACCCTAAAATTCTTATTCTGTTGTTCTAGGCGGTGTTCATCAGGCCTTTTGCATATTTTGTCAGGATATAGTCCTGTCTGGCACAGGCTTCATGCCCGTCTCTCAGCAAATGTCTGAACATGCGTGTTTGTGTTAGGATTAAATCCCCACATTTGTTTGGTTTTTAAATTCTGCAGAATTTTTTCTTTTCTTCTGCACCCTCTTTGAGCAAAAATGAAATGAGCCATTTTCCTTTCAGTGTTGAAAACATTGACTGACATGTTTGTGTGTATTTATTTCCAGCTTGCTGTGCGTCAAAAAGCACAAAGATGACTCGGGATGCAGTGGGGTCAGAAACAAAACGGCGTTTGTGGCTTTATCCCGCTTTGATGAAATGGCTCTTCTCAGCGGTGAGCACCTCCTCAATTTTGCATGTCAAATGGATCTTTGACTGTTCTCACTTTATATCTATAAAATGTTGGAATGCCGATTCTTTTTTTTTAAAGGCTGTAACTAGTATTTGAATACTTGGATATTGGGATTTTTTTTCCCCGTAAATTCGAGTACGAATATTTGCAACTTCTGAGATCAGTGATTTGCAACCTTTATAAATCTAATGGAGCAAAAAAAAAAAATACTTCAGTCAATCTAATTAATGCTTTAAAAGGCAGAATAATGTTGTATTTACCAACAGAAACTAAACAAGCCAAGCGCGCTCCTGTTACCGGTTGTAAATAAATCTTGAAAATAAAGTGTCGGTGAAGCTTCTCATTTTCAAACTAAAGCTCCTGAGTGCTTTTCATAGATTAAAGAAGAGATGGACGTTCAGTTTGCTGTAATTAGTGCTGCAAAAAGTGAGATGGATTTAAATCTATAAAACAAAATAAATAGTTTAAAATAAAATCTATCTAATCTAAAATCTAATTCATCTACTGGAACTGATAGAAAAACTGTGGAAAACATTTTCAGTCTTTCTTGTTTCTGTGAAAATGAAAATCCCAAGAACCGTTAAGTGCCCCCTGCGCTGTCGTAAACAAAACTTGCCTGCGTGGAATGAGAGCGTTTACACACATGCACAGCATTTTATGTTGATGTGTTTGTCAATGGGCATGGTGCACTTACTCAAAAGAAGAGATTAAAAAAAAGGGGAAAGGAAAATCTTTAGTCACTCTGCAGAGTCTGTGTCCGTTTTTCGCTGTTCTGCTGTGAATTTGGGAAGAGAGGTAGGTATTATTTTTATTATGGAAGTTCCAAAATCGGCATCGAATAAAAACCGAACCGAAACTAAAGAACCGCTTTTGCACCGGAACCGAATAAAACCCAGCCGGTGCCCAACCCTAGTCTCCAACAGTGGCTGGGCTCCGTCAAGACACCAAGTGGCCCCAGGATGGAGCCTTGGGGAACTCCACATGTAATATTTCCTATATAATATATAAAATTTCCTGTTTTCCAAGTACGTTTTGAGCCAGTTTAGAACTGACCCAGGGAGACCCACCCAGTCGTTTGAGTATTATAGCGTGGTATCAAATGCAGCACTGAGATGCCGTAAAACTAGCACAGACATATTTCCACTGTCTTTCCACGGAAAGCTGCGCGTGTCTCCAGGAAAACGATTCACATGAAAGCAAAGAGGATTTTTGATACAGTGCTTCAAAGATAAAATAAATGTTCACAGCCAATGCTAATCAGAACATTATGCAATGTTCTCATCATTTCAAAAAACCCTGAAATGTTCATCTGATGGTCATGTCTGGTTTTTATGACCACATTTTCCTGCAAATTGAACCCATTAACCATCACCCTTTCTGTGGTGGAATACCTGCTGAGCTGGCTGCCACATTTTTGGAATAAACTTCCGGGCTACTAAAGACAGATGCACAATATGCACATCCATCTTTGCAACAATCTGGACGTTTGCTTTCGTGGAAGAAATGCAGACACGCTGCCGAGGCCGGCTCTAGGTTGACGTCACAAATTTGGCGGCAACCACAAGGATACCAGAGCAAACGGCAGTGCCTCAAAGGTTGAAGTGGTCTTAGTTCCGGGTAGAAAAGAAGTTCACAAAAATAAGCCATATTTCATAAATAATTTGTTCTTTCTGCTGAAGATAAAATATGGTCATACATACGGGTGTAGTTTACTCTGAAAGGCTTAAGAAAAGCATGGTGTAGGCCCTTAAAAAATATAGAATTTTGTTTTGTCTTTTTAACCATACATTTATGTTCAGATATGTAGACTCCATTTAAAACATTGAATCATCTAAAGGACTTATTCGTAGAGTTGATTGAGTTTTTGCGTCAAAGAGTCTAAAAAGCTGTGCTTGTTATGAATGTTATTTTAATATATAAATATAAAACTTCCCAAACCTGCAGTCAGAATTTAAGGAGGCCTCAAAACTTGTATTACTTTGAAATAAAGTGTTGATTGTCCTGTTTTAGTTTTTTCCTCTGATCACTGTAACAGATCTTTCTATAAACTTTCACCTCTTCTGTAGATTACAGATTTCTGGAGGACACTGGGAGATTTTCTGATGGGGCCAGCAGAGACAGTCTGGCAAGAGTTCCTCGGACAACTTTTAAAGTAAGCCTGTAACTTCTAGATTTGGTGTGTTTTGTGGAGTCGTGAAATGCCAGCTGTTTATTGTAACATGGTTAGGTAACCTTCAAGAATCAGGATGAATGTGAACAGAAATGATTTCTTCATTTTTATTCATTTTTACTAAATATTTGAATCCTGTTAGTTTGAGAAAAGTCCAAATTTGTTTGACTTTTAATTTTGTTTTTATTAAGTTAAAGTCTCACTTCAATCATCTTTTGATCTATTTTAAAAGCATTCCCAGTGGTCTTCTAGTCATGAATATGCTTTTTTTTTTTTTTTTGGCAAAATCTAAAAGCCTGTGCCATTTTCTAGAGCATAGTTTCTACAGAGTAGTTTAAAATGTAAAAGTTCTTTCAAACAGGATTTTTGTTGTCTGCTCGTGATTCACCAAAAATGCAGGTTTAATCTTAATGTATGTATAAATGTCATCCATTATACAAAAAATGCTACAAAAACACGATTTAAACGGCAAAAACACGATTTTAATTGTAGTGGGTCTTAAGAAGAGCCCAAGCTGTTGTCAACCCCGTCCGCGGGGTCGCCACCCCTCTCGCCACCCGGCTTGAGCAATTTGCTCTCAGACTGGCCTTCCTTGTGGAAGCCACCTCACAACCTGTAATGGACTGCAACCCATCCAGAGTTTACCCCACCTTCACCCAACAGTGGCAAGGACAGGCTGCAGCAACCCCATGACCCCACTTGGGCTTAAGCGAGTTAAAAAGATGAACGCAGTTAGGAAGGCCGCCTTTTTAATACAAAATAATTGCTTTTAAATGAGAAATGCTGGAAGCTGTAAAACCTGGATCTTGCATTATAGGTATCAGACAATAACTTTGCAAAATAGTTTCATTTAAATTCTATTTCTTCAGAATGCAATATTTTTAATGTTGTAAAATTACCAATTTTCTAGAGGAGGGCTCCCAACTGAAATGGCATGCAGGGATGTTTTTTATGTGTATGTTTTATGGTGGGAGTGGGGTTGATATTACTTTTGCAATGCTCAAAAATCAATCAAAACTTAACGAGTCTCATTTGCACGGACAAAATAAATGCCGGGCACATGAGGATTGGGAATTCTTTCCTCCAGGACTCTGCAAGTGCAGTCATTCGTTATTAGCCCTGAACACTTCCAACCTTTAATAAATCTCCTAAATCCGCTCTCATTTTGCCAGTTTGTAGTTATGAAACGGCCAAAGAGGGAAAGTCTTGTCCTTTGAATAAGAGGAGGGCAGTTAGGAGACATTGAATCCATCTCTGGTTTAATTGGTATTGAGACTTGCACAACCAGATTTATTGATGTAGCCCAGATGTTTGATGTTTTATGCATTGCCTCTTGGAGCAGATAAAAACCCACGTCGACTTTTCCAGTCGGCTGAGTTATCAGTCGGTCTGTGGTCTCGGCAAATCCACTCAGGGCCGTGAACTCTTCCTCACATCCCTTTTCCATCAGACCTTTGCTTTGTTTGAAGTCTGCTGCTGCGAAGTGTTTGTTTTACTTCAGAAGCTCTTAGGATTTGGCTATTTTAGAAGAAGTTCTGTATTATGCTCTAAATCTGCCTGTGACACTGCTGCAAAATATACAACGGATCCTGGGTAAGGATCTGATTATCGTCCAGTTTTATAACGCCGGTGTCATCAGTTACCGGTTCATCACGAGGCTACACAGCAAAAAAAAAACATGACAGACCAATATACGCATGTAGTCCCCCTTGTGTGCAGCAGGTGGTGTGCAGCAGATATGCCCCTTTTTACAAGCTGTGCAGAAGCAACAGAACCCATACATTTGATTAAAGTAGGGATGCAGCGGATCATGGCTGCTCTCTGATCCGTACAGATCAGTAGCCACGGTTTGGAACACACGTTGAAGATTTTGCCGTTTTATTGCATAATTGTGTTTTCCAAAATAAATTGAATGCTTTTATCTTATTTTGTCCTATTTTTTTTCTCCTTTACTGATCCGAAAATTGATCGTAACCGTGAGTTTTGCAATCAGTTGCTCCCCTACTTTAAAGTATAATTTTGTTCCATAATGCATCAACAACAAACTTGATCCGCTATTAAAAAATGGTGGAGATCTAATTTCATTGGGCTGCTGATGATTGTGCTGCAATAGGCTGTAATGCTTTAAGCTCTTTGTTCGAACAGTTTATGTCAATCCAAATGTAAATATTTATTTTTCCTCCAATGGTGGAGTGTAGGACACTCAGAGTATAGCTTTACTACACAACACAATGTTAAATCCAGTTCTTCAAATGTTTCTTTCATTAAGTAAAAAGAAAAAACGTATTTATTGAATATTTTATTTTTATATGCTACACTTGCTTTTGAAGTTTGACCAAAGTTCTGCTGGATTTTCCTTTTTTTCAGTTAAAGTTACTGGCTGCTCATGCCAGAAAGATGAACATTACTCTGAGGTTTCTTCCTCTCACCTTCACTAAGAGAAGAGAAAACTCCACCGTCTTCAATCAGAGGTAAGAAAGGTCCAGTTGTAACAATGAATTTTTGATAGTTCTGTAGTTAAAACGAGACAAAGCCTGAGAATGATTGATATCAAAGCAGAATGTTTTTTTTAAGGAAACACATCTTCAATTTTTTTGCTTCCTTAAGCTGCTAATCTAATTTAATTTAAGTTTTATTGCAACAAACTTAAACTCTTAAAAACTTTTTTGCATAGCTTTGTAAAATAAAAATCTTGCTTACTCAAATACTAACATTTTATAAAACTTACTCTATGATAAAAATTAACATTAAAGAAAAGGTTAAAAAAAAAAAAAAAAAAAAAAAAAAAAAAGTTGAAACAATAGTTCAGTACAAGAAATGATACAAATCTGCTCCATTATTGATCTAACCCTCCACATATTCATGTTTTAATGTTTAAACACATTTTTCTTTCTGGTAATATTGTATTCAGCTTTGTCTGCAGTTTTGCCACAGGATGGCACTCTTGTTGAGCTCCTCCAACGCCCTTCTTTGTCTTTTTAAAACTTCTTCATATATAAAACCATATAACTAATTTATATTATTTTATATATTTGCTACTGCATGTTATTTTATCTCATAATGTTTTGTTTTTGTATCAAGAGAATCAAAATAAAAAGTTTGAAATTGAACACTTTAACTCTTTTGAAAGTTACAGTGATGCACTTACTTTTACTAAAATCATCAAATGAGAAGATCCTTTTTCTGGTTGAGGAAAGGTTCTATTTGAATGTTAACATTACATATGCAATCTTTTCATATATAATCTGAAATATAATGCATGTTGTCACAGGGATTTGTGAGAAAACTAACACATTTAATTTGTTTCTACCAAAAGATCCAGAAAAAAATGGCACTGTTGAACCAAAAATAACAGTTACTTTTGGAAACTAAAATATTTTGAGCAATTCTTTTATCACACTTGACTTGGTTCCACTGACTGTCTTGATATCGTTGGTGGCTTTTCTGTATTTCAGAGGAACCTTCTGCCACTTGTTTTCCAGTGTCTGAAGCACTCTAGCCCCACAGTGGAGGAACAGAAGGAGGGGATGTTTTTTGAACTTCATATTAACATTTTATGAGTCTGAAATTCCCAGAGACAATCAGGAGTGCCACTAAAATAAAGCCTAGTCAGTCCCTCCAGCTGGACTTACAACACAGTTTTCCATCCTTAGTCTGCTGCTGTGAAGGTGTTCAGGTGTTGGGTAAAGGAGGCTCATCTGAAGAAAATAGCTTCATGTCATGTTCTAGTGACAGATGCCAACACTCTGCTTTTACTTCCCAAAGGTAACTACAGCCTGATTGTTTTACAAAGCAAAAAAAAAAAAGTAGTATGAATTAATGTAATCAACAACAAAACAATAATCTTTGCGTTTAGAGTTATGTGATTTACATTTCTTTTTTTCTGACTGACAAACAAGCTAGGAATAGTTGAGAGAATGGGCTTCAAAATGTACAAGTACATAATATAGAAAGCAGATGTGGGAACTGGTGTGACTTTAGCTGGTTAGCAACCTATTCAAGCTTTGCATCTGTTCTGCCAAAAACAGGATCATTACTGGCAGATGGCTGACCGGGGAGCATATTTCTCTCCTGTGTTTATTCTTGGCATCACAAATAATAATAATAATTTTCATGCTTTATAATGCTTTTTCCTTACCAGTTACTAACTTTAAAAAGCCTTCCGTAAAAAAAGAAATCACTAAAAGTTAAGAAGCTGCCTCTAACTTGGTCCAGCCCAGGAGGGTATGAGCGTAATTGGTGGCATTTGGCAGAATATTGGCAGCACTTATGCTGAGGGTGGAATGATGTTTTCTTCATCCTCGTTCTGGCGTGACAGTGCATTTGTCTCGGCTTGAGAAGACTGAGCGACACGTTGTAGAAGCAGTTATCCTGGATAATGACTGAGCATATTTCAGTAATAATTTGAGATAATTTGTTACATGAGCTGCTGTGGTTTTTTTGCTCATATGATTTTATTCCATATTTGGAGACTAGCCTTCATTAACCCCAGCTTTCTCGGTTAGCAGGAAACTAATTTGGTTTCCAATTATTGGCAGGTGTTACAGAACAACAGGCTTTAGAGTACAAAAAATGCTAGTTAGTTGAATAAAAAGGATCGTTTTTACTTCTGTGAAGTTTTACAACCACACTTTAAGTCAGCCTATGTCTTCATGTAGCAAAGTTAAAGGAACTTTGACTGCCAGTTAGTAGAAAATATCTTATATAAAATAGATGATTTACCATTCAGAATCTTCATAAAACACATGTAAAATGTCCAGCAGATCAAAATTACAATCCAACAATACATTCCAAACATAGAATCCTACCATTTAATGGTCAACCTTTTGGAGGAGAAATGTTGAACCTTACCAAAAACTGTCTAAAAATTATGTTTATTGCCTTAAAACCACAAATCAAAAATCATATGGGCAAGGCTAACAACTGTCTTCCTTATAGGGGAAAAAGGGGGCAATATCTTAATTACAGTGTTCCCTCGCTTTATCACTGTTCACCTTTTGCTGTCTTGCTGTTTCTGATATTTTTTTCCCGCGCAACTTTGATAGCTTTTATTTATTCATTTATTTATTGTCTTCTGTGTCCTGATTGGCTAATGACCTTGTCAATCATTCTTTTCCGTGTGTCGTGTTTTCTGCACAGAGATGCCGTTCGTACAGCTTGACAGTTTCATAAACCTGTATCGCATTTATCACATTCATTCTATAATACTGGACCTATTTTTCTAAAAAAAAAAAAAAAACGTTTGAACTTTGAGATTTTTAGAAAAAAGTGTGAAAATGTTTAAGTCTGTCGGAGAATGATGTTAATGTCTGTGTTCATGAAGAAGCTAGTTGTTTCCACAAGTATGGCATTTTTTCATCTGTTTTTCTAGTGTCTTCACTAATTCCATTTAGTTTTTTTCAATCTCTAATTGCTACTATGTGATTTGTCAAACATTTCAAGTCGGTGTGATTCACTAAGAATGTAGAGTGTTGTGTGGGGGCTGTAAGGATCGGTGCTTTTATTTTAGTCGCTCTTGCTCAGAGAATAGAATCCAACTCTCTACCCTAAGGTGATCCAAGTGAGCAAAAAAAAGACTGAGTAATGGAGTAATGGAGCAGGCACACTAAAGTATTACTCACGCGTGATCGTTTTTACTGTGAACATTTGGATGAAATACATGAGGACAACATGACATTGAAAAACCAAAGTTGTAACTTAAGGCCTTCATTAGACCAATTAATGCAATTTTGAAAATGTTGAGAAGGAGCAGTGACATTCACCACTAAGTTGCTAACATAAGAGTGATGTATGAGTAATGACCTAATAAATGAAAATTCACTGAAACCGAGAGAGGCATTTGTACTCAGATTTCATGGCACAGTATGAATACCTCACGTGTAGCACAGCCTTTGCACAAATTAAACTCAAATTAAGCAATCTAAAGGAGCTTCTGGCATTTTTTAGATCCTAGTAGACAGTTCTCTGGCTGTCTGTAATTCTGCTACCTATTTCTGCTTTAGTTTGAGGCAAAGCTCCTCTTAGCCTGATAACAAGTAGTTTCATTTGTGTTACAAAGATAGTGATAATATTTCTAAGGATTAAACTGCTTACTTCACTGCAGGCTGTGAGATAAATGAACAAAAAACTGTAATATTCTCTAACTGTGCAAATTTGTAAAATGATCCTTATCCTCATTCATATAGGTATTTTCCATCAAACCTAGTACCATTCATAACAAACTTTAGCTTATCAAAAATCACTATTATAAATGAGGAAACATTTTACTGTACGCCGCTCCTTTTAAAGATTTCAAAATGTTTCAGAACTTCAAAGAAAAAAAAATGTCTTTAAGATTAATGACTTACAAACATCTTTGCTAATCAGACTTACATTCTGCAGACATTACAGAAAAAAATAGTTTTCTAAGAAGGTGGCACTTCTGTTAGGATGTCATAAAAAAAAAAGCATTTGGACTTTTTGAACCAGAAACTATGACGACAATGAACCAGAAACTGATGTATGAGCACTGGGAGAAATTGAAACTTGATGTACGTTGGGAGGTTTTTCCCCAGTCATTCTTTAAGTGTTGTGAAACATGATGGCATGTTGTCACTTTTTATTTTCTTTTGAATATTTCTGTACCGGTAAACACCAGTTATGACTAGTTAGTTTAACTTGAATTTCTTGACTTGTAGCAACTTACTTTGATTCTTGGTTTTTCTCTGACTAATGACTCAGAGAAGAGGAAAGACTATAGTTTTGGTTTAGCAATGAGCCTGCAAGACAGAACTTGAATACATCTAATGATTCACTTCTGGTCTTCTCTGGTCTGCCCCCTAAGGCTTTGGATTAGACCCCTTGTCATATAATTGTGAATTTCTTTTTTGTATGTGAATACAGAGTCTTCCAAATCCCTTCTAACCAGAGTCGTATTACCACCCAAGTTTTGGCAGCGGCATTCAACCATGGAATAAAAAAATAAATAAATGTGGGGGGGGCACTCTGAGTTTCACGTAGATCCTTATTTTTACTTCACCCTCTTTCTCTCATTGGCCTTCATGTGGTCTCTCAATGAGCTTGTGTGTTTCAACAGGGCTTCTGGCAGTCTTTTGAGAACGGCACAGCCATGTGGTTCATTCTCTTGTGTGGAAGCATTTTCTGGGGACTTTAGCTACTTTCCCACATCAGCTCCTGGTCTCCGTTGAGGTTGCTTAATTTAAATCTATCTTTTCTCTCACCCTAATGTAATTAATGCTTGTCTGTTTTTGAGCTACAGCACCTGACTGATCTCATGAGGATTGGATGCAGATCTTCTTAGTGATTGTACCAATGGTAGCATCCTTTAAACAAGACTTTTAGCTGATTTGCAGTACCTTTTTTTTGTCTAAACTAAACTTTACATGGGTCATGATATGAAAAACAGTCATTCTCTACATTTAAAGGCTAAAATTTAGCCTTCTCCACACCTCTATCCCCCAAAATCAATGAATGAAATTGCTGCCAGGAAACCACTGTGGCCCCACACAAATGATTCAAAAGCATCCCTGGACAAGCCCTTCTTCACTGAAACACATAGTTTCCATTTGTTGTAATGATAGAATATTGGCATCCCTACGCTGGAGCCAAACCTGAACGTACTTGTATGAACAAAGTTGCAGTTCAGCAAACATTGTTGCAACGAAACTAAAACTGGTCAAACTTGAGCACACTCAGTGCTTTTTCTGACTCATTTGAGGAAACTATTGGTGGTGTTTTATTTTTTCCTCCCTGTCCAGAGCAGTAGTAGTCTGAACCCCCCTCTTCCATCATATGTTTTGAGCATCCTTAAAAGCATCCTTAAACATAACAAAGGCAAACTTATACCAACATAAAAGTACTAGAACAATGTCAATTCCCAGTACTGAATTTATCTTTTGTTTTTAGCTTTGCTGAACCACATCTGCCTGATGCCTTTAAAAATAAAGCATTCGTTTATTATTTCAGCCAAGAAGAAACCAGTAAGCACCTGTTACTTAGTCATTTAAAGCTGTTCTTTTTATTAAGATTTAAACTCTCCATACTTTCTATCTGTATTAAGAAACATTTTCACAGAAGTGAGGGTCTCTTAAGAAACCATTTTAAAGACATTTTCCACAGTTGCATAGCACTAATTCTATATCCTTTCTCCGTCATTGAATGAAAGAGGGGGTTTCTTTATACAATTGAGAACGGAGTGGCCTTGTGGTAGAGTTTTCACCCTAAGACTGGGAGGTTGTGAGTTCAAATCTGCAGTCGAGTCATATAAAAGGATTTAAAAATGGGACCCAATCTCTCCCTGCTTGATACTCAGCATTAAGGGTTTAGGTTGGGGGGTTAAACTACGAAATGGTTCTGGTGCTTAGCTTGCCGCTCACCCAGGGGACGGGTCAATTGCGGAGAACAAATTTCACACAACCAGGTGTGTAAAAGATAATGAAATTGAGTATTTTTTAATGCACAAAATAATCCATCATCTTTTCAGTTGCTGTTGTTCCTGTTTGGCCCAGATCAGACCATTCTCCATGGCCATTATGCTTTAATAAGCTTTGAGCATTTTGGCTGTCTGCTATAGATTGAGATTTTACCCATTGCAGTTCATCTGTGAAACTTGGAATCCAAACTGTGGTTAACACCAGTCGAATTCTTTGCATCAGGGATGTTGACGTAAAAAAATATATCATAAAGCAGTTATGTGTACTTTGCTTAATTTCTGAGAAAATATACCTGAGAGCCTATTACACGTTAGCTATGGTTTTGGTTTTAGATAAAATCCTGTGGGTGGTTGCAAAGCTGTTCATGTATATTGAAGAAAATCTGCTCAAAGTTGGTCTTTTGCTGTATATTTTTACCTTTTTTCAGTTTATTTGACAGGGCCATTACACACAAAAAAACATTTCAGTCAATGTACCAGAGTTAGCCAAAAGGCTATTTTTTATCCGTTGTCTATGGACAGGTGGGAAATGTGAGCCAAATTAACGCAAAAAATGAACATAATTTAGAATTAGAGTATATAACAGCATTTAAAGGGTAACAAAAAAATATAATTATAAAACAAGCAATTGAAACAATATTATAAGTAAAAGTTAATGTAAACATTACAGAACAGTAGTACTTGATAAACATTGTAAGCAGATAAAATAAAATATAAGCCATGGAGCAGAATAAATAGATATCAACTTTGTAAAAAACAGTTGTTAAAAAGAAATGTCTAAGGTGTGCCTAAGAAATTTTTTGTGGAGGAGTAGACCCAACCCACAGGGATGCCCTATTCAATTAACCCATGTACATTGAATACAATATATATTTTTTAGTGTTCTTTATTAATTCTAGTTTTGTTTAATTTTGATAATTTTTTTCTGTTTTTGTGTCATCTGTTATTAGATTGTGCTTTTTTTCTTACGTCTGAAGGCGGCACCATACGTTGTGCATAAGGGAGCGGTGGCACAGTGCAATCTTCTTTTTGCTTTGTCTTAGGTCAATCATTTAAGCCCATTTGCTAGTCATTTTACCGCTTTCAAGTTTGACCCTTTAACAAAAAAATGGTTTAGTGCGGTGAATGGGACACCAGTGAACTTCTCCATGTGATTGATGCAATTCATTCAAGAATTTGGCACAATCAGCTTTTGCAAATTGGCTTTTGTCATAATGCTAACAAAGTTTTGGTGCACCATACAGACATTCTTATTACATTCATTTAGCCTGTCTTACTGCCTGGTACTAAATGACAAACGGACCACCAGGGATCTGTAGCATGAAGGACTTTTGTTGCAGAATATTAAAGATCAATGTTAAGAAATGTTCAGTTTTGTGGGGGTTTTTTTTGTTTGTTTGTTTTTTTGAGGGTGTGTTGCATTTTCATTTGACCCAGCAAGCCACAAGCTTTTTCCATCTGCAGGGAAAGGTTTAAAGAATTGGATTTCGGTCAATCAGGTCCTTGCAGAGGAATTAATATGTTTGTAGTTTTTGTGCTCTTGCAGACAGGAACTTGTCTGTTAATCTTTTGGTAAAGTACAGTTTGGGCATGTAGGCTGTTAAAATGTAAATGACAAGTGAGATAAAAGTTTCAGTGTTTATAATAATTTAAAATAAAAAAAGTAAACTGTGTTTTATGTTTTTTAAGATACAATTCATTTTTTTAATACCACTTATTATGAAGCCAGTAATGACATACAGAGATGTAGGGAATTATTGTTTGCTTGTAAAGTAACTTTAAAACGATTCATTTCTAATGTCTGTTCTAATATTTCTATTTGATTTCAGTCATTTGTTGCTGTCTCCTTTTTTTTTTAAAACACACTTTTTTACACTAGAAGCAGACAGTTCTTGGAAGATGGAAGTCTGAATCTATTTTATACTGAGTTTAACAGGAGCATTTGTTTCTAATACTAAAGGGAATACCAGTGAAGCTCACATGATGTCATCAACTGTGTTGGTAGACAGATCAAAGATGAAATTAAGATGTTTTTTTTTTCTGTCCCATAAAGTGATAAAATGTTCCTGTGGCACCTGAAGCTCATGTTTCCTCAGAGCAGCTCGGAGTTCAGTCAGAGGAGGTGAACTACGCAACCACACTTTTCTTAACACCTGCAAAGCTTTGACCGTCATTCCATCAAATGTTGGCATTTGCTCTACAGTTTTGTCACAAGCTTTTCAATGTTTGGGCTTTTCTTTGTTTCAGGGTGCCTGACAGACACACCTTGAAGGAAATCTTGACAGCCTACATTCACCCAACAGAGTCAGACCCTGTGACTCGACAAAAGTGAGCGTTGCTATCTTTACATTTAATTTTAAAGGATTTGTTAGCTTTTTTCACTCTCAACTGCACAGAGTGTAGCTTGTTGGGTAGTTGGAGCTTGAGAAATCACCAGGACAAACCACCTCCCAACAGCATACAGTGTGACAGACAGAGTAACAGAAAACAATACATATTTATTTTATCCAAATAAAATGATAAAATCATTTTGCACATTTATTAAATATTAATCTTAAGGTTTACTTTATTGAAGCTAAAAACTAGAAAACTATATGTTAACTCCAAGAGTAATGGCATTAGAAGTAAGGAGCATCGCAGAAACATGTGATAATTTATTTGTTTGTCTTATATTAAACCTGGAGAATAATTCTCCTCTCATAATGTAATTTATTATCTACGTCGTGTTCCTTATGATTGAGTCTTTAGACCAGGTCAACTGAGATGCAAGGTGGCATCTTATTTGGCAATCTAAGTGATTGTAAATAGTTATATTTTGCATTCAATTTTTTGTTCCTTGACTCGCCATGCTGCCCTGGGTTAATACCCACAATGCTTGTGCAATCATTATAACTAAAGAAAATGGCAAATATGGTTTTAAGCACCTTAAGATTAGTTTTCTACATATATGAAGCTATTATTCTAGACATTTTGCACATTTTGTAAAAAAGGTTTATTACATTTTCCTTTAAAATGAAAAATTAATTAGTGAATGCTATATTTACTTTAACAATTTCCTTTAAGATTGTTTTCTTTGTCTCTGAAAGTAGTTTTAGTAAAGAAGATTTTGAATATTTTACAATAGCTTAGATTGTTCAGCTGCAGCTGAAATACACTTTTTTACACACATGGCTAAACAACAAAGAAAAACATTGGGTCTAAGTAACCTTCAAAAAGCAAAACATTTCTTCTTCTGAGTGAGAATTCGTTACAGCCTCTTTTGTGTTTATAAGAAATGGGTTCAGACATGTTCATTCACTTCGTGTTGACTTGATTAGTTAAGGACAAACTGCCATAAAGCAGGAGCAAGAAAGACAGGGGATTTCTCTGCTCGTCAACAGCAAAAGCATTAAACCAAGATTCCTTCTTGACAAATATAAAATTGATGCACACAGATAAACACTTAGCAGCATTTTCCATCTTTGTGACTGTACCTGTTCAAAATGTCTTTTTTTAAAGAGTGTTAATGCTAAAATGTCTCAGAACTTTTCAGCTTCTGCTAAAGTTGGGGATATTTGTGCATTTTTAAATTATAGTAAAATGTGCAAGTGTAGAGTAAAGGATCATTGTCAGTTCAAATCTGGTAGTCTTTGCAAAACATGGATTCTTTTAGTTGCATTTTTCATTAGTTACGTGTAGGGGATATTTAAGCAACAACCTTCCACCTTTAACAGATTATTGCTGTTGGAATTTCTACATCTGTACTTCCTTTTTTTGCGTAGACAGCATGCATTTATGCTGTAAACTTTGATTTATTTGGATTTCTTCAATGTTGTCCTTGTCATTTTTGACATGAACCACCTGAAAAATGGCAGTCAAGTAAGTCAGCATGTGTGGTATGTTGTTGTTTTCTTTCTGGCCTTGTTTTCTAAAGTGATTGTCTTTTTCAGGTTGAAGATGTATGTTAATGCCTCATCAGAAGATGTAAAAGTCTTCATGAAAGCAGAGGGAAGAAAAGCTAACTCTGTCAGGTGAGGCTGACCACGTTACTTTAGTGTGAAGCAGTGTATTACTTTGCAGATATGTCAGAAAAGAAAAGAGACCTATTTTGCCTTAAAGAGATTTGTTTTGTCTTATACCAGGTTTTAAGATTTGTATTCATTAGTTTTACTGCACTTAATTAATTAATTGTAATTTTATAGCAAATATACTAAACGTTATTATTTTTGTTCAGTTCAATATATCTAAAGTTTTTTTTATCATAAAATCAGAACTTGCCTTTTGTTTCTTAAACTGATAGAGAAAATGAAAAAAAAAAAATTTTTTAGGTATCCTCAGAATCTGTAAGCAATTTCAGGAACTTGTAATCTTTTTCAAAAATATGTCTGTCATGTGCTCAGGCATCCTGTTCGTGTGACCAAGCTGACCGTTTGAGTGAGCTTGCTAATCATGAGTGATTTATTCCGTAGGTATGATATGAATATAATTTGTTTATGGACGTGACAGGACTGCCTTGTAAATTCCTGCAAACCTACGCAGATCTTTGGCAAGAACGTGTGAGCAGCAAGGTTTTCCCTTCATCTTTTTTTCTTGGTTTCAGGCCCAAACAATGCCAGCCCCATTCATTTCCCATCCACTTTTCCTGAGAAGTCCTGTTTCATTTTCTCACCCTTTCTAAAAAAAAAGTCTGGTAAATTTACAGTAATGGGACATGTTTAGCTTCTCTACTTTGTTTGGCTGTTATCCGTTTCCTCTTTGCCACAGAGGCTCAGAGTTATTGCCTAGTATAAAACGTCACAAAACATCCTGTTCTCCCACCTTTCAAAATAAACACACACCTTCCTTTGTGTTACCAAGTGGGATTTGCAGCCTTTTTTAAAGTAGTAATTTTTATTACCTTGAAGACGCTGCTGAAGTTGAATTACTGGGCTTGCCAAGGTTCAGGATGACCTAAAAGTGGTCCCTGTTTAGTTAGGAATATACTCCAAAAGCCACATCCTCTGAATGTCACTTTTGCAGTCGAAGTCATATTATCATAAAAATGTCGGAGGGGCTTTTTAGGTAAGACTGTACATTTTTTATCACTGTTTTTGTAAAAGCACGTTAAAACTGGAATATTTGAATGTACGAAAAGCAGCACAAATATTAAATCATCCAGATGTTTTTTAATAGAATTGCATTAAAAGCCACAGTGCTAAAAAGACCCGCTATGATCATCTTTTTATCCATTTAAAAAGCGCTCCTTGTGGTTTTTTAATTATAATATTGTTTTTAGCCCAAATAAAATCATTTTGTAGGACATAGTTTTTGCAAAGCAGAAATAGTTCATTAGAAATTCGCCTCTGAGTTTTGGTCAGGACTGTTGGCACAGAGCAACCCTGTTCCTCCTGTCTCTCCCTGTAGCTGATAGCTCCCTGTTTACACGCTCTGCCGCTACCATACAGCTCTTCACGCCCCCAACCTAACATTACCTGTACAACAAAAATGGTGAGCATTATTGGAGCTAGCCAGCCGTACAGTTCTGAGCCAGAGGCCAGCTTGGATGTGGAAAAACGAAGACGTACATGGATCTAGTCGTCTCCAGTTGGATGCATCAGAATGGATTGGAGCACACTTCCTCATGCTTGTGGCCTACATAACAAGTACAATCTTATTCAAATGACATTTTTTCATCTGCTCCTGATTCACAATGATTTGAAAAAGGAAATACTCAGAAATGCAATTTTAATCCTAATTTTCTTAATAAACGTCCTCCGTCTTGAGAAAAATGCCACACAAACCTGTTAAAAACACCAAAAACATTTTTTTTTTAATTGGAAGAGAGTTTTTAGAAGCTTATTGGTATTTCGAAGGATTTAGTTTCGTTATTGTTTGATAAAAATAAACTTCTTTCCTTTTGTTGTAGTAACAAGTGGAGTCAAACTTTGCAACGTGTACTTATATATAAATATGGAATCATAAACATCTGGAAATCCAAGAATCACTCTACTCCAATGCTTTGAGATGGATCATAATGGATTTTAGAAATATAGCGGATGTCTGACAAAATGCACTTCCAAATTCCATATTGTGTATATTGGGAAGTCTGCCAACCCCTCATACCCTCTTCACAGTGGTAGCTTGTGAGGATGTTTAACATGGAACTTTGTCAAAATGAAAACAATGACAGATGAAGCTAAAATTCAGAAAGTAAATGTTAATGTAACCCCGAAGTGCTACGTAAATACAGAGCAGATGCAATTATTGGTGGGGGTGTAGCTATTGCAAAAAGCAGTCACGTAAAAGTGGAAAGGCGCTCGAGCACAAACACTTCCTGCTGTTTCCTGTTTTGAATTTTTCGTAATAATGACTCAGCTTTGATGTGTTATTCTTGGCAAAACGGTGTTTCCAGGGAAAGCTTTTACAAGTGATTTCTAAGATCCTTTCATAGCTGTGGCACGGTGAGATGACATGGAATGTTTTGTCTGTCTCTCTTTCTGTTTTAGTAATGAGTGATTGAGAGGTATAAATCCCTCTGGTGATAATTTACATTGGAAGTCGAACATTGCTGTCTTATCATGATATCTCTTATTATATAGTTGCATAATAACCCATTAAATTTAACTTTTTCATTGTATCTAACATTGGAGTACTTGTTCGGGTAAAGACATCATGTTAGTATTTTGGAATTACACAAGAGATGAACGTCAAACAAGTCCCTACTTTTTCCTTTTTTTTTTCAAAATGATGTTACCTTAAAAAAACAAAAAAGGTCCTAAGTCATGGACAGTGGCTGTAATAGTTTCCCAGTGGTCATTTGGCAAAAAAGTTATGTCTCATGTTGTTGTTGTTGTTGAACGTCTGCTGGAGTTTCAGCCCCGCTGCGAGACTTCAAGAAAGCCGTTTTTGTACTTAACCAAACATAGCTGTACAAGCAGCATCATTTTACTGGAAAGAAAGTGGGCTGTGCATCAACAGAACCATTCACCACACTTCTACTTGATGTTTATGTTTTTTTAATATATTTATTTCATATTCTGACCTTCTGATTCTGTGTCTCTACTGTCTGTTTTTCCCCTTACTTCAGTTATATTTCTGTCAGGTCAGCACACAGGTTTTTTCAACTGAGAGTCTCTTCGTTTTTTTAACTATATAATCTAAACAAATCTCTATAATTACTGTTGTATTATTTTGTTGTTGTTTTTTCTTGTTTTGTTTTCATTCTGTCAAGTATCTTTTTTCATGTAGAACCATCAAAACACTCAGCTGTCTCTCAACTTTACTGAAAGATTGGGACTTTTTCTTTTCCCCTGTAATACTGCTCTCTTCCTGGTGTTGGGATTGCAGCCAAAAAAAAAAAAAAAAAAAAACGAAGCACCTTGCCAAAAAATTTACATAAATAGTTGGGTTTCTGGTCATTCATTTACACAATCATCATCAGTTGTCCTTGAGGTTATTTGACCTTCTGCTGAAGTGCCACTGGCCTTGTAACATCTTAGTTTGCTCAAATTTCTTTTGTACGTTTGACCTATCCGCCTAGGGTAGTGGTGAGTTCTTAAGGTTCCCAACTAAGTCCCAAACTCAAAATCTTTCAGTTGCATTACATTTTATGAATCTACTATCAGTCACTTCTTAGCTTTTGCTGTACATTTTTCAAAATGCCACTCTTACGATCTGACATTTTCCCTGTGTTTTGGAATCGGCAAGTGTTTGTCTTTCATTTATCATGCCCAACACAGACGGCTGTTTACTTGGTGGATAATTAGATGTGGTCTTTTGCCCGTCCAAGTGAATCTTCTTCAGAACAGTAAGCACAAAATACCAGAATGGAAGGTTGTAAATTGGCTTTGTGAGTGATCGTTTAGTTCATTTTCATGCTGTGGATGTGGAACCAACAAAAGCTCTGTGTTTGAACAAACAAGTTGGGATTTTTTTTGTGTGTAGATTTAATCATCCATTCATCTATTCTATGTTACATTTTGGTTTGGGAATCCAATTCCTTAAATGCTCCCTTAAGCATCTCTTCTTTTATTTATGACCAAGATTTGATAGAAAACATGAATGAGAAAGCTAGACCGATGTCATCTTGTGCAGATGGTAAAAAGAAGATGAAAGAGCTTCTTGATGTTCAACTGCAATGTCTTTCCATCAAGCATCTTTGATCAGCCAACAACTCCTATAATTTTTTGCTTTTTGTGACTATAAAAATCAGGACATAATCTTGTGTTTAGCAAACTAAGGTTTGTACTAACACGTTTTTTGGGGTTTTTTTTGCTGTCATTTTGGTCGCCAATAGGTATCATGAGTTGAACACTGAGAAGAGCCTGAAGGACAACCTGCGCTTTAAAATGCTCATTGAATATCCTGTGCTGGATGTTGTTCTCAGAGATCATTGGAAGGACTACCTACTGAAAGGACCAGGTAATAAAACCTCAACTTCTAACAAACTCAATTGTAAAATGTTATTCCTGCATTTATGTTTGGGGTTTCCAAAAGTTTACTTTGGTAACCAAGCAAAAGGATGAATAAATATATATATATATATATATATATATATATATATATATATATATATATATATATATATATAGTACATTAAAATCCAAACACTACCAGTTCTCTTCCTCCCCTTCCCCCGATTCCAAAAGGATTGTATCATGTCCTGCTTTTATCCAGCCGAGGACTTAAGCCTCTCTCTGCTGCCTTATTTTTCACCATGGCAACACACTACCCCAACAGAAATGAGCATGTTCTGCTCAGCATCACACACACCAACTTAACCTCAACAGCAAGCATGGCCAAGAAGAGGATCAAACATGGCTTGCTGTGTAACGATGACCTCATGAGTTTTGAGCCAATGGACGACGAGAAAACAGGAGGTCGCTGTGTTGTCTTTACCCGCTTGCATGTTTGTGGTAATGATGTGCCATTTATGGGAACACAGTGCTGGGTATCACAAAGAAGCATGCTCTAACTTTTTCCTCTTCAGATGTCCAATGTGGTCAAACTTTGTGTATCACAGTATGGCCACAGAAGACCACATCCCCAGTATCATTATACAGTCAGAACAGACCAGCTGAATGGCGAATGAGGTCATTCTAGTCTTTGACTGTGTTTGTTTTCAGTGATAAGGTCTTGGTGCCAAGTTGTTTTCTTATTACTTTAGCCATTCAAACGTCCAGATAAACTGCTCATGCCATGGCCTGGGAACCAGGGCAGGAAGTGATAGCAAGCAATCGGACATAGTGGCAGCAGCATATTTACAGAAGATAAGGACATGCTAAAGTTCTGCAGCATGCAACCCATCCTTATTTGTCAAAGTGTATGTTGCCAGTTGAGTATGACTTCTGTTAAGTCAGCTTTTATTATGGCTTCAAAACATTTTGGCCTTAGAAATCAATGTGTCAATAATCTGTGCTCTGCAAAAAGAGCAAAGTGAGTCACACTCCTAAAGAAACAGGAGGGAGTTGACTGCTGGCTTTTGTGACTGTATCTAATGGTTTAATATTTTGGGTTTATTGAATGTTGTCGGTCCTCTGAGTTTCCTACATGTTGACAGACTGCAACAACCAGTGTTTGCTTGGTACCATTGCACTGGTTTCTACATATTTCCAACCACCTTTCCTTTGCCTCTGCTGTGGATAGGATAGGATTACATATAACAGTAGAAGTGTTATTAAAAACCCATGCAAGCAACACACAAATTAAAGTGCTGTTGAAAATCCTGGTTGGCAGATTCAGGCATTTTCAAGCTGTCCTGTGTGTTCTGCACCAAAGTTCATATCCTCAGACGGTCTGCTTTGCTTAGCAGGTGTGAAAGCCTTTCTTAGCCATCAAACTCGGTCCATCTGAAAAACAAAAGTCTTGCTTCCCTTGAAAGTGAACCCTGGTGCGATTTACTTACTAATTTACTATTCAATTACTGATTGAGTCGGGCCAGGTTTAAAAATGTCCGATCTTTGTAAAGCCGCACATTCTCATTGGCCATTGAAAGATAAAACAGGCAAGAACATTTAGAACTGAATGGGTCATTTTTATTGCTTTTGGAACTGTGTTGTCTGCAAACTGTACCAGTAGCTAAAAAATCAGGCATGCTAACCTTAGCCAAGTAAAAATGTTGCTTCCAGAATGAGGCTTGACCCCTCTTAGGTTTCATTTGTAAAAATTTTTTTAGGCACTCACTGGAATCAAGTCCTGTACCATCAAATGCCACTTGAAAGAAAATATTCAGGTGTCTCTTCTTCAATGTGTTCCATAGGGGTGATATTTATTCCTTTAAAAGTCAATAGTTGTATGGTTTTTATTGAATGAACTTGTTTTCTTAGTCTCGTTGTATTTTTAGATGGTTTATTAGCCTTTGTTCTTAGCCTTCAGGGTGTTCACATACCAGCAAAGGCAGCAAGCAGGTGGGGGCTATTAAAACAGGGCAGTCAGTTCAAATCCATGCCTCCCCCGTGTTTGTTTTCCAGCAGTGTCTTTTTTAAGAATTCTTAAGGCCCAGTTTAATGAAATTGATGTTTTAACATGTTCTTGTCGCATTTTCCTCTTTATGGAGGACATCTATAAAACTATTTAAGATTAAAACTGTGTTTCTGATTATTTATTCAAATCATGTTTGATCAGGAGCGGGAAAAAACCTGAGATTTGAAAAAGCTTGGGTTTGTGAGGCAGCAACTGCCATGTGCAGGCCAAAGTCTCTCTTTTCTGCAATTCCGATGCATCCACTTGCAGACTAATACATTCATTAACATATTCATATTCCCTGTCTGAGTCGCCATCTGGCTCAAAACTGTATGGCTGGATGGCTCCCATGTTGCTCTCTGTTTTTGTTGCTACATTAACTAGCTTGGGCTTTTGAGGTGCTATAAGCTAGCGGGAGAGAGCGTAAACAAAGTACTGATGGGAAATTAGCAGAGGCTAACTTCCCACAACAGTCCGGCTCCACAACTCAGAGGTGAATTTTAAATCAGGTTCTGCAAAAAAAGGCTAAGAAATTATAGAATGATAAAAGTCCACTGGGAATTATGTATATAAGTGGTTTCCTTTTATCAAGTCATCAAATTACAGAAAATCTATCAGTTTTAGTTTGATTTCACCTTCATATTTTTGCACTGCTTGTTATTTCTGTTTTGTTCATGAATTGTATCAGTCTACATGTTTGGTCTTAGAATAGTTTTACCATCTGCAGCAGGCATGTCAAAAGATCTAGAAAATATGGTTCCATGTCTTTTCAGCAGAACCTGTATCGGCCTGCACCGGTTTTGCAACAAAGAGTGTCGGGATTGATGGACAGAAATGGGCCGTGGATCATGTTTCACCACCATCAGTGCAAACAGGAACCAACCCTCATACAGCAGCTGAGGAGATCAGCCCTGAAACTGAACCACCGGTGGAGAAAAGGGCAAAGAGAGGAGTGGAGGAGGAAGAGCAGGAGGAAGGAGAGATCCTTGACAGCAGTGATGATGATGATGATGATGATGATGAAGAGAAAGCGGAAAGAAATCGAGATGAAAATATCCCACTTGAAAACAATCCTTTTGTTAATGATGCAAATATTATGCAGCATGGTACTGACCAATAGAGGAATAGGTTTGCAGGAGAGAGATCTGCATGAGCTGATGAGATATGAGAGATAAAAAGAAGTAATAACTGTGGGATCTTACAGATGTAAAGGAGGCTAATGTTACACCACAATGGGATGATTGGAAAATAATTTTGTACTGTGCTAAAAGTGTGGAGTTCCGGAGATCTGAAGTATCTCAATATGTTTTTGTTTATAGTTTTTAAAATAATTTAATAATAAAATATGTGTTTTAATCATCATCTCTGGGACTAAACTTGTATTAAAAGCATCACAACGTTATCAGTTACTTTGCTGGCTGGTAAAAATGTCACTTTATGAGGTGTGAACACACTTATTTAAACACTTCTTTCATTTATAAAGGTTATGCAATACAACAGAATACTCGGCCAAAAAAAACATGAAGCGTAAGGACATGTCCGGCCTACGAAAGTATTGAAATATACGACTTGAAGCAAAAAGTTCCTCTAGAGGATGAACAATTGAATAAGCTCTCTTTGGAGAATCTTGATTTATACATTTTTATTAGAAATGTGTAAGCCTTCGAAAACCTGAATGACTCATTTACAAGTGCATTGTTTTTGGTTAACTCTGATTAAATAACACCTTTGTTTGCTTTGTTCTTTACAAAAGATTAAGTAAGCTGCCCATTATTTGTGCTTTAATCAGCTTTTTAGCTTAGCAGCTTTTAGGAAGGTCATTAGTGTCATTTTCTTAGCAGTTCGTAAAAGTAAATGTTGAAGTTGTTTTTCTGACACCTCAGTGACTGAGTAAAAGTGTTTATTTGGTGAACCACCTTCATAATGTGGGCCCGTTATGTTGCAGGGCCAATAATAACCATTAGTTTAGCCCATTGCATTTGTTTACAGATGCATTTTGAAAGTCCTTGCCAACCAACCTCTTACTGCTGTAAAACGGGTCTTTTGATGGCTGACGGTGATGATGTGTTTTCCACCTTTTTTTTTTTTTTTTTTTTCCTTCAGGGCAATGAGCTCACATCTGACTGCATCTTATTCTCCCTAAATGACCGGAGCAGTTTTAACGCTGATGGTCAAATCAGAAGCAAAAGCATTACTAAATCTATCAAATTTATATTTGTATTAAATTTAAGAAACAGTTTCTGTCTTAGGTTGTTTCCCTTCTGTGAGATCTAAACACATCAAGATTGCAGCCACAAAACAAGGCATGGATTACATCATATATTTACTATTACAGTTTGTGTTTCTTTGCTTTTGCAAGCATCTCGTTTTCTGCTTTGTTTGCCTGAAATCTTAAGTTGATAAGAATCCAATTATCTTACATTTATGCCTTCTGAGTCTTTCTTAATTGTTAAGATTTCCTGTATTTAAACTATTAATTAAAATCTAAATCTTTAGAGTAAAAGGTGTTATTCAGATGCCATCAAAAACAAAAACTACTTTATTCATGTCTTCTTCTTTTTTTAAGCCATCCTCCAAAACTGAAAACATCAGTAAATGGTGGAGGACAAGTTGTTCTCGGAGCCTGAACATCTGTTTCTTCTTTCTTCTCATTCTGTCTTGAGTTATTACACACTTTTATTTTAGCAGTTCTAACTTTTTCATAATAAAGATGCTCAAAGAGACCACACAAAAGCGTTGCCTTTGTTTCTGTGAAAGAAGTCAGAGCTGTTTATAATAAGTGGATAATACAGGCGCTGAAAATAGTACCTCTAATTAAACTAAATTGTCCAGTAAAAATTTCTAAAATTGCTTGAGACTTAATTAGTCTTGATTTAGTGGTTACGGCGCAGTTGGGCTGCGTGCCAGACCGTGGTGGTTTGACCCTGAGCAGATATTGGATGTGCAGGTAGTGATGCACACAAACAGATTTTTAAAACCTGTTCTTTTTCGTTTTCACTGAGACTGGGCTTTGTTATCCAAATTAGGCAGAGGGAAAACAATTTTCTGTTTTTTTTTTTTTGAAGTTTTCCATTTTGATGCTCAGTTTCACATTTTCAACAGACATTTGATGTCTATAGCAGTTCCACTGACTACATTACGGAAAATTTTACTTTTCTAATAACAAACCGTTGTTTGGGATAATAATATCAAAATGATAAAAGCGAATGTATGTTGTTGTTTTTGCCAGAATAAGAGCCTTTGAAATAACATGCAAAAACACTGTGGTGATAAATTTCTGTTCTGGCCTTTGGTGAAGGAAACACTGAACAAAAAGAGCGAAACCACAGAGATGTTCATTTTGATGTGATCTCTCCTTAATTTGTTTTTAACCTGCTTTCCTGTGTATTGCCACATATGAAAGCTTATAGGTCCACTTTTGTCAACACTAGATCTCAACATATTTGAAAGTACACATTTTCTGGATGGCTTAAAATAAATTTACAAAGAGTCAGGCCCGTTCTCCATAATAAAATCCCATGCCTACGGGTAGTGTTGTTTAGTCCAGCAATTTGTTAACTCGCCTGCCAATCAAAAGTGCTCCTCTAATATTGCACCAGTGTGGTCTGTAAAAACCAAAATGTCAAATTTAAAACAACAAAACAAAAATCTCCCAATTAATGCACGTACTTGTCATATGTAGAAAATCAAATGCTAGGCTTTGACCATATCTTAGAAACTAGACAGTAAATAAGTGGATTTAATAAAAGTTTATTTCAATAGTTCTACTTATTCCATTTTTTTGGTGTAAAAACTGACTTTTTAATGTAGTAATCAAAAAGAAATTGCTCCCTTTTGCAACCTGCCCCCAGAGGTCTTATAAAGAACTGCACCATGTGGTACTTCTGGGCTGTTCCAGATATTCAAAGGGAAGGTTGAGACTTGGAAGCAACCAAGAATCCTTCTGAAGTTGTCAAAGACTGTGCTCTGAAGCCAGTTAAAGAAGCTTTTTTTTAATTAATTTTCAGGAATTAAATCAAGTTGTTTGTTTGTTTTTTTTTCTGTTACAGCCTTCGAGCTTCGAGTTTGCTGTGCCTCCGTTCAGATTAATCTGGTTATGTTACCACCACATACAGACATCCCACTTCTTGAGACAGACTTAAGACTTCTTGAGGACACATGTCTCATGTCTGTAAAGCTCCCAGAAACAAAACACAACTTCCTGTTCTTACCGGAAGTTGACATAAGTACTGTCATACACTGCTCATGCAGGTAAACCAAAAGGTTAAACCAAATGCCAGCGCAGGATCAGATGATGGTGTGTGTCGCCTTTGAGATTTTAACTGTTAAGTTGAGACTTCAGATGCCCAAAGACTGGTTCCAGCAAATAATCCCCACCACAGCCAGCGTCTCTCGGGAGGACATCCACCCTGGAAGAGACTGATTCATAGAGGCCAGCTGATCGTTATTCATTTGTAATGACAGCTGTGGACTGGATGGGTGTGTTGGAGGCCTTGCATCACTGTCACAGTAGGATTGTGCATCCTGAGCCAAAACTAAAACAAGAGTACCCACACCCTTTTCAAATCTTTTTCACATTTTTTGACCAAATGAAAAAAAAAAGGCTGCAAAGATTAAGAAACATGACAATTTACTAAGAGTTAATCAAGGCAGAAATCATGCAATTTCCCCTTTTGACCAGCAGATGGTACTTGATGAATCAAGATGCTGCCTTTGCATCTGTGCTTTGAGGCCGACCTCAAAACCCTCCAGGTTCCTCGTAACTGCGAGCGCCAGCATCAACCTGAGGTTATATTCATGGGAGCTGTAAAATGGCTGACATCAGAGCTCAGTAGCTTCCAGCATGTTGTAATGACCACTCTTGGGCCTGTAAGCTTCTGGCTGCACAGCATTACGTAGCTTGATGGAGCTTTAATGCTCAACTCTTTGTCGTATAAACACATTTTAGGTTCGGGGAATGAGGTAGTCGAGCAGTTTAACTACAGGGGCGTTTGCACGTGGGAGTCACAAGAAAAAAAATGCTTCTAGTTTGTTTCTTGATGTAAACTTGGATTTTTATGGAGGGGATGGGGGGGCTCCCCGAATTGTCCATGATGAAGGAATGCTGCAGATGATGGAGACGCACATAACATACTGATTCCCTTGCATAACCGCATACGCTGTCTTCTGTTATCAAGACAAATGACAGTGATAGAGCAGTAACTAAACTGTGAAGGATGAAAGGGGAAACGACTTCTATAGGTAGCAGCACAGGGGGAAAAATCTGAGCCGCCTGAAAGTGTTTTGACGGTAAACTCTTCCTGCAAGGAGACCGCCACACACCTTTATGATTAGGTAAACCTCACAAGCCTTTCATGTGAGCAATCTGTAAAACCCCAGCAGGCACATCCTGTGCAGGATTCAGCTCAGTCAAAGGCTTCATGTCCCGTTCAGCCTCTTATTAAAACGCACTCGATTAAGACTGGTTGGCAGCAGCCAAGCAGGAAGGGCTGCAGGTGTCGTGTAATCTCAGGTGGAACGGCTTTTACAGTGGCAAACGAGACAAGATGCCTTTTGTGGAAACGAGCTCACACTTGGAGTTGTCTCTTGTGTTTTTTGGAATATCATCTCAGCCGAAGTGAACATGTTGCCCTGAAATATTTTCCAACATCTGCCGCCCATCAGGATGTCTGCTCTCTGAGCCACTGCTGCATTCCTGAGCCGCTCCCTGTACCTGGATCAAAAAAAGAAACCCTTCCCTGTCGTAGCCTCCGAGCTGTGCTCTCCATGCTTCAACACCACATGCAGACATCACACTTCTCGGGACAGACAAGAAGCCGGTACTTTCTAATCACTTTTTTGACATCCCACACATTATGGAGCAGTAGGTTCATTGGGTCAAGGGTCAGGATTGATGCAAACACCGCCATGTGCATTGTTTCAGCAATTTCTCAATGTCTGCTAAACTGGAACCTGGAATTGAGATGGGAACCCTCCTCCTTCCTTAGGCATGTTTTCAGCAATTTAGCAGACCCCTGCAGTTAAAAACCAACACAAAGCTAACTCGCATAGCTGCTAATGAATTAGCCTCATTTGCTTGCACTTTAACAACATTCAAAGAATGAGAACAGGAATGCATTCATGCTATACAGCCCATTATATACAATTATAGTCATTGTCCTTGCTGCATGGTGTCTAATCCCAGCCCATTCAGAGCAGCACTTAAGATTCTTGGCATACTCCTGAGCTCATTGCTGCTTGTGGACCTAATCTTTTCCCCCCTTCTCAGAATCGGTCAAGTGTATGGCTTAGTCAGATCAAATGAAACAAGCTGGCTCCCTGCAGAATGGCATTCCTGAGCTCAGAAAGTCAGCAGTTGGAGGGAGACTCCAAGGTTGTGTTGTTATATAAGAGCACACTGACCCAGCTCTGCATCTGTCTGAGAATCCTCTGGCTTCACACAATGATATGGCAAGAGTTTTTCTATCTGCAGCATCTTCTAAACAATACCCCCCTGCCATCAGCGCTTTGGTGCATGCCCACATCGATGGTCTCCATCGGGAACAAAGGGAGCTCAGGCGACATCTCATTTCATAAATAAATCCGTTTTATTGTAGCATATAAAATTAAATCATTTTACAATTTATTCCAGTATGACACATAATATCCAAATAAAGTAGCTACATTTAGTTTTGATAAATAATATTAATAACAAATTTAAAAAAACAACATTCATTCATTCTTTGACATGTTTGTCTTTTCATGAAGGGAGATTGATAGCTGCCACAAAACATGAACAGTAATGCCCACGCCAGGAAGGAACCAAACTGCACACTTGTCAAACAAGTGGAAGGGTTTGCATTTTGTTGTTATTAAGATATAAGATGGTAGGCTAAGTAACGTTGCGCATGTGCATATCTCCATATACACACGCAAGTCTACAGTCTGGGACATGTCTGCATAAAGAACATCAAAATATACACAGTGAATTGATATCAGCCGTTAAGTTCAATGTACAAATATTAATTACATCCTGCTCCATGACGAAGCTACTTCAATGCTCCAGTAATATGAAGCGATTTGTATTGAGAATGCTGATGTCGTCACAGCATACAGTGCACTTCATTAAGTCCTGATGATGTAAGCCCACAATTCCTTGGGAATCTAGTTACAACAAGAAGCTGGTAGTTGACAGTCTATTTACACCCCTGCTTGTATCAAGGCTGCCATTGGCCACTGATCTCTGTCTCCTGCTGAGGGGGGTTGGATGTCTGTCACCAATCAGTCTCTGAACTTGTGGATGTCATTGGAAAGGCGGTAGAAGGGGTAGGAGGCTTCGTTGACATGAGGACAGTTGTGAGTGCACTTGCAGGTCTCGATCATCATCGTCTTCTTGTAGAAAGTCTCGCCGTCCTCGCAGCGGAACTTGACCTGGATGGTCCTGGTGTCGTGGGGGCTGCAGCAGCGGCCGTCCACGCAGGAGCCGCAGTATCTGGGCCGGTACTTCTTCACACTGGAGCAGCCGGCGTAGGTGAACTTGACCGGCTGGCTTGACTTCTTGGTTCTGTTGCACTTCTTTCCTTTCTGCAGCGGAATGAGATGAGAGACGATTAGCTGTGCACCTGGACTAGGCTGTCATGTGCTGCATGCTCTCAGCTGAGGGTGGCCCAAAGCTTACCTTCAGACTGGAGTAAGATGATTGGGTGCATGGCCGAACTTCGCAGAGTCGTGTTTCTCTGACCAGCTTGCACTCGTTGTTGTTGTTGGTCACCCTGGTGGAGATGCCAGTTCCACAGGTCTTGGAGCACTGGGACCAGGGTGTGGTTTGGACGATACATTTGGGGGAATCAAACATGTAAACTTCAGGCTGCGGTCTGTATGCTGTAAACACAAAAAAACCAACAAAACCTTTAGCACCATATTTCATGTCACTCTTCAAAAATGAGCACAAAGATGAACAAAAGGATGTTTTCTTACCAGGCAGGGTCTTAAGTCCTCCTTTGACAATTGCAATGAGCTCATTCCTGTTGGTGAGCTCTTTTTCCAGCTCCTCAGTCAGCTTGTCTTTGCCAAAGATTTTTTCCAGGATGTCCGTCTCCTTGCCATCATCACACACCCACTCCTCACAGCACTGGCCTGCCACCTTGACCAGTCTGGGGTTGGCACAGCCCAAATTGGGCAGGGAGAGCTCCTGCGGACACAGTGGGACACATCCCACTGCCCCATCGATGCATGTGCACTGATGTTTACAGTTGGGCTGGAAGCTCTCTCCGTTC
Source organism: Oryzias celebensis (assembly GCA_014656515.1). Lineage (NCBI taxonomy): Eukaryota > Metazoa > Chordata > Actinopteri > Beloniformes > Adrianichthyidae > Oryzias > Oryzias celebensis. The sequence goes on along the minus strand of BNCR01000004.1, from coordinate 12,498,740 downwards.
TGGTAGATCCTGCTGTTGTACTCACAGGGTCTGCCTTCTGACTTTGCTGCAGCGAGGAAAAGGAAAACCAGAAGGAAAAAAGATTGTTATTCTTTCCAAAATGTCAGTTGAAGACACAGCACTGCTGCCAGATAAGAATAAGTTGATTTTTCAAGCTGCCTGAGGAGTCTCTTTTCTTCCTCAGTGGCCTTTGGGGTTTAGACTAGTTTCTCTCTAACTGCATTCCACTGTGTTGAAATCACACAGGTCCCCAGGCTTCTGAACAATATCCCGTTTACAGAGGGGAAAAAAAACGAGGGCTTCAGACAGAGCCACAGGCATGCGCATCTGGAGCTGCATGGGCTGTATACTAACCTCGGCAGATGCCACGGGTGGTAGCGGCAGCAAGAGTGGCCCCGAAGTTACACTCCAGTCCTTTGGTGTGGTCGCATGGCTCGGTCAGGCTGCAGTCCTCGTTCAGCTGCCTGGCGCAAACTCTGCAGCAGTTGCAGCCGTCCAGGACGACGCTCACACCTGGTGCGCACTTGGGCATCTCCAGCTGGCACTCACACATGGAGGGGCAAGAGGATGAGGAGGAGGAGGAGAGGACCTGTAGGACGGCCAAGGAAAGAAATTAGACTTAAAGAAAGAACATTTAAAAACGTGTTTTTATATTAAAAAAAGGGATGTTTACACTTACCAGGGTGAGGCATCCGAGGAAGATAACGAGAAAATGAAGCATCAGCATCTCGGACAAATATGTTGTGCGCGTTCAGGAAGAATCCTGTAAAAAAGTCGTGGGGAGATCGTGGGTATTCCCTCTCAGCCGTGTCTCTCTTGTTTGCTGGTAGTCTCTGGCGTCAGAGGCTCGCTCAGAGCAGATGAGGCTGTCAGTAAAGCTGTTGCAGTCTACTGAAGTCCGGCCACCTCCGGACTTTTATAGTGAAGCGGGAAGCTGACGTCGTTCCTGGGCCGCCTGCTGAACTGTTCCCAAACTATGCCAGGAATGTTTCTCGGCGCATTTTCCATCCGAGACCTAAGCTCCACCCTGTCTAAAGCTTTCTCTCTCTTTTTTTTCCCTGTGGACACCCCCCCCCCCCCCCCGCCCCCATCTGCACACACTTTTCCGTCTCATATTTTTCCTCCTCTCGTTTATCCTCCCTTTCATTTTCCTCCCCTGCTCGCTTCTCACATCTATCAAGTGAGCTTCAATTGATTTTTTTTTTGTCTAACGGGGGATTTTACGCACGTCTGCGCCCTTTCAGTCTCTATTTCTTGTAGTTCCACCTTTAAAAAAAGATGTTTTTATGTCACTTATTTCGGTTTTAATACGCTGCCTTATTATAAAGTTAAAGCACACTGCACGACAAGAAAACGAAACAACAGAAGGTGGGTTTTGGGGGTCTGAAAGGTGTGCGTTAAACAGCATCTATTTCTAGCGCTCCGGTGCCTTTTTCCAGAGGAGCGTAAGCGCTTCCAGATGCGCGCACCAGAGCTCACACGTAACAATATTACCATATTTGGTATGGCAGTAGCCTGCATTATTAACATATTTCTCTTCCTTTGGTCAGCATTCCTGACAGCTTAAAGGCTTGATAAATATGCTCTCCGCGCAGGGAAATTCTTTCACATACACCAATGTTTCCACGCAATCTGTCATGACAAAAAAAAGAAGAAAAAGAAAAGTGGGCCCTGTTCATTTTGTGATCGTAGGATACAAACCCCCCCAGAGATTATAATGAATCCATATGGATGAACACTTTGACCAAAAGCGAACGCGTGTGCGTAAAGGCGCAACGCAGGCGGTTACCGTTGCCAGAAACAGGCTGCCAGACGCCAAAGGAAGCTGCTTTTCACTTCTTTTTATAGGGCAAGACATTTCAGCACTTCTGCTTTTCTAGTAGACTTATGTGTTGACATACAGAGGGACAGCAGCTCAACAGGACGACTGAAATGTGGTGAGTTTAGCCTTTATTTTTTTGTTTGTTTTGTGATAGTGTGGGGACTTTAGTTTTAAACTCTCTTCTAAAAAAAATAAAATAAAAAAATAAAGAAAAACTTGGTTTTGAGTGTTCTTTATTCTGTCTTTCTGGGTATAAAGAAACAAAAACATTGACCTTTAATTTTTTTGTTTTGTTTTGTTTGTTTCATAGTGGGAGTTTACATCACTACCCAAACTTCTGGTTTGTGTGTGTATGTGGGGGAGAGGGGGGGTCCTCTTTAACCAGAATCCATCATGTACTTGTGACACAGCCTTTTGTGTGCGTGTGCACACGTACATACTCGCGTGTACAGGGGTTGAGACAGTGAAGTCATGGCCATTATTCAAAATGAGCCTGAGTCTCAGCTATAAATTTAAGGGGAAAGTTCACATTTTTTGTACACTTTTAACTGTATTTACTAATCTATTTTTACAGAAGGTTGTGGAGTATCTTTTATTGTTTCAGTGTTGTACTTTTTATGTCCAGACCTTTACACTGTGAATAAAAGACAAGCTGTGGACAAGGAACTTGCTCACATTTTCACAATTTGTTTTTGCAAACTTATTGGAGTAAATTATTTTCTTATTTTTTCCTTTGTTTAGTTGGGGGTGCGACTTATATATGCTTTTTTTTCGTCTTAATCATGCATTTTTGTAGCTGCAAGTTATACTCTGAAGCAACTTGTGTACTTTTCTCGTAAAAAACAAAATAAAAACTTGATCTTTGGACTTTTAAATGTCTTTGTAGGTCGTTCTTTGTGTCAAGACAAAAAGCGAAAGAGACTTGTGTCAAGATTGAACGTTTTATTAATAGAGTTTTTGATCTTGAAAGTCCAAAACTTTACAGAACTGTTTTTGTGCACCTCCTACTCAAACTTGTCTGTTGTATTCCGCTGTGCTTTTCAGCAGTGAAATGTTGCAATACATTTATGATATGCATTTTTAAAAAATAAATATTCGATCACTGATTGGGAGTATAGAGATGGGATTTATGACTCTTTTTAAGGAGCCGGATCTTTTGGATCAGTTCATACTAAAGAGCCATTCAAAAGACTGTCTTTTTCTGGCTCTTTTCTTATATTTATTCAATTTTAAGAAGCCAGCCTGGAGTTTATTAATTGAATCTTCAAAATAATCACAGGAAGGATTGATGGGCTGATATCTGGAGCAGAATAATTCAAATTCAATTATTGGTGGGATATCTGAATTTGACACAATTTGACTAATTCTTAACAGAGCAGAACATCTCAAACTCATGACTACTGAGTGCAGCCCCCCCCCCCCCCCCCCCCCCCCCGCATGCGCACATGTGCTGCGACTCAGCCCTCCTACCATAGAAAAGTTGACCACAGTGAATTCCCATCGTTCATGTTTAATGAGCCGTTCAAAAGATTCGATTTGTTTGTGAACGTCACATCTCTCAAGACAACATATGATTCCAATCGAGTCTGAAACTACATGACTGGGTCTGATTTCCGATCATGTGATGGGATCAATACACCCCTAATTTCCCATATATGTGGACCCTCTGCTGTCTCGAACAAGCAGCATTTGCTGTTTTGCTGTTATCAGCTGACATGTTTGCAGTTTTCTCTTTGACCTGTGCTGTATGCAGCTTGGCAATTCAGCCTCAGTTTAGGATGTTTTGGCCATTTCACTGTTTATCCCTGTTTGAGACATTATGTTTCATCCTGTGGTTCAGTCCAATGGAAAACCATTTTCATTTCAGACCAGGAGCAATGTTTAAAATCCAGGAGCTCTCACAGCGGAAGTCTTGGGTCAGAAGGCCACAGCCTCCCCTTGCAGAGCCAAGTAACAGAACAGAATAGAACAGGACAGTATGGAATGTTGAAACAACAAATTCTGTCATCTTATATTCCAGATTTGATGTCATAACTGGGATAAAATGTGCATGTGCAACCCTTCCTCTCTATCAGCTCGTAAAGCTGCAGGAAGTCTGTTAAATTACGGTTTGTTCTTGTGTCAGCGCTGCCTAAGAAAAGGTAGAGTTTAAAATATTGACTAGAGTTGTGACAAAGTATTTACATTTGTGGGCATGTAGTTATATGGGGACAGACTTACATTCCTGAGATTTTACCTATTAGGATATATATGTTTTTTAAATGTTATATACATGTTATATCTCTCTATATATATGAACTTTTGGCTTTCTGCAGTCTTGTACTTTATCAAGCAAAGTCTTAGTCAAAATATCACACATGATACATTCCTCTACGTTATGATTAATATGAAAAAAAAAATAAAATTAGGTCAGCAAGCAGTGTAGTGAGGGAGAGTTACAGGATAAGCTACTTATGAGTTTATATTGTGAGAAAAAGCAATGTACTGTTGTAAATTAACTTTAAAAAGTAGATATTTGATTGTCTAGAATAAACTAATCAATGACCCACTCCAATGAAAATTGTGTTTTTTTTTTTTTTAATTTTCTTGTGGAATTTTACTCATAAAAGACGACACGCATCATGAAAATTGGCTCTAAATTGCATTTCTGAGTATTTCTTTATTCAGATAGTTAATCAGGCTTGTAGTTGTGACATAGAAGCTACAGTGGCCACAGGCTCCTGCTTCGCTCCAATCTGATGCAGCCACTTGCAGATAATGCATTAATGTATTTGTTTTCCTCGTCTGAGCTGGCATCTGGCTCAAAACTTTACAGCTGGATAGCTTTGATATTGCTCTCCATTTTTGTTGGAGTTGTGAGGGACTGAGCTAGCGGAAAAGAGTGTAAACAGATGGAAGATGGAGTGGAGGTAGGCTAGATACATACTGTAAATGGGTTGTTGGATGTAGATGCCTCTTCTCCAAAATAAAGACAGCACAGCTTAGGTAGCACCAGTGCCTGAAAACCCCCCAAAGATTTCTTAAACAATGTTGTTTGGGCAGACAAGACCATGTTTAAGCCATTTGATCATAAAACCATGTGAAGTTTGGGAAAACAAACAGCTGCTTATTACAATCAAGCCTGGTGGGGCTAGAAAAATGGCAACATCAACAGGTTTTCTGAAACTCAATAGAAAAATGTCATTCAATAAAACAGAGAGCAGTTACATTTATGATAGTATTCCATTTTTTAAGCTTATATCCTGATTAAATCATTACTACCTTAAAATACTTCACTAATAAGCTTAACCAGACCTGGATCTGTTAAATCTAGGACAAGGCCAACAGGAATGTGTTCATTTTATTATCCAAGTATTTAAATATTTTTTTTGTGCTTTAGTGGGAAATTTATAGAGGAATTGCTGTATGTTGACAGAGCTGATGATATTAGTTGAATAAAAGGGACGTTTTTGTTCCTGTTTGTTTGCAAAATTAGCCTAAACTCTTCCAAAATGTGCTGTATAGACATATCTAGCTAATGGTTTCTCTTTATACGAAATAAATACAAATATGGTTGATTGCATTAACACCCTCAACACATATAGTAAAATATAATGCAATATCAAGCACAAACTAAATGATGGTTTCTCTGCTGGTTACGTGTTTCTAACAATAAAAAAAAAGATTTTTTATGTTAGGCTGTTTATGGTCATATGTGGAATTTTCAAAATAAGTTTATAAACGTTTTATAATACAAATATATGTTGCTGTGACACTTAAATTCGATTTTTATGACACCAACTTAACCCAAATGAGATATTTTTACAGATTGGTGTGCATGAAGCCATATTGTAAATGACAAATGAGGGAAAAATTATACCATTTAAATATAAAAGAATGATATTACATATTGAGTCACTTTGAATTCTCAGTAATTTATTTCCCACAACCGAGTGTAAAACCTTCCAACACGATAAAACTCAATAAAAAAACAGTTTTTTTTTTAATCCTAATAATTTAAAACTGAAAGAATATTTGCTATGTTTGTGACCAAACTAAATCTGAAAAGATAAACCCAAATTGTAAACATACACTTAAACAAGTAGAATCATTAAACTCTTTCTGGTTATGCTGATTCTTTGAAAAGACTGTTTGTTTGTGGCCCACTTTTTAAAAGGGGATGTGTTGCATTTTTCACCAGATGGTTACAATTTAAAGAGGGCACAATAACCAAAACACTTTTATCAAATGTGTCTAAAATGTAAGAGAACACGATAATCTCTGTCAAAAACAGAACAGTCTGCAAAGAACAAACATCACTGTTAAAATGTAAGTAATCTGACTTTAAGCAAACACAAACAAGGAGTCAGTGGTTTGTCAAGAAAGTGCAATCAGTAGCTGGGATTAAACGGAAACAGAGATAAACAAGACGAGATTTTCTGAAAAACTCTCCTCTCATCTTATGGCAAATTTGCATGATGTTTAAAAATGGCAGAAATGAAGTAAGTAATATCTGGATTAAGGCTGGTTGAAAAGATCCTTTAATAGAAATCTTTGATACTGTCATTTTTCAGTTACTCAGTTTTAAACATGAGGCCAATGACTGTATAAGAGAACTGGGCTGGGTGACACCCCCCCCCCCCCCAATCCCCCCCCCTGGACTTCTATTGAGAATGAAACAGCCTATATATCTCAGTCATTCTATTTGTCAGAATAACCATTCTTGCTCTACTACCCATTTTTAATGTGTTCTTGATAATCCAAATGTATTCAAGTTATAAACTGATCAATCAGATTACTCAATAAAAGTATCATGTTCCTGCTGGCCCCCATGTTGAGTGTTAGAAACATTTGATTGACAGATTCTCTCGAGCTCGCTTTCAAGTGGTAGGGGTGTGAACTTCCAACAAGCTCACTCCAGTTATCCTATACAGTCAACGCATGAGAGCAACTTACTCATTGAACCCAGGAATAGCTGTTTATTTCTCAACAGAAGTCTATGGGATTCTATTGGGTGGGTACTTCCTGTTTGGAATGCGAAGGGGGAGGGGTTGCTTTGTCCAGTTTTCTTATACAGCCAATTGGGTTAAGTCTCAGTTTGATGCAGTTTTATAGCATAAAGGTATCAGGCAAATCTCCTTTGGAACCTCAAAAGGAATGTACCTTCAATTTATACCTAGCATTTGACACAATGGAGGACGCACCATGAAACTTTCAATGTAAACAGTGGATTTTCACACAGATGTTATTTGTCCCAAAATCCTCCTAAAACTTACAAAAAAATATTCAAATGACAAATAATCTTCTTCTAAGTTTAGCTAATTTACCAGAAAACTAATTTCATGATGTACTTTTTTTTTCTCCCCGCTAATTTGAAAATGACTGTGTGCTGACAGGTTAACCTGTCGTGTGCACCTGTGTAATCATGCATGTCTGTGTTGCCTCAGACATCTCCAATCTTCCAGTCATACAAAGCCATAAAGGCGTGCTGTTTGTGGAGCGTGCAGCTGCAGAAGCGTGTCTGCTTTCACTGGTTGGATTTCACATAACTCTACAGTGAAGCCACCAGGTGTGCCTGAAGAATTAGGGCTTTTCTCATTCTAAAGTAACCCAAATTCCTCCTCGTGGAGGGGGAAAAGAGACAAGAGAGGGTCTTTTCTAGATCCACGTGTATCCTCGATGAGAAGGGAAAGAAAGTAGGGATGGGCTGGGTGCGGGCAGGTGTTGGGAAGAGGATATTGGTGTTTGGTGATCCTCGCCGAAGTGGAAAATTGAATGTTGGGCTCTTGGAATGTTCTGGAATGTTTACAACAGTTAAGGATAATTGAGTGAATCTGGAACAAGAAAAGACAAACCGAGGTCCTGTGGTGGAAGAATGTGCTTCTGGGACATCTGAAGAAACATTCCATCCATTCAGACAGATTCACCGGGCCCAGAACCTGCCTTCGATGGCACCGTAGGGAATAGAAGCCCCCACCTCCTCGCCGTTCCTGCCATACTTGCCTTACACTTCACAAAAGTCAAAAGCCTCCTTTTGATATTCCTCTCCCTTGAAGTTTGTGTAGTCTGCCCAGAGCGCAGCAGATATGTCTTTTGAATATTAGGTTTGATGTCTTCTCATGTTCCTTCATCTGAAAACAGATTTAAAACTGTGGGTGTGAGCTGTGAAATTCAAACTGCAGACACACGTTCTGCTTCCTTTACTGAAATGTTGCATTTTGCTCAAATGTCAGGAAGATGTGACCTTCATTCCATACTAACCTCAATGCATCCATTTTTAGATAATTTTCTGCTAATCAAATTTGTTGTGGCAGCAGTTTGTGCCCCAGTATCTTCCACTGTTGTAAATGTGTCTAGTAAAGTCAGCACTATTAAAGAAATTTACGAATTTAAAAAGAAAACTGATACAATTAGCTATTTCATTATTGGATTTATGGATTTGGATAACTTCTTACAAAAAATCTTTCTAGTTTACCTCCAAAAACAATTAAAAATTACTATTGTAACTCATTTTAATTTATAGAAAAAACAGATCAACATTTTCTGCAGGATTTGTGCATTTATTACCCAGAGTGTTGGGGTCAGAGGTGGTTAGGAATGAATCCCATTTAATCAGTTGCCATGGAAAATTACTTGATGGATATTTACCCTCTTTGGAACAGTCTTACCGCTAGAGCAGTTTGAAAGTCATGATGAAGGTAGTGATACTCTTACACAGACTTTCTAGGAAAAACAGAAGCTTTTACAGGCCTAGATTTGTACATCAGGGGGCAAGTCTGGATGTCCTTAGAGTTTGGGGTGTCATTTCCCTCCAAGTCCCTAAAATGCATAGATAGAAAATGCACATCTTCCCCTTTGATCTAATTGATGTGTCTTAAAAGTTTTATGTTTAATAGTCTTTCTAAAACTGCTTTCACACTGGATGCGATTCCAGCTGCATTCACACCTGATGCGATTCCAGCTGCATTCTCACCTGATGCGATTCCAGCTGCATTCTCACCTGATGCGATTCCAGCTGCATTCTCACCTGATGCGATTCCAGCTTCATTCTCACCTGATGCGATTCCAGCTTCATTCTCACCTGATGCGATTCCAGCTGCATTCTCACCTGATGCGATTCCAGCTGCATTCACACCAGATGCGATTCCAGCTGCATTCTCACCTGATGCGATTCCAGCTGCATTCTCACCTGATGCGATTCCAGCTGCATTCTCACCTGATGCGATTCCAGCTGCATTCTCACCTGATGCGATTCCAGCTTCATTCTCACCTGATGCGATTCCAGCTTCATTCTCACCTGATGCGATTCCAGCTGCATTCACACCAGATGCGATTCCAGCTGCATTCTCACCTGATGCGATTCCAGCTGCATTCTCACCTGATGCAATTCCAGCTTCATTCTCACCTGATGCGATTCGAGCTTCATTCTCACCTGATGCGATTCGAGCTTCATTCACAACGGATGCGATTCCAGCTGCATTCACACTGGATACGATTCCAGCTGCATTCTCACCTGACGCGATTCGAGCTTCATTCTCACCTGATGTGATTCCAGCTGCATTCACACCAGATGCGATTCCAGCTTCATTCACAACGGATGCGATTCCAGCAGCATTCACACTGGATGCGATTCCAGCTGCAGTCACACCAGATGCGATTCCAGCTGCATTCAAACTGGATACGATTCAAGTTTCAATCACACCGGATACGATTCCAGCTGCATTCACACCAGATGCGATTCCAGCTGCATTCTCACCTGATGCGATTCCAGCTGCATTCTCACCTGATGCAATTCCAGCTTCATTCTCACCTGATGCGATTCCAGCTGCATTCTCACCTGATGCGATTCGAGCTGCATTATCACCTGATGCGATTCCAGCTGCATTCACACCAGATGCGATTCCAGCTTCATTCACAACGGATGCGATTCCAGCTGCATTCACACCAGATGCGATTCCAGCTGCATTCACACCAGATGCGATTCCAGCTTCATTCACAACGGATGCGATTCCAGCTGCATTCACACTGGATACGATTTCAGCTGCATTCTCACCTGATGCGATTCGAGCTTCATTCCCACCTGATGTGATTCCAGCTGCATTCGCACCAGATGCGATTCCAGCTTCATTCACAACGGATGCGATTCCAGCTGCATTCACACTGGATACGATTCCAGCTGCAATCACACCTGATGCGATTCCAGCTGCAGTCACACCAGATGCGATTCGAGCTTCATTCACAACGGATGCGATTCCAGCTTCATTCTCACCTGATGCGATTCCAGCTTCATTCTCACCTGATGCGATTCCAGCTGCATTCACACCAGATGCGATTCCAGCTTCATTCACAACGGATGCGATTCCAGCTGCATTCACACTGGATACGATTTCAGCTGCATTCTCACCTGATGCGATTCGAGCTTCATTCCCACCTGATGTGATTCCAGCTGCATTCACACCAGATGCGATTCCAGCTTCATTCACAACGGATGCGATTCCAGCTGCATTCACACTGGATACGATTCCAGCTGCAATCACACCTGATGCGATTCCAGCTGTAGTCACACCAGATGCGATTCGAGCTTCATTCACACCGGATACGATTCCAGCTGCTTTCACACCGGAAGCGATTCGAGCTTCATTCACAACGGATGCGATTCTAGCTGCATTCCCACCAGAAACGATTCCAGCTGCATTCACACCATTTGGGCAGCAGTTACAGCGCGTTAAGATTTAAAAATTCTAAAGTCTGGCAAGACTGAGTGGCTACTAATCAAGGGCTTAGCTTTGGGGATGTGACATTTTCTGTGACTCCATCAGCAGATTGAAAACAATTCCAATATGACTGTTCGATCCGAGTGTTTTCAGCCTGAACTTCCATCCATGTTCTAAATCTGTTGGGGCCGCTGGTTTGCCGGAGACTGTCCTGGCAACTGTTGGGCGCAGGCGGAATACACCCTGGACAGGTCGCCAGCCGGTCCCAGAGCCCACAGAGCTGGAGCGATCGAGGGGGGTGTCAAATTTCATTTGTTTCTTTGTCAATTTGGAAATACAAGGTATAATTAAAGTTGTTTCTCGTAAAACCAGTTAAATCTTTACCACACTAAAGCCATTATTTATGTTTTACTTCTACTTACCGGTATATTGAAACTATTGAAATATTAATAGTTTTATTTGAGTACAATTTTAGGCTAAACTCAGGTTGTGTTAAAGACTATCTACATGGTCTATAACTGCAACATTTATTGCCAAAGGATCCTATGAGACCAGTTTCTTACTGAGCTGCGAAGTCTTTCTACTTTTGACCGCAGCCCACACAAATTATTTTCAAAGTAAAATGCACAGTGTCAAAAAAGATTATCCTGCTGCAATTAAAATTGTAATAGAATCATATGATTTTAAGATATTTACCTCTCAACATCAACTAGACACTGTTGTGCAAAGATAAGAATATGTCCTTTAAATGTATTCTAATAATAAAAGCTTTAACAATAGATCACACCAGGGGTGTCCAAACATTTGGAAAAGTGGGTCATATTGAGGTGAAAATGTCTAAGGCTGAACCAATCGACCTGATATCCTTTGATTGTGTAAAATAACATTAAGTGCTAATGAATTATTTAATGGACATTTATTCATTTAGTCGTTATTTGCATGTAAAACAAGTACATCAAAAACATGTTTATACCAAAAATACTGCCAGTTTGTCCATTTTTTGCACCATTCATTCCCAGTCAGGTTGTCCTAGATGGCATGTCTTGTTGTTTATCTTGACAATATACTTCATGAATACAGCTACAGTCTTTAGGCGTATATAGGCAGACGCAGCTGTTTCACATTTAACGTAAAAAAAGCCAGTTTCCTCTTGACCTGGAAGCGGTGGCCCTTTAACGGTGTTAACGTTTCTTTTCTATTTAAATGTGACATTTTAGAAATGGGGTAGAAAGTGTCACAGAAAGGTCACATGAGAGTGTCAACCACAATCATGCATGCCACTGGAAATTTGAACACAGGTCGCATTTGGCCTACAGTCCGGACTTTGGACATGCCTGGATTAAACCTTTCGCCATCATTTGTCTGCATTTGGAGGAGTGGTAAAGCACCCACGGCCTCTTAATTTAGTGCAAAGTCAGCAGTGGTTTGAAAAAAGGCAGTTTATTTTTCTAAAATACAATTTCCGTTTAAAAAATCTAATCTTAAATGATAAAACTTGACCAAAAGTAATTACCTAAAACCAAAGATTCATGAAGGAATAAAATAGCCTGTTGGTGGCAGATCCCTGTAGCATTTGCTCATACATGGAATAATGGAAATTCGTTATAACAGGATCTCAAACACAAAGATGTTTTTGCAGACGTACAGGGATTTTTTCAAACTATCCCGAGTGTGTGTGATTCTAACGCAAGGCTTGTGGTTATCAGTGAACTTCCATGTCATGAGTGGGCATGCTGGATCAGCTGGAGGCTGTCACTTGTTGGACTGAACTCTGCTGCAGGCTGACAGAGCGCACGTAATGATCGCTGCGCGTCACTGACGCGCTGTCGCTCGCCTGGAGACTGGAGCAGAGCTGACTGATACTGTACGTAGCCCGGTACTGTAAATAAATGAATCCAAACCCAACTGGCTGACAGGGGGGCAAACAAAACAACCGAGAAAGACGGCCAGAATCGGGTCGTTTCTCCGATTCATTGGCTCATTTGCTTCTTGGGTGTTTCTCTCTCCCGTTTTCCCCCCAGATTTGAGCGCGCCAAGTGAAGGGAACGCAGAAACATGGCTGGTTTGATGGCAGGTTTTGGCCATTACACCCACGCAGTCGTCCGGGGAATCCCTGCGTCGCTGGCCACGGAGGCGCTCAGGACCAGCCAGGCGGAGGTGGACCTGGACAAGGCGCGGAGGGAGCATGACGCGTACGTGCAGGTCCTGAGGACGAGGCTCGGGTTGGAGGTGGTGGAGCTCCCCGCGGACGAGTCGCTCCCGGACTGCGTGTTCGTGGAGGACGCGGCCGTGGTGTGCGGGGACACGGCGCTCATCACCAGACCTGGGGCAGAGAGCAGGAGGAGAGAGGTAGGGGACCTGTCAGCAGGATTCAGTGCTGCAAAAAAGAAAAAAAAGTTTGACGTGAAAGTGGAGGGCGAGGCGTCACATCCTCCCTTGCACGTGCCCGTGGAGCTTCCATGGCACGGAGAGCAAAGGATGCAGGGATGGGCATTTGGACTGATCAATGTGTCAGCCAGAACTTCATGTACTTTTCAGGCATGTTTGTGCTCAGTGCTCAAAACCTGCACATGAAACTTACAAGTTTGTTCTGTTTACTGACAAGAAGTTGATTTAATTATTTGTAAGAGTTTTACTGTCACCTTGCATTTATTGCATCACAAACAGATGATTTTATGTGAAGAGGAAACACATATATTATAGATTGTGGAGCAACAGGTGGATTTTTCTAGTTTGGCACAATTATGGTTCCTCTTCATGTCAGCATCATTACATCACGTATTTGTTAGGTTTAGGGGAAACAATCCAAATTAAAGGAACTTAAATGTTTAGTTTAGCTAATGGCTCTTCTTTGAATTACAGTATATGATTGTAGGTTTGTGTAATGTCGCCGGGTATTCGTGTGAGGGTGTGGTTGAATGACAATGACAGGATCAGTGCAATGGTTCTGTGAAAGCCCCTGTCAGTCCACATCACAGTCACTTTACTTTGGCCCGCTGGTGCTAATGGTCCCCCAGCCTCTGTGGTGGTGCAGTTATTGATTGGATAGCTCAGAGCTGGGGCTCTCTGCCATCGCTTTTCATTTATGACGAAGACAGTACATTTGCATGTGCGTGTTTGCATTATTACAGGGCTCACATGCTAGCTGCTAAATCATCCGTTGAGTTTAATTTTGATTCATTTATGTTGAAAGTTTGAAATTCAAGTATAAAGGCTTGGATTTCTTCATGTAAAGACCTTGTATAGCTTCTACAGTTAGCATGACTGCTTATTATTACACAGACTTTGATACAGTTTGAGACAAAGACCCACTGTTAAAAGCCAGTATCAGAATTTCTTTAGCTGTCAGTCATTTACAATATTTTTCTCTTTGAGCTTGACTCGGAGTGCCTACTTTTTTTAATAGTGTCATCTTATACCTGAGATGCATGATTAATTTCAAGTTCAGAGTTGTCAGGGCTTGCTGACTTATGCCAGTTTCAAAGAGGTGCCGTGATATGTTTCAGTAGATCAGAGAGTGAGTTTTTCTATTTTTGTTACAGCAAACATGGATTCACTTTACTTTATGTTTAACCAAGATATGTGCTGCCTTTGGAAAAGTGAACTTTGTTCAGATCCTTTGGACTGAAGATTATGTAATACTTGAAGAGATGTTCAACTTGTACTTTAAACCCCGCATGTTTTTGTAATGTATTACATGGATTATTATGTGTATTATTGCACAACTTCATAGACCTTGCAATAAAGGGTTCGGCTTAATGCAGCAGAATGCAAAGCTGCCAATTTCCAAGACCTTTTGGGCCATTTTTTTGTACTTTGTTCGGTTCATTCTTGGGCAAGGATGTTCCGATCCAATCTTTTTTATAGTAAGGTGACAGGAACAAGGCTGGAAAGGAAAGTTCTCAAATCAATTTGATGGCTTAGAGTACTGTCACATGTCAAAATGCCACCGCACTGCAACCTAAATGCAAGTTTTTCAGCAAATTCGCCAGCAGAATTTGTAATTGGAAGGCGCTAGTCACATTTTTACACGCTGCATGGTGGCTGTGGAGGTTTTAAGAAACAGATACAATTTTACGACGACCGTGCTATTTTTCTCTACAAGTTGACATTGATCAGTGCCCTCATGGAAGGTCGCGTGGTGGCAATGCAGTGACAGGTGAAATCAGGCGACAGCTGGGCGGTCACAGGGCAGTGGCAGCCGAATTGCCAGCCGGCAGCAGCTCTGACTGGACAATGTGTAAAGGTCTCAGAGTGGTGGCCGTCCATATCAAGTGTCACCAGCCGCCCGTTAGCTCGAAAGTATATAAAAACACAATTCTGTCATTCTGCACACCTGACGGCCGCTTGACTACCACCGTCTACATTCATGAGCAAGCCAACAATTAAAAAAAAAAATTAGGCAGCGGCATGAACTTTTGAAGATTCTGCCGAAACTGCTCCATCGTGCGATGGGAGTTGTATATGTGACCATTGCCTTATTCTACACAATTTGAATTCCTTTTTTTTTTTGCCAAATTCTTCTGGTTAAATTTGTTTTGTTTGGTATTAGAAATTGTTATCGATTAACTGGTGGGTAAAAATAAAGAAATACAGAAACTTATTTTCATAAAATGTTGAATTCTTACATAAACAATAACAGACTGACAGACAAGCTTAAAAAATAAGAAATCGATTCAAAACAGTACTGATTAATGAATTTGATTAATTGATCATTGTAAATGTCAAAGTTGATTAGTCAATTTTTAAATCCAAGCCAAAAAAACCTCTGATTTTATTAGGATATTTTAGAGCCTAGCAGTTCACTATAATTTAAATATTAGTCTCACCAGTGACTTCAAAAGAATATCATATAAAAATGATATTCTGCATGTTCAGAATGACATTGCTGAATAAAATGTCTTGAAGAAAATGGTTTAGTTGTAGATCTACAGTAAATGGTAGATGTTTTTTGTTCATGTTGTTTTGCTGGATTTGTTGATTATTGTTTTTTCAGACTCGTTTTTAAAAGATGTCTTTGTCCTTCATGAATTTTTCCTCAGGTCTTAACAGCATGCACTTTCCCTGGAAAGCAGACTTGCATGCCTTTATTTGTTGCTGAGAGTCTTCCAGCACTAGCCCAAAAAAAAAAAAAAGATTAAATGTATGGAGAAAAAACCCTAAAACGTGTGGAATTTCAGTGGGCTACCAGTGGCAGTTTTCCCCAGAGTCATTTAAATTTTTATTATGTGTCAAAGTCACTTGTAGCAGTTTATGTCTTTGTCACAACTGCCCTTATAGGTGGACACAGGCTGTCTACAGGTAAAAAATGGGCAAACCTGTATTGAGCACACACATTTCTTAAGATAGTAGACCTCACTTTTTTTGTTCTACAAGTACCGACATGCTGCAAGTGACAGTTGAACCTGAAGTACGAGTAAGGGTGAAGTAGGTGGGACGCAGGCACTATGTTATTTTGAACCTTGCAAGGGACCAGTACACACACATATTACTAATGGCTAAAGTGTAGTATTAGGCTACCATACGTCATTAGCGCGTGTAACTTACATTATACTTATATATATACTTACAAATATGTCACAATTCACTTCTCACATGCACGATTGTAAGTTCCATCTTTATGATGTCCCTTAAGGTGACTGCCTCATAATCAGGTATGTGCAAACTGACTATGAATAAGAGGTCATCAAAATATCTAGATTTAGTAGTCTATTGTCTGATTTAGTTTTTAGAGAACTATGTTACTTTAAAAACATCCACATGTGTGTTCTTGATAAAGAACGCCAAGACTAGGATCATTACCATTTCTATAGTGTGAAGCGATATGGTACCAAAATCAACTTCACGAGTAACTTTTGACTTCTGCATTTCATTCAACATACACAGAAGTATAGCTGGTAAAAATGTCACATAAATATGGATGCACGCTGACAAATATTGTCTTTTTTTTTGAGAGATTCACATGTGTTAGGCTGATGTGTCATTGCCAGAAAATTGTCGTTATGAAAAAACCTGATAACTCAAGTAATTAGAAAATGATTGGATAATGTGCATGTAAACAGGCTCAATGGGACAATGAGTAATTATGGTTTCCTTTTGAACAAATAATGAGCTAAGTCATCACCAATCATCTGCTTGATTCTTTTGATGGTCTGGTCAAATTAGCTTTATTGAGGTATATTTACAATGATTTAGAAAGGATTCGATCCATGCTATGAATCATCTGCACATCATTGGCTGTCTGTCAGTGCAGAAAATATAGTTTATATATATAGTATATGGTATATATAGACCTCATTTTCAATGCAAACAGCAACATCATAGTAAAGACGTAGAATCAAGTTACTGTCCATTCATAATTTGATTTTACGGCCTTAGCGGTCGGCGTTAGCCTCGAGAGTCATGACTGAAAACCAAGAACAGAAAAGTAGATGTTGTCCACAAGATGTCTGGGTTTATTGTTTGTGATACTGCAAATAACTGGGATAATATATTCAATCTGCCTATCTTCAGATTCTCGGAAGAGACATTAGAGGCTTCTTTGACCTTGTTGATCTAGTCCCTCATAGTGAGATAATGATCCTTTGTGAGAACGTTTTTTTTCTTTTGGAGGCGACAGTCTGCTGCTTAAAGTGCTTGTTTGGGTGAAAGTGTTTGAAGTGCAATTTCATGCCTGAACAGTTAGAGAACTGCACTGCATTCAGTAGAATTCTTAAGCACATCCTAAGCTTTCCCCCCACATCTGTTGTGAGGTAAGCAACAAATATCGAACCTCTGGAAGAAATGTTATTGCAGCGAGAACCTCACCCTATAATATTCCCAAACACAGAGCAATGCTTAGAAAATCCTTTACTGTATAATGGAACCGCTTTGCAAAGGTGATGAATGGATGCGGCTTTAGATTCAAGGTCAGATTTCTGAAAGAACGGCTGGAAACAATTTTTTTTCCTTTTTTTGAGGATGGAGATGCCTTTAAATCATATATAACAGAATAAGAAGAAGACTTTTGTTGAGTGAAAAATTACATCCTCAATAAATGATTGTATATTTACATGCCAAATACTGTGTTTTTAAACCAGACACCAGACCACTTCAAACAGCAGCAGAGTTGGGCGTGCACTCTGCCATGTTTAATCTTATATTAACTGATTCGAAGACTAAATCTTTGGAAGACTTAGAAACGCATCCACTTGTGGAGATTTATGCATTTGAATTCATTTGGTACTCTATAGCTAGAAATTCTGCAGTCCAAAATAGATTCAGCTCAGGTGTTGTGGTCCTTTATTTTGCTGAACTTTTTGAAGTTGCTCCCTATATTCTCAAAAGTCTTTGTGGGAATACCATTGGATGACCTTCTCTGTCACACTGTCCTCATTGGACAGTGAAGTTAGATAATTACCCAAATAGAAAAGCTCTTTTATAATCCTGCAGCTGTTTTTGCTGAAACAAAAAGAGAGGAAGTTGCAACATTTCAACTTAGTTTTGTCAGCTGATATGGTCTTTCTTCCTATTGAGTTGGAAGATCGTCTTTGTGATTTTCCATGACAGCTGAAAAATCCAAACTTTACTGGTGTTTTAATACACCATATTAAACCATACTGGAACATTAATGGCATGAACTGCTACTGTTGATTCTAGTGATCATGAAAAAAATGGACGGAAATTCTGAGGTTTCTTTAGGTTTGGAGACAGGATGGAAACTTCTGGTCTGCAGACACAATATTTAGGTCATGTTTTTATAGACGTAATATTTAGGTTCAGTCCCAGCTGTTTGTGTTCATATGGGCCCCCTTTCCGGTCATGCCTCACATGGCTACCCTCAACCTTAGAGCAGACAGCAAAGACGCTTTGTTTTGACTAGACGGCCTACAGATGATTTGTTGCTGCCGTCTCCGCTCTTATATGACTTCCCTTACAGAAGCGACCTTTAGGAAACATGACATCCAAGTGTGAGCTGGGGAGGAGGGTGAGAAAGCTGGAAGCTGGCAGCTTTTTTTTTTCTGAGGGATGAGGTGAATGTACCCTCCGAAGCTTTCACATTCTTCCCACATCTGACCTGCCTTTCCGCTTACTTTTGTGCTGTCTGCCTCCTCGTCATCTGTAACGTCAGAACTTCTTTTGCTCCCATGATTCCCCATCATGTTGGTTCTCCAGAGGCTCCAGGTGTTCTGACTTTCCTTTGTTACATTAGCCGTCCAAACATTTTTCATGAAATTCTTAATTTTTCTAAAATCTATCTCAGAGGTTAAAAACAACATAAAACATGTTCGCCTTTTAGTTTCATAAAGTTCAGTTCACTGTTGTTTCTCCTCATAAAAATAAAAATTAATTGCAATTTAGAACGTTATGTCTTTCTGTATGGTCACATGACTTTACAAAACTTAAGTTTCTGTTGTTGCCTGCTGTACTGGAACTTGGCTGTTTTTATGTTAAAGTAAACCTACTTTGACTCAATCCAAATGGTATTTTCCAAGATTGATATAAGTGTTTTATTTCATTTTGAAATTATTTTCTTTCTCTGACTTTACTTTTACACCACAAAGGGGGATTTTTTAAAATCTTGAACAATTTAAAAAATATATCAATCAGGTCCAGAGTGCTCTGATAAAAAAATAAAAATAAAAAACCAATAGGAACACTTCTGAACAATACAAAAAATACTGACCACGAGCTTCTTATTAATATCGTAATTCATATGTTGGTAAACATTATTCCACAGTTGATCACAACAGCAAGACAGCAGAAAAGGCATCAGTGATTTTATAGCTTCCTAAACCTGTTTAGTTAATTTGATAATTTTGGATACTGAGATGAAGCAGAAAAGAAAGAGACAAAGAGAGAAGGAGGAAATGATACAGTATGAGAGGTCTTGAAATATCAGGAGAATAGAACTAATTAGACTTTGTTTCTTTGAAACAATTTTATGCTCTATCATCTGGACAGAAACAGACAGGAAGAGGAGATCTTTCCCTCTGAAATGATGCCTTGTTTGTTTTCTCGTGACGATCGCTTTCCTCAGGGAGGAAAGAGCAAGAAAGCAGAGCGCACTCGCCACGCTGTGCTGGAACTGTTACCATGACAACATGACGCACCGCTTTTAAATAGTCCGCTTTTTGTGGAAAATGATTTCAAATTAAAAACACAACAGGATTGAAGTTCTAATAATTTATTCAATACTTATTTTTCAGATGTACATTTCAGACATAAACGGATTCACGGAAGCAAGAGATTAATGTGATAAAAAAACAAAACAAAACAAAAAACATTAAAATGTCTGTAACTTATTCATCGCAATAATAATTTGACAGGGCCAAAATTAAGGGGTATCTTTTAGATTCTAATTAAGCAAACCCACCTGATTTTAGCAATAGGATATGGATTGAACTTTAGCTATTGAACACCAAAGTTAGGGATCCATTGATTGCCATCACATTTAGTCAAAAATGTGCAGCTGAAGTACTTGAACGTTTTACTAACTATCTTTATTTTCTTATAATAGTAAATAAATAATGTCTTTTAGATAATCTTATGTTGGTAAAAAAATTGGGTTTTATGCTGATAGAGATGCCATTGTTTTCCAAAGAGAGTGATGGCAGTGGTACTATGGTGCCTTTGGTCCAGAGTTTGCTTTCCTGTGAGGTACATGCAGTTTGAAAGCCCGCTTTTAAATTGTTGCAAACCATCAACCGAACTCATCCACGTTGGGCTTTTTTCTGTCTTCGGCTTTAGCATCAGCACTTGTGTGTGTGTGGTTCTTATTGTTCAGCCGCCTGTGTTTCCCTCTTACAGGTTGTGTAAAGACAGAGTACAATGACAAGAGCAGACACATTTCCCTGTCTTGACTTTGGACTCTGACCCGTGTTTATCCCAGGTTTATCCCCCACAGGCCCTGTAACCTCGTACAGTGCGGCCGCCTGTGAGACGGCTGCAGGAGAGACTCCTGAACAGGAACTCTTCTCATCTTTGCAAGTTGACCCGGTCAAGCATAAACCTCCCTGTTGGTGTGTGAACATCTGATTTGGTATGTGAGACAGAGTAGCAGAAGACACAGGAAGTGGGCCAGGCATGGCAACAGCGAGAAAAGTCTCAATAAGGTCAGAAAGGGTTTGGACAAGTCGAGACAAAAGTTCTTTTACTGCTGACAGTTCAGCTGGAAAAATCCCATTCATTTCACAAAAATGACACGTGTTGTTTTTTTTTTTTTTTTTTTTTTTTTTTTGCATTTGTTTTTTTCCCTCAGTACAAAAATATGAGAAAAGAAATATAAAATTTGTTTAATTAATTTGTAGATAATTTTAAATGAAAGCAAACATTTGTTTCGAAATTTCAAAAGTTGAATAAATTGTATAAAGGTGTTAAATGCAAATGACAAAAAAATAAACCATATATTTAAAGCAATTTATTTATTTGCAAAAGGTTTGAACGTACAGCAGGTACTCTCATATTTCTGTATTGTACTTTTCATGGCTGCTCACAAAAAAATAAAAATGGCATTTAAAGGTTACATTTTACACAGGGAGCGGCTTTGCTTTATTACATTGAAAGGGCACGCTCACTGACCTTTAATGAGACGAAATGAATGAATTCCATGTGCGTTATTGATATATTAATTTCCCCAGCATTAGAGTCTGAAACAAGTTGCCTCAAAATGTTAAACCACAACAACCAAAATGGGCTGTAAAACAGGATGATTCTATAGTGGAAAATCATCAATTTCAGCTGTCATTTTTAGTTTTTTATTATGTTTGTTTAAATCAGTAAATCCACCAGAATAGAATTATTGCTGGTGTGAAGTTAAACTCGCATAAGATGAGATAGCTTCAAAACGACATCATATGGACTCATTGACCCATTGCAACTTGATGCAACTACAGTTGTCATGCTTTAAGAGTACTTCTTGTTTCAACTAGTCAATAAATTCTTGAAGCATCACAGCAGCAGCAGTAATACTTGCATTTACATGCACCACACAGCGTTGTAAACACCATCATCACAAGACCAGTCAGAACCTTAGGATATCCTGCTCTTATGTGCTCTAAAAACAGCTCTTAGGTTCACACAGATTTTGAGGTTGATTACTTACCCTATAGAGGATTTGTGATATGACTCTTTGTCAAAATGTATCCAAACTCAATAGATCCTAAAAATGTTTGACTTTAGGTGCAGTCAGTATTAAGGAACCTTTCCATTATATTGCGTAGAACACATGGGATTTTTGAAGATTGATGTATGGAAATGCATGTATTGTATTTGTTTTTACAGCACTGAACCGATTATTTGGGGTCGTCAAACAATATCCTAGTTCAGTTTGAATCACTTGATTGTTTGTGCTGCTTTCCTTATAGTCTATAAACATTGTAGATGTCAGTCAAGGCTCAGTTGAAGCAAGGCTTTCGCATTGTCCTCTTTTATCACACTCGCATCTCATCGTTATCACTCATTTTCTCTCCTCACAAGCTACTAATCCCTAAGAGACACAGCACATTATCACCAGCATCATTAACTGGCTGAAAGCCTCAGGGAATATTTGATGTCTCGCAGAGGGACGGCTGTCAGTCTGGGCACCAACTATTTCCGCTGCTATGGGCAACAACTGTTACTTTACATCCTTTGTTGTATCCCAAAGTCGGCTGTGTAAAAAACAACAACAACAACATGACGTTTGGGATTTTGTCTCCTGCTTCTATCTTGGGACATCTGAGCAAAAGGCCCATAATTGTTGCAGCTTCTTAAATTCTGTAACCTAGAAGGCTAACACTAGAAGTAAACTTTGTATATTTTTCTTCAAAAGGATAAACTCATTTAGGTTAAAAGACAGTAAAACATCTTTGAGCCTGTTGACCTACCTAATAGGGTTTAGTCTGGTTCAAAAAGTCCCACTCTTGCCATATTACCTTCAACAAACACAACCTATTTCCAATGGCATTTTTTCGTCTACTCCTGACTCACAGAATTTTTTTTCATTAATTTTCTAAATGAATGTCCTCCAGCATGAGAAAAATGCCACTTTGAGTTTGTCCCTTTTTTTTTCTTAATGCCACAAGTACTGGCATGTCTTTATTCTCTTACAACAGACTTTGTGCTTATCTGCTTAATGGTCCATTATGATGCCATAACTGATGCCAACTGATTTATTTCTTTTGTTTTATAACACATGTTCAAGGGATTTTTGTTGTTAAATGGCAGCAGTTTCTAACCTGCCTTTTTTGTCTTGATACAAACGTTTTAGTTTTTTTCTTATTTTAAAGCGAATGTCTCTCTCTTGTCCTCTGAGATGCCAACTGTACCCTTACTAAGCCTAATTGTATTGAAGGTTTCTTTCTAATTTTCCATTTAGAGGAACTTCTTCTCTCAACTGTCACATCTGGTCTGCTCAGGATAATCTGGATTTACTAGAATGATCTGGGTGAAGTTTAATTATAGCAATCATAATTTATAAAGCTCTGATGTTTTTTTGGGTAAGGCTTTAGGACAAGCTCAGTTAGGAAATGGCTTTTCATGAAAAATGGCATTGAGTTGAATCCCATAAAGCTACTCCCATAAGTTGGCTTAGGTTTTTGTGAATAAGTCATTATAAAGTGTAATTGTTTTGTACACATAAATTACAATTAAAAAGGCTGGAATTTTGTTGTATTTCTACAAAAACACAATTTATAAATATTAAAGCTCAGAAATACGAACTTTTGTGGTTATTTTTATGTATTTATTTTTTTACTTTTGAATGAAGAGGCATATCTACAAACCTGATAAGATGTTTGAAACTTAGTCCATAATGATTAACATAATTCTTATGCAATAAATCTTGTCGGTGAAAGTTCTCATTCGTCCAAGTAATGAATGTGTCACTATTCATCCAAGTGGCTTCATTAGTCTGTGTTGGATAGGGTCTATAGTGGGTACAAAGTGAGCAAAATTTGACCCAAATAGCAATCCACAACTTTAAAGTGTTGTGTTTAAAAACCAAAGTTTCTGACCCAGATTACAGCAGATATTGTGGATGTGAAGAAACATTGTTTTACAGTTCTTTTTAAATACAAATGTAACCCTAACGATACAGATGAGTTATTTTTTTGTGCCTTGAGTGGAGAATTTCCATATAAGTCAATCGATTACCTGAAATCAACCACCTTGAGATCCGTGAAGCTGATGTGACAAACATGCTCCTTACAACACATTGATTGAAATAATATTTTCAGATCCAGTAGACAATAAAAAGGAAAGGCCTGTTTGCTTTTTATTGGATACTGACATGCAAGCGTGTCTCTAGCTTTTCGTTGAGGGGAACCATTTGGGTGGATGTAACTGAGAAGTTGAAACACGTCAGGCCTCTGGAGAGGGTCAACAGGTGTCAGCTTGTAAGAATGCCTCTCCAATCCAGCTTTGAATCATCACCAGCAGGTCGACGCGATTGCTTTCTTTCCTAGTTAGCAGTTTAAATTGACAGAACATCAAAGGAGGCCTGGATTAGACTACCTAACGGTGCTCTTTGCAATGAGCTCATGCTAGCTGAAATAATCTGATTCTGCACACGATCAAGCAGCGAGTATCCAGACATGGCGTGAAGGCCGGGGATCAGGCTTGCGTTGAAAGAGCTCAGTTGAAACTGTTTGGTTTTTGGCTCACTGGCTCCGTGTGAAACTTCGCAGTGCTGCAGGCAACTTGGAGCCACGTCAAGAGTGAAGTAAGTTGAAGACACGCTTAGGTCAACCAATTATATAATGACAAATATGAAAATTCGGCAACAGTGGAATATTAACTGAGGAAAAAAAAAATCAACTGTTATTTTTTTTTATCACACATTTCATCTGCAGCTTGAGAACCTTCCATGTCAGCTGCACTTGACTTTATTAAAAACTCGAATCACAGCAGATTTTGAGCCCGATTACAACTGTTCACCTCTTTGCCTTGTGTGGCTTTGGGAATGTGAGGCTTTTGTCAGTATTGTGTTACCGATGAGCGAGATCTTTCATGCATGACACTTCACTTTGATGCCACCATCAGTTGTGACACATCTTAAAAATACGTGCCTTTTATCATATTTTAGGAAAGGCAGACCCTTATGCTGTGTTCAGATTCTCATGAATAAACATAGCAACAGACTCCATTCAATAAACTTTGTTCAGACTTCTTTTTTTTATCCCGATTCTGTCATTTCAACCCTTGCTGTGACAAAAGAAAAAACAAACACACTTTCTACCAATTTCTACCACATGCTGCAGCTCATACGTCTGTCTTGTCTTGGATTATCACCAGTTGCCGTCTTGCATGTTTTCTTCATCTGCTTTTACACCTGGGGCCTCATTAATGAAGCAAAAGAACAGTCTTGATCTTAAGAATGACTTCAGCAGAAAACCAAGTTCAACCACTAATTTGAAAAACAGTTTTGTTGACATGGAATTGATTTTTATCTTGCTGCAAAGTCTAGACTAAAACCTGGGAATTGTAGTTCATTATGCAGTGATTTGCTGATCTACAGTGAGCTTAACTTTATTTATAACTTTGTCTTCTTTCTTTTATAGTTTCAGGTCTTTCAATGCATTTCATTTATCAAACAGAACATTGTGTATCTTTTTTTCTTGGCTTTACCAACTCTTTTATCACATTTTCCAAAAGACTGCTTTGATTTTTTGATTTACTGCTTGATCAGAGAAAAGTTATTTTTTTCTACCATCATATGACGGGAAATCTGAAGACATTTGTTCAGAATGTCCCTTGAAACAAAACATAGCTTTGTTCATCTAAAGTGTTCACTCATCATACATTTTCTGTCTTTGAAGATCTCTTTTTTCCAGAGACTTCCTAATCATTTTTGATAAAATTTAAATGCATTTTTTTTTCTGAAAATGACTCCTTAGATTTATAAACTTTCTCTGCTCTGTTTAGCAGTCAACCTCTGATCACAGGTTTGGTTGCCACTTTAACTTCCCATTTGTCAAAATGTCCTTGGACAATCACCAGACCCCACATTGCTCCTTGTGCTGTGGCTAGTGCCTTGCATGGCAGCTCTGCCACCACCAGTATGTGAAAATGCATGCATGTGTAAATGGAAATTGTGACAATAAAGTGCTTTAGGACTTTATCAAGGTAGAAGTACTGGTATACATCCATCCATCCATCCATTTTCCAAACCCACCAATGCCCTTTCTGTGTAACAGGGTTGCTGAAATCCATCCCAGCCTCTGTTGAGCAAAGGCAGGGTTCACCCTAGATAGGTTTTGCAGTATACTCCTTTTACCATTACTATTTATTATATGATTTACCTTGAAACAAATCTTGAAAATGATGGACACTTGTACAACAGTTGAATTGCTTTTCTGCGTTTAATGTTTTTATTAATGCTGCTTCCACTTTTATTTCCAAACAGGACATTGTTTAAACCGGTAAACATTAAGAGAAAAAAACCCTATTCATAAATTGATCTGTGTCTTTACATCCTCACTTCTTCATGTTTACCGGTAAGAAATTTTTCAACTTTCTTTAATTCACAAATCATTGGATTTATGCTTTTGATCTATTTTTTATTCTAACAGACAGCAGATAGTGTACTCTATGGGCTGTACAATACCGTGAACCACACCAGAGTTCACTTGCAAGTGAGCTAAGATCCTCGTTTTCAGGCCTATTCTGTGGTTTGTTTGTTTTAACTGGATCAAATGTCAAAATTTCACTTTTGACAAAAACACAAACTAAGAATCAAACTCTGTTGCCAACCAGGCAGCCTGGCTTAAAAATTATCTAAGACAGGGAAGCTATTGGTTTTAAACAGTTCAAGGAGATAGCAATCTTCCCAAAACTGTTCTGAGGAGTTTTTGCTTCATAAGCTCTAAACAGGGAAATTGTAATTATTACCATTGAAACTTCACAAATTCCTATATTTTTTTCGTTTTCAAACCTTTTAGGGCTGTATTCAGCTGGAATGAGATGTTCAACACTTCTACTTAAATTTCTGTAAAATAAAGCAGACTTTTCCAGTGTTACTTAAACCCTTACAACTTTGTGGACTGCAAAAAAATCTGAAGTAAGCCTGTTTTAACAATTAGGCACATCTCCGTTCACACAAACATGAATTCTGCAGACACCGGAGGTGAGACTCAGGTGTTTGGTTTCCACCCGACAGTGAGTCAGCAGGAGACGGTATGTATCGACTAGGTGCCAAAATGTTGTCAGACTGTCAGGATGAGGCTGGAGGCCCCATGGAGAATGCTTGTCTGTTGCATCTCTTGCACCTCCTTGAAATGTGCGCATTTGTACAGTAGCGGGGAACTTTGTTTTTCTTTTTTCTTTTTATGTACTGCCCCCATTGCGTTATATCAAGAAATTCTTGGAAAGAACTAAATGAAAACTGAGCAATCTGTTGGGTTTATCTAATCCTTTCAACTTGGCTGGAGAGGTTAGAAAGTATTCGCCAAACAGGTTTGAGTTAATATAGGTCATAACACTTGATTAAGACAGAGACTGATGATTTAAAGCCACAAAAAGATATATTCTCTTCATTAAGAAGCAATGGCTACTACATCTACATCCGAATATATTGTTACTGACATGACATTATGATTGGTGCTTAGTACTTGTGCTGATGCTGTCATAATGATAACTCTTTTTCTGACCACGGTCCTATTTGATTTTTTTGTTAACGTTTTGTTCATTTATACCATAATCATATCAGAAAAGTAAGACTGAAAATCTTTGC
Source organism: Oryzias celebensis (assembly GCA_014656515.1). NCBI lineage: Eukaryota > Metazoa > Chordata > Actinopteri > Beloniformes > Adrianichthyidae > Oryzias > Oryzias celebensis. Next base: position 12,471,535 of record BNCR01000004.1, on the reverse strand, counting down.
TAATTGAGACACATTTCTTCAACAAGGTCCAAACAGACTGTATGTGGTAGCTGTACGTAGTGTATACAAAGCTCTGTTTGCTAGTCATACTGAGTATGGCGGAGAAGGTAACAACACCAAGCACCATCTATTTGGCCTTCCTTGAAAGATAGTAAGTTTACCAAAAAAAAGCATGGAGGCGACATCTTGTTTTGAAAACACAGTAGCTTCTTTTAGGATTAGGGCCTTTAGTTTTATCTCTCCTACAAAGAATTCCATTCCACTTGTCTTATGTGATTTTACACGATTCAAACATGGCAGGAAAGGTCATGTAACTATGTGTTCTAAGTGCCTTGTATTTGTGCTGATTCATGTCCAGAACACGTGCATAAACTTGAATGTTTCCTATGTACTGGAGCATCCACTACACCCTGTGACTATGTGCCTAAAATATGTTTAAAATTTTAGCTAGAAATACATATATTTTGCAAACTGTGCAGGGGTTTGTGAGCAGTCTGCATCTGTAAGTTAAGTATGGTAGATGGAGCCAGGTAGGAGTGGCAGGCAGATCCAGGAGATGTGTGTTGCCTCAATTGTCTGCTTTCGGCTGTCACATTGGGGTGTGATGTATGCTCTCAGTCTGTTCTCACGCCAAGGATAACTCTGTATACACACGCTGATTTTCTGTCCTCGGTCATGCACACAGCCCCCACCGGGGAAGCAGGAATGTCCAAACTATTTGCATATAACTGACTGATTAAACAAGCCTGTGCATTTTTAAATGTGCAAATGTATTGTTTTTTTTAATTTTTGTTGTGGCTCTTTGTAGCAGGGAAGTTTTATGATTGTGCATCAGTTTTTGGGTATTAATAGGAATTTTACAAAATTGCATTTGGCATAATCACTGTAATTGTTCATGATTGTGAAAGTTTGTCATTTTGACTTCATTCAGATTTTGAGAACATGAGTGCCTGGAAACTGACTTGTAAGCCTAAGCGGTTACAATAAGCTCAATCACTGAAGTTATCAATTTTTTTGTTACATTTCATTAAAATATAACATGTACTTAACATATCAACACACGTCATAAACACATTTATTCTTGGATTACTGGTTAACAGCTGCAAGGCCAGTTTATACTTCCTAGCGATTTGTAACCTCTCAGGTTGCATTGGTCACAAAGCCATCAGAAGGAAATTATCCCAATTAACCTTTGAATTTTATCGTGCCATAAGTTATTTTATAAGTTATTAGATGACGTGATGGCGGAACAAACTCGATCAAATATTTGCTGTTTCCAAAGCGTTTACAATGATTTCAAAGACTGCATTCGGAATCAAAGAGAGGTTTGACAATATTTCATTCTAACTCAGTTCCAAAACAAATAAAACAAACAAACAAAACCCATGACATTTTAACAGTGCATTTGCTTTCTAATGCACATTTAACTTCACCTATATTCAATTAAGATATGGAGCAGGTGGCAAGTCATTACAGATCTAACTTATTTTTAATAGTATGGTTGTTTGGTATGTTTTGGCTTAGCAAAAAAAAAAAAACAACAACAACAAAAAATGTGATGATACTTACCTTGTCTTTTCTGCACCATTAACCACAAACTTATTTAGTTAGATATAAGCACCTTCAGAGAAACTGCATATGACAAAAAAACATGATTTATATGTATAAAAACACAGAATCACAAACATCCTTATCATTCATTACTTTTTATTCACAGAAAGCACAAGAACAGCTTTGGAAACAGAGTAGCGTAAGTCAGGTTTAGCAAAAGTTGGTTTGTATTTACATGGTAAAAGGACAACTAATAGATTGACCAAGGGCTACTTGACCAGTAAGAACACAGAAAACATAGAAGAAACACTGCTGGCAGCTACGTATACGCATCTTTTTAGTCATTAAAATATTAATAATCTTTCTAAAAGTCCTTGTTGATTAAAAACGTGGACTGAATACTTCGAATCATCTCTTCAAAAACTATGCAAACATCACTGCTACCCCAAAGCTTTTTGAGTTCTGTAGATATGTAGAAGGTTCACATAGATGCATATCAGTCACCTTCTCTTACTAGATTTTTGTTGTCTAGATTTCACTAACCTCTAGTTTTTTGCATGAAAACCCACCAAGCTTGCCAGCTTCCTGCCAGAATCACTCAGCTGCTGATGTTTGGTCCACAGTGAAGTTTGGTTCTGCTTTGACAGACCACTTCATTGTTTGAACTTCAATCTGAACCCAGATTCACCTAACTCATACATTGTTCTAAAACAAGTTACTTGTGCAAACAGACTGCACACTGCACACACAGGTTGTCTAATCAATGTACATTTAAAGCCTCAATTAAGAGAAAAAACACACACACACACACAACGCGCCCTCTAATTATTAAGCGCCTTGTATATGGATTAATTTTGGTTTTCTTACTGATGTTGAAGCGATTGTGAGAGTGCACAACGCTCTATCAAAATGTTTGGTTGGGTGTTTATGTGAATACTCCAATGCGGCTAAGGTGTAGCGGTGTCAGACTTTTATTTTTTTTTTACTTTTTGCTAACAAGATTGGGAGTTAGCATAGTCACAGTAATGCTTGTTTTAGTGGCATCTGTCTTTTTTTGCAAGTTATTAGCAAGGTTGGGAGTTATAGGTATTGTAAATATACTAAAGTGGCGAACAAGTTTCTCTGAAGTTCAAGAATTAGCAAGCAAGCAAAATCTTCTCAATGTTGGACACATTGCCCTCAAAATGAGCAACCGTTCTTGACTGTGGGACATAGCTGGGCAGCTGATCTGCTCCCATTCTCTCTCAACAATGTAGTATGAAAACAAGCCTAATCTACTATGTACCTAAAGCCTCGGCCACACAACTCATCAGCTCTTTGGGAGCTTGTCGTGAAATAGGAGTATTTCCCAAAGGAAAATGCAACACTTTTGTATTCACTTTTATGCACTGCTGAGCAATATAGACCAATGTAGGATTTAATGTTTTGCCTAAGGACATTTTGACACATAGTTGGGCTTGGGATCAACCACTATCCTTTTACTTGGAAGAAGAACCCTCCTGGTTCACCGTTGACCCACTTTGCTTAGGAAACTAATCCTTTTCTTCATTTTTTTCTCTCCACACCAAATCTTACACAAATGTGATTGACTGTGACTTCTCAGCGGTACATCACATACTGTTTGATGTCAAAATGTTCTCCAAAAGATTGGAATGTTGTTCAAAGCCTATTTTTCTTCCAGTTTCGTCATCTCTCACCTGCTTTTATTTTCCGGGGATACATTCTCTATCCCCTGTAAAAACAACACCTCCTGCAACACAACACATTGATTTTGTGTATGTGAACATCCATGTGTGAGCAGATGGGGTTTCTGTGTTAAAGGGTATAAAAATGGGCGTGGAGCATTGCATAGGTACATAAGAGACCCCTTTATCATTGTGCAACCATATTAATTTAGGTTTCAAGCAAAAAGATGTGACTGGTGAAGAGGCACGGGGGGATTTGGAGGCCTCGGAGGTGGAGGAGATGATGTATTTTGTTGGCACCACACTTGGAAAAAGACATCAATTGCTGGGAAGTATTCCAGGTACTGCTTGTGGAGATGGCGATAATGTTGTTTCTTTTGCTCGTTTATCTAGACAATTCACTGTTAGTGACTTAGAGTATTTATACTTCCCTTCTGGAAAGAATTAAGGAATATCACTGTCAGTTTGTAGCCAAAGTATTGCTTGATCCCGAGTTGATGTCTTTTGCTTCCGGGTGTTCATGCAGACTTTTAAATACTATCACTTGATGGGAGAGTTTGTGATGACAGACACAGCGAATAAAGAAGTCTCTGTTATCGGAAATGCGTTAAATTGACAAAAATAATTGTGCAATTTTACACAGATGTGGTCATTAAAATCTAATCACATGGAAGTCAAGTGCTTATAAATTCTTCAAACCTGTCCGTTTATTGTATCAGGTGATTATTCTCCACGTGTGTTTTACTTGGCAGCAGTTGCTTCTTGTTTTCTCCTCAGAACTTTATAAAACCGTGTTTCATAAAGTACAAATTAAAGGAAATTATTGTTAAAAAAATTGCTCGATTTTTTTTTAGCTGACAATGTAGCAGCCTTCATCTGCGCTTGGCAGCCTCAGAGAGGTCGAGATTTAAAGTAAAAGGGAAATCAACTCTGACAGAATGACAAGGCTCTCAGGTTCTTAGTGCTTACCATAAACTCACCTAATTGCTTTGGGGCTTCAAACCCACAATAAAAAGTCATCCACAGGGGCCCCGAGCGGTGGGAAGCTCCTCCAGACTTCCGGAAAAATTGGAAAGTGCGGAAAAGGCTCAAACACAGGCAGCAGTGTTTGACCTAACCTTGACCCTCTCTTTACACACAAACACTTGAACTTACTTACTACTTCAGAATATTTTTCATCTTCACTTTTGCAAGTCTTTAACTTTCTCCTATTGCATGTATATTTTATTAATGTCTATATTCAGTTAATATTATTGCAACATGGTGGAAATCACAACATCGAAGCGAAACTCTGAGGATTCAGTGGAAACAATCCCGGCAGGTGATCGCAGGCAAAGGGCAGACTGATGAACTGGATTCTTAAATGTCAGTTTAGCCCATAACCATTTAGGGAAGTTAGATTGCCAATATGAGCTTTAAAGGTCAAATATTTATATCAACAAAATAAATGACTGAAAGATTTCTTTTAGCTTAGTAGTATGCTTGAAAGTGTTTTTTTTTCAAGAAATATTTTAAGTGATTCAACTACCAGAATGCATTTACATTGCCTTTTATTAGTCTATAGAATGTTTATTTCAAGTTAAGAGCTAAGTAAGGTGCTGTGAGTCATGCAGGGAACTAACCCTCCTCAAACGATAAAGAATTCTGAAGACTTTTTTGTGAAAGCAAATATCTAGTTTTAAGGTTGACCAACAAATGTAGACATGTATTTTATATCTAACTATAGATGCAAGGTAAACAAAGCTCTTTTTTTCATTTATCATCAGAGGACATCTTTATTGCCCAAGTGTAATTAGTATAAAAATTGTGACTGATTTCCACTAAATTATTTGATAAAATCTATGAAAATGTCTTTCTTGTATTTTTTGTTGGAGTCAAAAGTAAACAAGCTTTTCTCTTAGCTGTTAATGTAAAAATTCTTTTTTTGAAGACAAAGTTCCATCTTTGTATACTTTTACCACTAGCTATAGAAAAATGCTTTTAAAAAACAAAATAAATTGGTTTTTGGATGTAAAAGAAAAAACTAGTTAATGGAATTGTAAGCATTGTGTTGTGGTTTGTTTTCTTAGTTCCCCTTAATGTTCTGTTGTCAGGCTTGTTTTTCCCACTGTTGCACTCTCACCTGGTTTCATTTGATAATTACCTACAGCTGTCCTAATTTCGGTTAATCATCGTCAGTGTTTTTAAGTGTTTTGTTATTAAGTCTGCTGCTTTTTTCTTCTCCCCCTTGTGTCTCAATTTGTTCATGGCCATAGTTAAGTTTGTGATTTTTGTTTTGTAAAGCTACCATCCTGTCCGCTTTTGTGTCCAGTCCCTCTAGTTCCTGACAGCTAATATAAATCCAATCCAATCTAATCATAAACATTTGAATGAAATTGATTCAATATTTCAGCAGTGATCCCCACTCCTACTCTTTTGTGTTCTGGATCATTGGCAGTTTGTTCGAATCTGGATTATACTCTGAGCTAAAGGTTGAATCCCATTTCAAGAAAACTTGTAACATTATCCAGCATATATGTCAAATAACATTAAAGTGAGGCGTTTTTTCTAAATGCCTGCATCTGTTACATTGTGTCCTTAGGAGATTTAAACATTTCTGCTTGTTACAGCCCCAACTGTATTCTGTTTAGTTTTTTCTATGTCTTTGTATCCAGTATTTTTTTCTGTCAGAGTGGGCCCTCTGTATTTTTGTGCATCTTTGTATGTCTCTGATTTGTTTCAGGTGTGGAGGATAAAGGCGTGGCCTCCATTGGACCAAAAGCTGATGGAGGCAGCCTTTAAAAGCACCAAGTGGACCTCCAGCCTGTGAGAAGGGAGCCTTGCTGCAACAGTCTCCACTGCAGTTTGGTGCGCGGCTCCACTTGTGATGTAGTTTGTCGCACTTTGTAGTTTTGTCTTCAGGTCCACTCTGTCTTTAGCTTGTTTAGTTTCTTTGTACACATTTGTCCTGTTTATGTTAGACTAGGGAGGCTAGTGTTTTGTCATTGTTTTCCATTTTCTTTCATTCACAGGTAAGAGCTCCATGTTTAGATAGGTGGGGTTTTGTTATTTTGGCCTTGATTCACCCTGAAACCTTTTGCTTCAATTTTAAGTTATTGTTGGTTGGTTATTTTGTTGTAAATAAATGGGATGCTTGTTTTATGGAGACAAATCTTTTGGTATTTTATGGTTGACTTAGTTGGGACAATTGTATATTTTCATTAGTTTACCTTTATGTTATGCTCCCACCCCCTTTGACAAAAAGGGGTGTAACACTTCCAAATCTGTTTAAGACTAAATGCTGAAAATCTGTTCTGAGGAAGTTGTTCCAAGGCATCTGTTGAATTGGGCAGTGAAGCATGCTACAAGGAAGACCAGCACATGATATGAAGGAAAGTGCAGGTCATGTTTTGGGTCTTTTCTGCTTGAGATATTGTGAAGAAGCTGCAGTGAGAGGATCACACTGCTGTAACTTTTTCAGAAATGGAAATTTAGTATAACAGTTTCAGGGGAAAAGTAATCTGATCTAAGACTCAACCAGAGTTCTAGTCTTCTGCAAGTGAGCTTACATGACATCTGAAATAGTCAAAAAGTCAAATGGCGTTTTGACATGGTTGTCGTCTACACATTCTCCAAGATTCATTTATGTGGAAATATTTTTCTGCTGTAAAATGTTTTTCTTGGAACTTGGCCTATTTATTGTTGTTTTAGTGATGTTTCAGAGACATTTTGAAGTAATGCCAACACACTTGGGAATCATGCTTTTCAGGGCGCTTTAGGTTTGCCTTTCATTTAGTTTTTATAAATTTTCTGCACATCAACAACAAAAAAGAAAAACTTGAATGAAATAGGGACACAAATAAAATATCAAACTGTGCAGGACAGCAATAACATCCCAGTTTTATTTATAGCAAACAAGTAGAACTGACAATGACAAAGTTTATTTTATTTTATTTTTTTCAGACATCTTCATCTCTTACTGTAATCCATTTCCGATGGGAAGAGTCCCCCTTTAAATCTAGGTAATGTAAAATTCTTATGACTTGTTGGTCCTTAATAAGTTAATGATGAATGAACTTCAGTGAAATGGCTTAAAAAGAACAGAAAAGTGCCCCCTGCTGAGAATCACCACATTCTTTATTTGGACAATAACCAAACCATAGTTCCTTGTACATCACAACAGAACTTGCATACCAAAAGACATATCTTAGAATGAGAATAAGATTTTATTTGCAAGAGAATGTTGTAGGCAATGCAGAGTTTAATGGTCTGGCAGGGTTCTGATTTACTCTTGTTTGCCTTTTTTACTAATTTTGATCTGTCTGGCTGTTAAGTCCACTTTCTGTGCACTCTCCTGCTCTCATTCACCACAGGTGTATTATTGACACACCTTAGCTCTTTGTTTGGTGTCTTTTCTGGACTTTAAAAGTCTTTGAAAACTAAACATCTCCTTCAGCCTAAAAACCTTGCATGTTGAGTCCTTTAAACAAACCACATGGATTCAATAATCTTCAGTAGAATAGATGGTAAGACTAATAAGTGAAATGACTGGTATTTATGTTCTGTTGGAAAAAACAGCACTGTTTGAGGGTAAGCCTTGGGGTCAGACTGTGGAAATCTCTGTGGTGTAGACTACACAAACAATCCTGATACAAGCAGTCTGAAAGGAAGTATTGAGGATGTTCAAAGCGACAGTCGACGACTCCCCTTCTCATCTTAAATGCATCCCTGTCCGGTAAACCCACAAAGACACTCTCAGAGGAGCCAAACGCAGCAGAGTCCAAGCACAACAAAAGCGTACCTCCCCCATTTAAATACAAACCAGTACACACAGACATCCCCTCCAGACACATGCAGGTCGTTGTGTCCCAATGTGCATCTGTCTGTTTCCTTTTGGCTGAAAGCTACATTCATTGTCTATTCATAACAAACTGTAGTTCCTTCACATGACCGCACTGCAGTGGGATTGCTGTCGATTGACCTGCTTTCAGAAATCTGGGCTTACTATTGTTGCTTTTGTGTAAAAAAGGATTTGCTTTTTTGCATGCTGCTACCTGGAGCCAGAATAACATTTTTACACACCTGCAAAGCAGCAGCACAGACATTGACCGTTTGCTGCTCAACTTGCATGCCTCCTCTACTCTTCCCAAATGACAAACAGCAACTGTGGCAATCTGAAAGTGTTGTCTACTTTAAAAGCAGAAACCATGTGAGGAAAGAAAAACAAGCTGCAGAACTGAACACAGAAATATGCAATGACTGGTAAATACATCAAAAATGATAAACGTCTGTAGTATTTGAGTCTCTGTGTAACTGAATATCACAATAAATATGCAATTAGTTTACATGTTAATAGATTTTGAAAAGTAAGCAAATTTGCATCTTTGTAATCTTTTCCCAGAATTGGATGTGGGACTAATTTAATAGGTTTAAGCAGAAGGTCTGAATAAAGTTAAAAGGTTTTTGAAAAACCAGAGGCAACTTTACTGTCGGAGTGTTCATTTGCAGTCTAATGCTTGCTTTAAGTCTAAAAGTAAAGTAGTACTTAAGGTTCTAGTAAATGTATCCAAGATCTAAACTCATTGTATTCCTGACGTCGTCACGGGGGTGCTGGAGCCTAACCCGGCTGCTTTAACCAAGCCTTGACTTGAACCGGACTTGAACTGGGGCATTCTTGCTGTGGGGCAATAGCGCTAACCACTTCACCACAGCACAGCCTTGTAAATTTATGTTGGCACAAAAAGTAGAATTTTTGTCCTCAAAATGTAGCTATATAATTACCTAATGCAAGCTCCTTGTAGCTCAAACTTTGTTCTTGAAAACGGGCCAAAAGTCTTCAGACTAATACACAGCAGAGGTGCCATTTGCTGTCTAAGCACATTGGGAAAGGCACAGATTTAGAGCTAGATGACAAATGTAGGTGTTGTGTTTATGTTTTTAATGTTTTCAGTACAAATGTATATAAAATATTCAACTTTCTCATGTAAAAAAAAAGAAAAATGTTACTGAAGGGGTTATTAGTTCTCAGATTCATTGGCAACACTGCAGTGTAAATCAGAATGGGATACATTAACGTAGCCTCCTCTGACTGCAGCTGGTCTGGAGGCATCTGTAGTGAATGTTAAATGACATCTTCTTTCTATGGCATTTCAAGGCCTACAGCACCCTCGGTCACAGTCCCATTCACACATACATTCACTGACAGAAAACTGCCAAGCAGCAGCACTAACTATGCACTCTGGGAGCAAAAAGAACATTTTGACACATGAATGGGTAACTTAACCTGAAATCATCTGATCATAGGTGGACTGCTCTACCTGTCTCACAACCATCCCCTCCTGGAACACAAGTGTATCTGTTAACCTGAAGTTTTTTTTATTTTTTTTTTTTTAAACTACCATTTACTTTTGTGCTTTGTGATGTGGGAGGGCCAGCTGGTTGAGAGCTTATGAAGGATACAGGCTTTGTGTCAGAGCCTCAATAATATTGGGAAGAAAAATGTGTTGCCGTTTTAAAAAAAAAAAGTCAGTAGAATGATCTTTAGATTTGGTAACTTTAACAACAAGGCTTTGTCAATGGCTACAAGTTCACATCTACAAGTTAGCAAAAATGATGAAAATGTAAATGATGGACGCTACATCCAAACAAGGAGCTTTCATTGTATACCTTCGTTCATTCTCTATGAAGTCATAGCCCTTGTTGTAAACTATTATGATTACAAACCAGTGCATCCATTTTAAGGTCTGCATTGATAAAAGCCAAATGAGAGCAAGAAATGTTTGCTGCTTGGCATTTTTGGAATTTTAAATGATCTCACTGAAATTTTAACAGATGTGACCTTGATAGATTGTTGTGAAATAGCGGCATAAACACACTCATTATCACAGTGGTTTAAATGAACTTCACAGTTTATTCTGCACCCTTTGTTATATTTGGCTCGTCTTTGCTACGGCACTAGTGTGTTAGTGGCAGAGCTTCGTGGTATGTTTGTAAATATATCAGGATGGTCTGCATATCATGCAAGGTCCTTTAAAATACTTATCTGAGCTGTGACCTAAAGGCAGGGATTACATCAGCTTTGACACGCTTCTTTGCATGCTTTCTCTCTCTTGCTCACACACTCAAACAAGCAGCCGCGTGTTCTGGGCATGTTGTCATCCACTTTAAATAGCTCTTCTCCCACCATGTATATTTAGTTGAGGTCATCATGAGGGTCGGAGAGACACCAAGACCCAACTGCTTATGTCATTCTCTGTCTTCTTTTGCTTTGTGGACTTTTTTTTCATTGATTATTTCTCCAGCACACTGTCTGAGAAAGATGACATCATTCCCATATCTACTGGTAGATGCTTCCTCTTCTCACAGACCAGACTAAATATCCCCATCCTCCTCTCTTTAACCATGGCTAATTAAACATCTGTGAGTTTGGTGGCTGGAAGAAGAGTTCGGCTTATCTCCTGTGTGGAAAAGTAAATGCAGACAGAATAAAGGCCAAAACACATAACTTAGTTTTTCGCTAGACTAATACGTCTGACAGTATTTAGATGTTAAAACTGTAGCCAAGACTGAACTTATTTTTGACTTTTGCATAATACCAAAACTGTTTTCAATATTATACTGTTTGAGCTTCTGCTAAAAAAAGTCACATTTAGCTTTTAAATAACAAACTTTTGGCACTGTATTATTATTATTATTTTTACAGGGGTGATCGTGGTGCACAGGTAGAACAGTCGATCTCTGATCAGAAGATCGCATGTTTGGTCCCCGCCTTGAGAGCTCATGAGTTGATGTGCCTTTGGGCAAGACACTGAACCCCGCATTGCTCCTAGTTGGCACCGGTGTAAGGCAAAAGTGCTGCCATCAGTGTGTGAATGTGTGTATGCATAATTGAATAGGACCGTGACTGTAAAGCGCTTAGGCCTTAAAATCAAGGTAGAAAAGCGCTATATAAGTAAATTACATTTACCATGTACAGTTCCATGGACAAATACCTGACTTATTTTGAAAGGATCCTTGTTAATTTACAGTTGTTTACTATTTTAACAGAAAAATCAACTAATTCGAAGCAAAATGGAACCAACTCCTGCCCTTACCTGTAAAACAGTTCAGTAAACGAATACTTAACAGGCCAATGGAATGGAATACTGAACCACCTGATCAAAAGCAAATAAAAGGGGAAACCAATCAGACAGTTTGGACTGAGTGGCTTCAGTCCAAGAAGTGGGGTCAGAAGGCTGCCATTGTTGTCATTTCTGCCCTCTCCTCACACGTTCCGTCCACCTCTTCTCTCTTCTTTTGGCTTTAGAGTCGGCCCAATCACAGCACCTGTTTTCTCCATCATCGCTCTGTAGCCATCCCTCTTAGTGCCGAGTGAGTGCTGCGCTGTTCTGTGGCCTGCTGACTTCAAACATGAGCGACTCCAGGAATGATGATGACAGAAACATGCCTGGAAAAATGGGAATGCCTTCCAAAAATACACTCTGCTCTTTGTGTTATTGCTCCGTTTTTTTGTTGTTGTTGGTGTTGTTGTCATGCACGTGTGCACGTGGCTGGCAGGAGTTGAGACTCTGCACATGTGGGGATGGGTGTTTGTTCTGTTTCTACCTGTTTGCTAGTGTTTGGAGGTGATTGGCTGCGTATGGGGGCGGTAATTAAAGGTTGGCTGAGCAATAACAGGGATAGTCATTTACCTAGAAGAACACCTGTCCCACGCCAGACCTGCAGAGAAACACAAAGACCCGTCTGGGAACCGAGAGACGCTCTCACTGCACTCCACTTTACATTCCAATCCTCTGACAACGTGTCTGCTCTTATATGATCATTTTAGCTTGCTGTATTAAAAAAAATCATTAAATAATCCCATTATTTTAAATAATTTTCTTGTCTTTTATGTGCCAGATATTTATAAATGATTAATTTAAATAATGTTTTCAGTCCAAACGGTTCAGTTTGCTTTTTTAAATTGATTGTTTTATTTTTTATTATTTATTTTTTTGTATTTGACATATTTTTAATAAAGTATCACCACAAAATATTGCTTGTTAAATGGAACAAAAAGGAGAAAGTGTAGTTGTAACTCATTACAGTTAATGATACTGTTTTTTATTGTTTTTTACTTCTAAAGTTGAGTTCAGTTGATTCTGAGCCAGTTTAATATATTTTAGAGAACCAATAAGAGTTTGGAGCTTAAATGTGTTTGGATCAACTTCATAACTTTGAACTTTTTCTTGTGAATACATTTTCACTGCTATAATAAACTGCTTCCAACTCAAAATCTGCAATTAATGTTGATCCTAATCCATGTCTGCTTTGTAAGCCTGTCTCTTTTGTGCAGAGATAATAACAATTAGAATGTTAAGATTAATAAAATCTCCTTGTGATCCAAAAACATGCTTTATTGCTAGATTGGTGACTCTAAAATGTCCCTTAGAAGTGAATGTGAGTGCATCTTTCCATGTGGCTTTGGTTTGGACATGTAAAAAGACAGTAAAAAGAAATCTAGAAACAATCAAACAATGTCCCTTCTTGTTTGAGCATCCCTAATAATTTAGTTATAACAAAATGTTAATAATAGACAATAAAAATAGGTATTTCACAATTGAATAAATAAATAAATACATTTACAATAAATAAATAAATGTATTTAAATATATAAACAATACATTTAGAGGGGGTTTAATGATAGCGTTAGTGTGCTCTTTTATTAATGCTTTTTTGAGTATTTAAATTTCATTTTTAGTGTAGAAACTTTTTTTTGTTACCAAACATCAGATAAACCAACTTAGTGGCTAAAAAATTGAATCAAGGAGTGCTAAAGTCAAATAAATATTTATTAGAAGTTAGTTTTGTTAGATTTGGCCCAATGCCTGGATACACTAGTTATGAGTTATATGAAGTATTTTTTTTTCATCTTTGAAGGAAAATAAATATACAGCAGCAACTTCTGCTGTTCTATTATAAACTGGTAAATGAAACTCTTATGATAGGCTTTTAAAAAGTTTTGGACGTATAGTGTCATTATTTTGAATTAGTTTGTGCTTTTAACCCCCTGGTCTATCGGAAAATTTTGTAAATGTAACGTCTGTACAACTTTAATAGGGTTCCCACACTTTATACAGCTATATGATTCCGTTTTTGACCTCACGTGGGGCTTAAAGCCAACGCTTCAGGTAATCATAAACAATAATGGATTTATTTCCAGTATTGAGCCTATTTCTTAATGAAATTTGTTTGGAGCATGTTTAATATTTCTGTTTTAACTTTTGCAAGTCGTCTCACTTTGTATCACTACATCTGGAGCCATGAAAGGGAACCCGTGATCCAGTTTATCCTTCAACCATCACATTAAGGAATGCACAGGCATTGCCAGAGAAAATAAAATGATTAAAAAGAAAAACTAGTGTGGACTGGTGCCAACATTGGTGCAGAAGTCTCATTTAAATAAAACAATCAAAGCAGTGACATTTCTACTGGGGTCTTTGTGTGTTTATTTAAAAGTTGGTATAAACTTTTTGCGTGTGTATTTGCAAGCTGAAAGGGTTTGGTTTACTGGAGTTATGGACTAAAGAGGTGCCAGGCATTCCAGAAACATAGATCATGCTGATTATGAAAATATGGTCTTGACCACAAGTCTGATTTATAAACTCTGACTCATCTTTGCTGAAACTCTGTCTGATCCTGCAGGTGCTTTTGTACTTTTTATCCCCTGCATTGCAATCATGGTTGTTGATTTGCTGGCCACATTAAATATGGACCAGCAGGTCAAATGTTAAACTCTGGGCCCGCAGGAATGTTCAAGTCATGGTGGCGTGTCTTCAAAGGAATTCCTTTTGGAATGTTGCGTTAGTCAGCATGACTGGTAGAGACACAAGTGGACACAATGACCAAAAAAGTCTCTGATTCAGTTATGGATGGTGACTCAGTGGTGCATCCATGCCTTCTCGTAATAAAGTCACTGAAGAATAGACGGAGAGCGCATCTGTTGTCGGTATGAAGGCAATTTGCTCTTCAAGTGGCAGCACCGTGCTTACTGGTTAATGTAATAAGCCTTTTAAATGTGTTAGGATTCTGGTTACCATGGAAACAAATTGGTTTAAAGTTTGTCGCTCCCCCATACCTGTTCAGTTACTTGTTAACAATGTAGTCACAGTCCAGAATTATTCATACACCTGGCAAATTTTAGACACGGATATATGGCCACCCGAAAAAATCATCAACAAGCTTGTTCTTTTCAATAGCAATTGTGACAGCTTTCAAATAATCTAAGGGGAATGGTGAATATGTGTGTGCATGACACAAAGGAAATGTCTTTCATCACACAAATCCCTCAGTTGCATTTCTGCCTTGGAACAATTCTTTGTCTTCATTGTGGATCATAAAGTTGATAAATACAGGAAGTGGAACCAACACTCAAGGACAATAACTCATGGACCTCCTTCCATTGTCTTAGTTATTCTTTATTTTGTTTGTTTCCTTTTGCCTTTGGGAAGAATGTGCTTTTATTGTAGGAAACACAAGCTCATAGCCGAGCATTTACAATGGAACAGCTTTCGTGTCTGTACAAAACTTCTCCCTAAGAAATACAGAGATAAGTTTCTTGCCAAAAACCTTGTCATTCTTCCATGGTTAGTCAGAGGAATTCACATTATCCCTGGCTGAGCACACAGTTCACCTTTCCCATCATCTGGGTAATCCTCTTGAATTACATCATTGGGCGATAGCACCAGCTTCATAAGAAAACTCGGATTTTGGACAGCAGTTATTATATTGTTTGAAGCTTTTGGAAAAGCTTTGATAATATGTGCAGACAGATTTTTCCGTCGGGATAATTTCCTTTCCTGCACTGGACAGAGCTGGCCATGTCTGGCCCACAAACTTCTGAGAGCAAGTTATTTATGATCATTATTTATAGAGAACAACCGGCTATGTACTGTAGTCTGAGACTGCAGAAACCTTGACTCTGAATTATTAGTTTGTAATGCAGTTCACATTTTCATGGAAATGTTGGTTTAAAATGTGATCTGCAGTATTTAATAGAGTAGCTTACACTCAACATTATTACCTCTTTTTCTTGACTTCATGCAATTTAGCGATTAACGGGCAGAAATGCACAAATAGATTGCATAAACCTTTACTTTTTACCATTGTTTAAGTAAGGGTGTGTTCAGACCAGAAAAAGTAATTTGGTCTGGACCGAGTCTGTTTAATTTGGTCTGGACCGAGCAATGAACCTTGCATTTGGTCTGTATTTAGACTGCCATCTACTGGACATTTCTGTTTCAAACCAAAGCGTGTAAACAAAACCATGTGACTAAATATCTCCTCAGTCATTGGACAGGAATTACGAGGGCGGGGCAAAGCAACAAGAAAATAATAGAAGTCCTAAGCTTTGCAATCCTTGTCGGGATAGTTCACTTATTCAAACTTTATATTTCGCTGACAAATTTTGAATGTCTTTATCAAGGTCAAGTACAACACTTTTTATTTGATACGATTGTACAGCAGAGGCGTTCTGCAAGGTGGTTACTGTGAGAATGAGAATGAACAAATGAATCAATGAAAAAGGTACGCAGATAAGTGTCTATGACATACCGATTGTTGGGAAGACAGTGTGAAAAGCAATGTGCATCACGTTAAAAGTTGTTTTAACGATTCTGCATTTGTCCGACCACATTTCAATGAGTTGCTGTGTCGCTGCTTCGCAATTGTGTTTACATCTTGTAATGCCCGGCTACGGTGGCCGTTTTGGTCCAGTTATCTCGCTCCAAGCAGGGAGCCTATCAGACTGAGTAAACTCGGAGTAAACTGGGGGTCAGTTCGATTGGAAACAAAGACCACCTCAGAAGATTGGTCAGAGAGCGGTTCCTGTTCCCAGACCAGGGCTCGCTTGGGTGTATTCAGACTGAAAATTTGTTCTGGATTATTGGGGGAAAAAACTCTGGTTCACTTTAAATGAACCAAATGTGTCCAGTCTGAATACACCCTAAGATCTTTGTGAATTTAATGCTATTTCAGCTATTCTGCATATGCTTGAATCAGTGTTAAACCTAAGGATCAATTATATCCAAAGTTTTGTTACTAGTCAGTAAACCATCATTATTCTGTGTTCTCACCAGTATGCATGAACTTGGATGTTTTATCCATCTTTGCCATCTCTTGGGTCAGTCTTCAGTTTCTGACCTCCAGCTATAAACTTGAAATGAAAGACAAGTGTGACACTTTTTAGTGCAGGGGGAAAAAAAAGCAAAAAATGTGCTGAATGATTCACGCCCTTCATGGTGTTTTCTCAGTAAAAACACTTGACGCTGTGAGCAGAGAGCTAAACATAGCTAAGACCCTAAACGAACAATCTTTGTTCAGCTCTCACAAAGGTATTTATCATCGCTCAGAACCCATGACTTAAAAGTGTGGTATTGTTCTAATCGCTGACATGAAGTCAGATCGTATGAGTAACTCGGCAGCTGTTATTGGACAGTTGGACTGCACATGACCTCTTTACTGACTGTGTCAAGGCCGTTTGAGTTTATGCTGTCTCTGCAAACCGCTGCATGTGTCCTCTCTGCTAAGCTTTGTGGCCCTTTAAGGCAGCAGGCCAGACATGCTTTGCCCTTCGTGTTTGCCATAACGAGGGTGGTTTAGGTTGGCTTGTTCACGTGTCAGGTTTGTTAAAAGGTCTGCGTGACTTCATCAGTATTTAGTTTCATATGTGCACCTGTGCTCGAATGACAATGATTACTTCTAACATTCTGTACATTCACTTGGCTCCCTTTCCAGCCTAGAGACTTTATCTGCTTTCTCAAGTTTAGTGAAAGATGGGAATCTGTGCATCTGAAAGTACTTTTTTTGGATATATATATATATATATATATATATACACACACACATTGATGTTGATAATTTGGTGCCATTTTTAATGCCTGGAAAGAAAGTTTTGTTGAAGCAGCAACATCATATTCGTCGCCCACATCGCCCACAATTCAGAAGTGAATTTCTGATGAACTACTACCGCCCCACAGAAACTATGTCCTAGAAAACGACATAGGATTTTTGATCATCATATTTAAAATGCTGGAAAGGCTTTTACAAAAGACCAAAAGATGATCAGACTTTTTACACAATTATGACGATGTAAAGTCACAATATTAACATACATTTTGTTTGACTGGATTATAAATCTGTTACTGTGGTAAAAAAAAAAGCCTGCTGTTTCTGCCTTTGTTCCAGAAGACCTGAAGTGACCTGCGGCTGAAGACCCAGCCACATGAAAGTGCATTGTGCTGGGCTGAATCGTTCATTATGTCATAAACATTATGCAACATTCTTCCTTGCACAATCAACTCCAGAGGTTTCAGAGTTTCCTCAGCACAGAGATGACCTTTTGTTACAGCTTATTCAATGTCTTTGTGGTCCTAATGTTGGTGCCCCCCTCCCCAAGGATGGATCATGAACCCACTTTACGGCTCACTAAGCCCATGATATTTTTCCAACACTGCCACCCCTCATTTGTACATGGAGAGCAACAGCTGAGTATTAAGAGCCATTTTAGGTTGTTTTTCCTTAATACTAATCTTCATTTATGATCAGTAATTTCTTAGTACGGTTTTGGAGAACTACAACCTATAAAACCATAAATGAGGAAAAAAAGAACTTAAATTATAGTTTAGTTCGCTCTAATTTTACACATTTTTTCCCAGGACGGGTGCAGCAGACAGCAGTATTTGTTAGTTTAAATGGTGCATAGTCTTCCAGAACTGCAGAAGAAACAAGGATTTGGTAAAAGGGGAGGTAGAATTTCAGCAATGTTCCCCCTCGGACCCACCACCAGGAGGTCTTTTTGTGTTTGTGTTTTCTGGCGTGGAACACTTGAATGGAACAATGTTGAATCGAGTATTAACTGTGGAATGTCTTGCCTCATCTGCTTTAAGTTTTTCCAAAGCCGCATGGACGCTGCCAGAATCACCATCTCTGGACGATAACAAAGACTCACCAGCTGGCAGAAATATTCTTCCCAAAGCTAAACCGAACGCCAGCAGAACGCCTACACAAAGACAAGCACGTATACACACCGCATCTGAAGCTTAAAGATTCAATCCCTCATCTTGTGAGAGTGCAGGTTGGTTTAAAGTGAATCTCCTTTGCTGTGTCCCAAGTTTCAGCCGGTATTTGCGGCTGGGAAATGCATCAAATGTGCAGAAAAGACTTGCTTTGCTGTTTGTTTGCTTTGCTTCCCTGAGTGCATCCTGTGGTTCGGACTGGCTGCCGTCTGGCATTACGTAAAGCCAGACTCTGTGCTTATATAGCTTTCACTTCACTTTTAGTAAATGATTCAGCAGAAATGGACAAAAAAGATATTTTTGGAGCCTCAATTATTGTGAGGATTTTTTTGTTGTTGTTCCAGTCGTTGCAAATGCTTACATTTTGTTGAAGCGCTTACATAACTTTCAGAAATATTAATCTGGTAAATTCATCCAGTTTTTTGAGCATCTGCAGCATCCATGTAACAGCGCATACCTGAGCTCCCAGCTGTGTCGTTCATCATCCCTGCTAATGGTCATTCAATTAACCCAAGAAGAGATGGTGACTGACACCGTGGCTGTCCCACAATAACTCCTTCTCTATTTTATCACCAGCTAGTAATTATGTGCTCCAGTGAGAGGCATGTTTCGCCCTTGCCGCACACAAACACCCGCAGGGACACACACCGCTTGATTAGCAAACCTAATGAATCTCCTCTCTCTGTATTCCAGGAGCATTCCATGAATCACAAAGCCATAAAATGGCTTTCTACTGTCAAAACTGCAACAATCATTACTGCAGAACTTTAAGCCACTGTGAGGTACTTTAATGTTCGAGTGAGCAGAAAATGAGCAGCCTGTGAACTTTAAACAACATCAGTTTGTGGGTAAAATTGTCTTTCATTTTACCCATTTCAGACCTCCTCTGTGATCTCTGTTGTAGTTGAGTTTTTCTTCTTTGCCTTTTTATTTTAGCTTGTGTCAGATATTTCCTATCTTAGTTTCTGTATTTAGTTTAATGTTTTACTTCCTGCTCTGCCCCTTGTTGTGTCATGTTCACACCTGGATTTGTTACACTTATTCTATTATTATTTACTCATGTCAATCATTTCTGTGCATTAGTTTCTGTTCTCAAGCCTTTTGAGTTTATTTTCTTTTTATATTCTTTTTATATTCTTTTTATTTTATAATTTTATTATATTTATTTATTTCTGTCTTAGGTCTTTTAGCTATTAACTATTGGTATCATATGTATCAGAACTACCGCAAAAATAAATTGTATAGTGTTGTATATGAATACGTATTATGATAGTCGGGAAAAAAAATGCAAAAAAGGTGAACTTGTGAGTTTCTGTAGATATCAGTGACTGCATGTGCAATGAAAAATTTAGCATTTTAATGCCTCTGCAAAGGGTTGGCAACCTTTAATGCTAAAAAGAGCCATACAGATCTGTTTTTAAGTTACTAAAATTTAGCAAGAGCCAAACACTACTTAAAAAAATACACTTAATGTTTTTTTTGTTATGCCTTTGTGATATTCGTGTTTGTTTTCTGCCTTTTAAGGCATTCATTTATAACATGTAACTTTTAAATATTGACATAGATTGAATTACTATAAATGTCTTTACATAACAGCATTATTTTGGCAGCAACACATACACGGGCCCTTCAAAATAACATGCATGCTATTTCTAAGGGTGTATTCAGACTGGACACATTTGACTTGCTTAAAGTGTTTGTTTCCCCCGATACACCCAACCTTCGAGGTGGTCTTTGTTTGGTTCCAAGTGGACTGAGCTCCGGTTTGCTCTGCTTTTCCGCAGTGTGAATAGGCTATATGCTCAAAGCGTAACAAGTGCACCAAAACAGCCACTGAAGCCGGACATTACGGGGGATAAACAGTGTAGGAATCATTGCTCCAAGCATGGAGCAATGATAAAACACTGGAACTCACTGGAACTTCAGTTGGATGATTTCAGGCTCATTAAAAGAAGTTTTAACGTGATACAAACTGCTTCTCACACTGTTTTCCTGACGATGGATATGGCATGGACAGCATAGACACTAATCAGTATATCTTCATAGCCGTCGTCTCCTCATTAACTCCTTGCAGCATACCTCTGTCATACCAAAGCAGCAACAAAAAGTGCAGCTAACATTGAGACAGACGTTCAAAATTGGTCAGCAAAAGAAAAAGTCTGCATTGGTGAACTATCCAAACAAGGATTGCAAACGGACTTCCATTATTCTTTGTAATTCCTGGATACTGACTGAAGAGATCTTTAGTCACGTGGTTTTGCTTACAAGCTTTTGGTTGAAAACAGATATGTCTGGCTGAAAGAAAACGGACCAAATGCAGGGTTCAGGACTTGATCTGGACTAACAGACTTTTCCAGTCTGAATACACCCTGAGTGCATTACCCCTCTCCTTTGTTTTATCCAAACCACTGTGCAGTTGGCACAGCATTATGACACAAAATGGGGAACTGACTGTTAACCACCTAAAGCCTATTATTATCCTTACAGGCCATAGAACTGTTGCTATAATAGGGCTGTCTGAGGAACATTAATAGAACTGCAATCAATGTAAGAATGACTTCATGCTGTTGCTTTAATAGAATATTAAAACTCTTAGGTTTAATTTGCTTTTTAAAAAAAGACTAAAAGCAAATGTTGAAGATTAAGGTGCTCAGTTTTTTTTTTTTCTGAGCCTTTCGCTAACTAATGAGGCTGCTCAGTTGTTTTTAAAAAAAGGTCGGATTCTTTCAAATCATTCAAAACTTATAAATGGTGTGATTCAAACCCTGCTTCAGCAATCAGCAGCATGGCCTCCTCTAAGAATCTGCCTCCCAGCACTCTGGGAAATTAAAATAACAGATGCCCACAATGCAAGGCTGTGGAATAATCAGTGTTCTGAGAAAGCCTTTTCCTCAGTCTGTAATGTAATAAAGGGATGGCAGTCAACAGGAGCCGGGAAGGTTAAACTGAGGCAAGAAAAACAAAGAGAACCTCTCAGTAAGATGCAATTTGAAGAGCAAGAACATGACTGCATATGGTGCTAG
Source organism: Oryzias celebensis (assembly GCA_014656515.1). NCBI lineage: Eukaryota > Metazoa > Chordata > Actinopteri > Beloniformes > Adrianichthyidae > Oryzias > Oryzias celebensis. Next base: position 12,450,244 of record BNCR01000004.1, on the reverse strand, counting down.
TATTGGAAGATCTATACACATTTCATGCATTTTTAGATAAAATGACTTATTTGGCTGCACGATGGTGTAATGACGAGCACCTTGTCTGCACAGCAAGAAGGCCCTGCTTCAAATCCAAGCTGAGACCTTTTTGTGTGACACTCTGGCTTTCTCACATCCAATAGAATGCTTGATTAGTTCAGAAATGATTCCAAATTGTCCCTATGTGTGACCAAGAGTATGTGCGGTTCTGCAACAGGCTTTTGACTTGTAAGGTGTACTCCACCATTACCCAACAGTACCCGCTTTAGACTCCAGTAGGTTTGGACGATAAATCATTTTTTTAAATAAATTAAAATTCTTTTGTGTAAGAAGATTCCCTTTTGGGAAAATCTGGATTTTGGTCGGCCCGACCAATTCTCGCAGACAAAAAAACGGTAGCTAGCATGGAGGAGCTTGTACAAAAGAAGAAACCGTCTCTTTGGTTTTAAAGCCACATGCTGAAAAATGTTTTCGAGGGCTGTTGTTTTCAAAAGTGACTACAATAAATTTCTTTCAACACTTGATGCTCAAGCTAGCAGCAGCTAACAAAACACCTGCCGCATTGTTTTTTTTAACATTATTACAGCATGTATTTAGTTTCCCTTTGTGTTTAGGCCAACTCCCAAAGGAAATATTAAATAAAATAGCTGTTGTCAAAAATATTTTGTCATTTGTACTTTTTTTTTTGTTAAAGAAAGTAAAGGGACGTAGAAAAAAACACTTAAAAATCAGAAGTTGAATTTAGTGTGAAAAAAGGCTCAAGAGACCCTGAAAGAGATTCACCAGATTAAGAGGATGGATGGAATTTTCTGGAGAAAAAAGCACTAAATGAAAAATAAAAAAAAAATAATGGTCAATTTTGAAGCATGTTAGTGGATTTATTATGATTTGAGCTACAGAATTCTGCTCTTGAAATAGTTGGACTTCAAACGACTCAAAACTACAACAGGATAGAAAGAGAGGAAAATCCATTTAAAAAGAGGTGTTTACCTGATACTGTTTCATTCAATGCAGAGGCAGGGTTTCCAAATTCTGCAAATGGATACACTTTTAGGAGTTTGCAGACTGGAGGATTTTTAAAATTTTAAACTCGCGCTTCACATACAGAATGATCTGCACAAGGATCTACTTTCACATCCAAGAACATGTTGTTTTGACTCAAAACTGCAGCCACAGTAAAGTTTGCAAAAAGCCATGCATTCTTTGTTAGCATAGGTTTCCATGTTGAAGCACACTCTCAGCTGGGGGCTATTTTCCTACCACCTCTGCTCACCCATGAGGTCATGTCATCCAGAATTCAGAAAATGTGAAAAATGGTGAGGTTGTGAGAGCTTCTTAGCAACAATATATGTTATCAGAAGTCTTACTGAGTGAGAGAACAGTGGGAGAACAGTGGAAACATGATCCACTTTTATAACAATTAAATTAATGGGGAGAGAGAGCAAAGTGTGCACCTCCTCACCTTATAGCTGTTTCTTTAATCTGCAGCTCACCTATAGATGTCAGGACCGCACTTCAACACTATTTCATTTACATCCTTGTTTTAAATCTGAGGTGGAGCCTTTGAGAATATTGAATTATCCTGAAACCACAAGTGAGATTTGAAATGGCATGCTTTCCGTGAATCAGTTCCAGGGTGTGTGTCAGGTATGTCCTATTTCAACACATCATTCTATTGGATTGGATTGTTTATTAGATTAAAAGCAGCACTCCAGGTGATCTGCTTTTAAACACAACCACATGCCCCCTGTTCTTCAGGTCTTAAAGCAGGAAACAAAGCATAGAAAATGAGACTGAGTTATTGAGTGGAGGAATGACTGAGTCACATGTTCAAAAAACTTTGCTAATAGGTTTTGGTATAGCAGACTGACAAGAGAAGACTGACTCTGAAGAAAACTTTATTGTGAAGGTAAAAGTAATTATTATATATGTGCAGGGGTGGAGCTACAGGGGGGCAAAGGGGCGTAGCTGCCCTCCGAATCTCCCCCCCCCCCCCCCCCCCCCCCCCCCCCCCCCCCCCCCCCCCCGAGTCAACATTAGTATGATTATTGCGAAAGATTTAAAAATACAAGCTTCTTTAACCCTTTGAAACCGACAAACCCCAGAGGGCCCAGTCTAAAATGCACTTTCATTTATTTTAATATTCTGTGATTAAGATTTGATTGATTCCAATCTTTTTTTTTTTTTTTTTGAATGAAGACCAACATGAATTTTCCAAACAACGAAACGGGCGTGCACTGCCTTTATGACAACATGAGAAAGGTCACAGCATGGAGGCCTGTGATGTGCCTCCACGTGTTCAACTGAACACAGAGGATCTTTGTGGTTTAAGTTTTTCTCGTATTTTCATTCAAAAACATGTAAATTAGTTTGTTGAAAACATTTGTTCTTGTTGTTTTTATGAAATTACACCTAAAACATTCATCCTAAGTTGTAAAAAAGGTTTGTAGTATTTCTGCTGCCTTTTCTACTTCTTCAATGGGAAATTTAAAGATATATATATATACATATTTTTTTTTTTTGCCGATACTGAAATTACTGATATTGGGCTTTTTTATATTTTGCAATCTGGAAACGACAAAATATTTTGCCTCTCACAAAGCAAGTGAATTTTTTAAGCTGTATTTTCTTCTTGCAAGCAGTGACATTTCTGGATTTTTTTTTTTTACATTTCAAAAAAGTTTTCTTCCTCACAAATTAGATGCTTCTTTAAAAATATAAATACAAATACCTCATCAAGCTTGACCTGATAAGTACAGGCCTAAATGATTGAAAGTACCTGTGAGGGTTTCTGGTGTTTCGATAATTTTGTTTTTTGGTCTACTTTCCCCTCTTATACGCCATTTCATCATAAATGATTTTTGAAAATAGTGCATGTGTTTCATGAATTTTCAAGTTGGGCCACATAAACTTGTGTTGGTATCATCCACTGCGACAAATGTGTCAAAAGGTTTTCATTTAAATTCTTTTTTAATTGGTAGTTTATATTTCTTTGGTTCAAAAGTATTAAACAACTTTAATTTTTTTTAAATTGACAATATACTGCTTGACATCTACTTGTGCTCTGTGTCCAGATATTTAAAAAAAAATAAACAGAAAACCCCTGAACAAATTGTTCTGCTTAAACAAATTGAGTGTTCAACTGCTGTCTAACTTTCTGACATGGCTGAAGGATGCCGTCACTACACTAGTACTTACCTGCTTTTGAAAGGATTTTATCATTTTAAGGTTGTTTGACTTCATGATTTAGTACTTTAAATGGATCCCAATTATTAGAAAACCTGCCCAGTTATTTCCTGTCAGAGCCTGATGTCCATTCACGTGGTGGTGGGCTGCTATTTTTTTTTTTTTTTTGGTCTATGGGGTTCGGGCTTTCTATTCCCTCAAGTGTCTGGAAAGTGTGCCGTTTCCATTACAGTCTGTCTCGTTTCGCTGCAGTAGTGGCATGTTTTTGCAAGGAGGCCTGAGAGTAAGAGGCGAGCTCTGTGGCCCCGCAGTGTGTGGAGGCAAAAATGATGCTTTAGGATGCGCATCTGTGGGATGTGTCACATACTGTTAATGTGAAAGTCACACGCATCAGACCATTTCAAAGTCGCATCTGCAAAGTCATGTGTGTAGTTTAATAGTCACAAATAAGAGTCACACAAAAGTCACACAAATCTCCGGCTACAAATGCACCACTCTGCCCCCTGCAAGTTCAATCATTTTCTGAGCATATAGAAAATGTTGCAACAAACTTTGGGTCAAGTGCTTTTTAAAAAGAGGGTTTTGCTAGTGTAGCACAACTAAGGAAAGGGATGGGAGGGAACCACACGTACGAGAGTGGGACATTAAAACACAATCAGTAAGCCAAAAGTATGGCATGAAAGACATGAATCAAAAACCTGAAGGTAATGCAAATTAGGAAAATATAAAACAATTACCTCTTCTTGTTTTGTTAACAGGGACAACATTTTTTGCAAAAATTAAGGAGCAGATTCGTGCACTTGTAAAAAGAGGTTTGTGTGTTTGTAGCATAATATGCATTATTTGTGGTGGCTTAACATGTAAGATGTGTATGTAAGTTGTCCATCTGATTTTTTTTTTTTTAGAAGAACACAATCAAATGACGTGTGCAACTCAGCATCCGTGACTTTGACAGAAAATCCTGTGTGTGACTTTCACGTTATGTGTGTGTGACACAGCACACAGATGCACACAATAAAGCAACACATTCGCCTCCATAACGCAAGCTCAGGCCTCAAAAGTGCGTAAGGGAGGGGAGTTAATGTTGCCCTCCTACGTACACACATGGTTTACATGTGGAGCTTCAAAGACATAGTTAGCCGGTCTGACAGCTGGCTGCCCGTTATCACTGACAGGAAAGCAGGAGGAGGCTGCCAACGTCTGGGTTCAAGCTTGTTAGTTAGATGGCTTTGGTGGCCAAGAGGAATTCTGCTAGAGACCACAGAAAAAAACAGGATGGCCATGCGAAGCCCCAACAAACACTATCTGCCAACTCAAACTGAACTAGGAATACAAATATCAAACACTAAGTGCAAATGAACTGTATAGTTTAATGACCTGGAAACCAGCCGTTTGCAAGCACTTCTTATGGCATTAAAGTTGAGGCTATATCTACTTGTTCTCATTTCAGCACCAATTCCATTTTATACCCACCAAATGTTATAACCTTTTTCTATGATATTTTACAGCCTTTTTTGCAGCTGCTTTCAATGTTAACGAGAATTTTTGCTACAATGAGTCAAGTTTGATTTGAGTCACAGAGAATAAATAAAGTTCTAATTTTTATTAACATGAATGTTTACGTTTTCATCAGAGGACCGATTGAATTTTGGACTAAACTTTCAAGTTTTACTTTGAGTCATTTCCTAGTAGGATCTTTATACCCAGGAAATGTGGACCAATGCTGTGGAACAGAACCAGTATAAACTTAAAACAATGTTCAATATGATTATTGATACATTTGCACCTCTACACAACCTAAAAAACTGATATATCTATAAAAAAATTATGAATAGAAGTTTGAATCATCTGGGGATGCACTTGGTTGTGTTTGGGAATAAGATTGAAATGGAACTGAATGTTTACATAACTTGTGTTTAGTGTGTCCTATGTGTTCTATGTGAATTTGTCTATATGTGTAGTTATATGTGTGTACATAATTGACAGTATATAGATATGGACAAAGTGCCTATGATGTCACCCATAGAGAGTGCCTTACCTCCTCTTCCAACAAAATGAAGTCAATTCAGTCGTCAATTTATCATACGGATGTCGCCATGTTGGAACCAGATGACGTAATTAAGCGTTGATTGGTTTGAGTCAGTCTGAGTCCGTTTCAATGGCAACCACTCTCGCTAATCAGGAGTGGGCTTGTTGGAAAGCCACACCCCTTCCACTGAAAGCGGGCTCGGTAGAATCTGTCAAACATTTCAAATGTTTGAGGTGGCGGCCAGTGGGAACCATATGCTCTTTTTGAAGCATCTGATTGGCCAGTTTATTACTTTAATAACTTGCAATAAAGAAAAAATTATATCACAAAAAAAATAAAATAGGATTAGCAAGAACATGTTAAAAACAGGTACCAGAGCAAGAATGGTTCTTCTTACAAATAGGCTTTGGTTTTGGCTTTGTGGGACCAGCGCGTTACTTCCTATTTGGAACACGAGGGGGGAGGGGATACTGTGTCCAGTTCTCATAGACTCTCAGTGGTGTATATTGGTATCTAAAACTGAACGTGGACTAATTAGAGAGAGAACAGGACTATAATAGATTGTAGGTACACTGGGTGTCAAACTCCTGGCCTCAAGTGCTGGTGTCCTACATGTTTTCCAACCAACCTGCTATTGAAGCTCCCTATTGGCAAAACACACCTGATCCAGGTAACCAGCAGCAGATAAGGCAGGGTTTCTGTAAAACTTTGAGGCCGGCCCTCAAGGCCTGGAGTTTACCACCTCTGGTAGGGCTTGGAGGTGAGAATTTTTAAGGCTTTTAGTTCTCCTCATTCCCTTTCAGATATTTCTTGTATTTTTTTGTCTTGTCCTATCTTTCCTTTTTAAGTAAATATGTCTAAAATAAAATATTATTATCACCATCATCGTCAAAGATGAGATACCATGGACAAATATCCAACAGTTCTGCAGCAACAAGCAAGCTGTTTTCAAAAGGATGACTTAGAACCTGTATTGTTGGTAGCCAATTAATGCCAATAAGAACAAAATGTACAATATAATATATGTTTATGCTTCTGAAGGGATAAAGTGCAAGCAATTATCAAAAAAAGTATCCTCAGTGGTATTGGAAATGAAGTTTTCTTTCCTCTGTGCAGTCAACAGCTGAATAGTTAATTCTTCATGGTTTTCCACTGTTATCCTTCAAAGGAAAGTATCTGGATCGAGCTATGCACATGGTTAACATTAGCACCTGACTCCTTGTTTCATGCTGAAAGGAGAAAAAAAAAAGCTTTCTGGGAAAGCCCTTTATTAACATTTATGGGAAGCTTTTTGGCCCACCTCATTTTTTTCTTTTCACTTTTACGATTAAAACACGTCCTCCTATTCCTCCATTCCCTCACAAGACCATGCAGAATGTTCAACTTCAAATGAATGTTTTGGGAAATCCATCATAATGGGCAGATGGTCTATACTGAGCCTGGCAAGCTGTAGCTTTTTATTCCATTTGGGATCCCGTCCACTCCATTTTTTGGAAAGTGAGGGTGGAACAATGTGGCATGGAGATGTTTTCTCTTAGCTGAGGACACAGTTTCCATCTCTTTTCTAAAAAGTTTTTGGACAGGGTAAAGACAAAAAAAATTGCTGGAACACCTCAACGATGAAAAGAATGCAGATGTGAAAACACATCAACAGCTTTTCTTGCACTTCTTGGCGGTACGTGTGGATTTAAAAAATAGTAATACTAGGGTTATGTTTCCTCAAATTTCGGTTTGTTTTTATTGCTGATATTGAGAACACCAATAGTATAAAGAAAAAGCAACAAAATCAGAGCGCTCACTGGGAGGGATTTTAGAGGGAACAGCTTGTGTCTCACGTAGCCCACATATCCAGCAAGTTTCAAATTCTCTAAACCGGGCTATCCATATTCTCCTTCTTGACTGGTGTTGCTTTCGTGAACCCTTAACCCCTTAAAGCTTCCACATTCTCTCAGGGAATCTACAGCACAGATGAGGAGGACTCCTGTGTGAAAAGGGGAAAAAGGAAAGCCTGCATTGAACCTTTTATGTTTATGACTCACACAAACTCTCCACCTGGGTTCACAAACCTTTTTTTCCTCACTCTACTCCTAAAATATGAAACACACTTCTACTTGGCTGGAAAAGGCCGTGGTAGCTGAGCCTTCAGGACATATAAATCCTGGCAGACCATTACAGAGTGTTTTTGGTTGGACATTCTGTTCTGTGGCACACCTTGGGCCTCACAACTGTTGAGACAACCGAACTATGTGGGAGATCTGAGTATTTTTACTTTGCCTTTCCACTGCCCTCAAGCCATGGAACCAAAACAAACACAATGGGAAATCCTACTCAAATCATTTCAATTGAACCATTCTCTGTACAATGAGACACGTCCCAAACCTTTTCTGTAAGAATAATGAAAGCCAGCAAATCATGGTGCTTTATAGGTTGTCAGACATTGGTAAATGGGGGGTTTTAATGTCATTTTTAGCACTTTAAAGTCCTTAAATTTTGTTTTAATCTATTTTAAAATCATTCTCAGTGTTCATTTAATCATGTTTTTAGCTGTTTTGAGCAAAAAGAAAAACACCTGTGTCTTTTTGTAGGACATAGTTTGAACATAGAGCAGCAGGAGTTCATCAGAAATGAACCACTGAGTTTTGGGTAAGACCATTGATGTGGGGTGAGCCTGTCTTTATTTCCCATCATCTCTTTGTTTACACTCACCTATGCTAGCTTACAGCCTCTCACAAACCCAATCTAACATCAGCAGTGCAATGAAAATGGTGAGCATCATCTTAGGTATCTAGTTTTAAGCAAAGTGAAGGTTAATGGATCTATTTGTCTGCAAGAGGATGCATCAGAATTGGAATGGAGCAGGGAGCTTGTGGCCCGCCGATTGTAGTATGTACATAACGGCCATGCTTTTTTAACTGGCATTTTATTTTCTCCTGATTCCCCTCAAATAGAATTAAAAATTGCAGTTTTAATCTTAGTTTTCTTTTTTATGGCTTCATAAATGAGTACAATGCTATAAGAACGTTAAACAAACAATTTTTATTGAAGCCTAACACTGGTACCAACTTGAGGCAAGGAACTTCAACACATGGGCGGGAAAGGGCGCACCACTCCATAGAATATTGGTCAGCTTGTTTTCAGGGTACAAAAAAACCCCAAACTGATCCAATTATCAGAGAAAAGCTTGAGTTTGGCTCTTGATGCACATCCCCTATCTCTGAAACTTGTATCTACTTTTTAATTGGAATCAGTGAGGGCACAAACGATTGTAAAGAATCCGAGGGGGTTTAAAGGAGTAACCATGAAGACCAGTATGCTGTTCCTCTTGACATTTACTAGCTATAGCTGACGTCTAAACAGACGGCATTACAGCAGCACTGGCAGAACGTAGCAGATTTTTTCCCTTGAAAACAGCCAAATCAGCATGAAAACTTGGCAGCCTGTGAATGGGATGTGTAATGAACGTTCCCATTTGCGTTAGAAACATTATGGTTGAGATATTGTTTTAGAGGACCTGTTGAGTGAAGAAGCAGAAGTGTATTTTCTTCATGGGCTTTTCGTTTATTGGCTTTCTTTTTTGTTTGGGTATAGGAATTTAATCTGCGAGGGGTCGAATCCAATGAACATTAGAGGTCAGCGCCAAGTGGAGATGTATTTACCAAAAGCCCATTCTTCAGTTTTTCTCCACTAAAGCAGCTCACATCCATTTGAACCTGTCTGCATCATCTGCTGCTGGACAGTTGGTTGCCTGCAGCTCCCCTGTATTTGTGGAGCCATCACAGTACGAAGCAGTCAGGACACACCGTCTTTGCAGCCCCGCTGATTGGAGCGAGCACTTTATTTACTCTGAGACAGACATTTGAATTGTCAAACACTCTCATGTTTCAGTTTATTTTTGTAATACTCAGCCCTGTTTGGTGACTACGTGAGGCTGCCTGTGTTTAGAGTACGTAATGTTCATTCAAAGAATGTTCCTTAGTGTGTTATGTTTCTCAACATTCATTCTTTACCTTTAGATTTTATTGAGCTATGTACTTTAGACATTTGGCATCATCTTTCATTACTAATGTATTTGCCCCTATTGACTAGTCCTTTTTCTACACAGTTTATAATCCTACATTTATGTCTAAGATTTTTTTTTTTTTACATTTTTTTGTTTTTCTTGTAGTAATCTGATTTTTTGTAAATTGCTGTCATGAAACAAATCAGCCCCAGTTTGAAATTAAACTGTTTTCTGTTTTAATCCAAAAGACTGCAATACAACTCCCTTGTTTAACCGATATCCTAAATTCTGATGTGGGCAGAGTAGGACATTTTCTTTTGGTGTCTTAGTTCGTTGCGCAGTGACTTTTTCAAAGGCTGGTAAATTATTACTCAAAAGAGAAAAAATTCTAAATCGAAGTTTATTCACAAAGCAAATTGGAGCCAGAGGCAATTCTTTAAGAAACCACTAGAGTAAACGTGTCAATTAAACCTGGTTGTGTTTTTAATTTTTATGTTGCAGAAGTAACTGTCTTTTGTCTCTTTTAATGCATCTTATAATATTGTGCGCCTTATATTTGAAAAATAAATTAAAAATAGACCAGTGAATATGACGATGAGTATTTTGGATAAGAGGATAAGGTTTAAGTTGCTAATGGAATTTCCGTTTTCAGGTGATTTTATATGCCAGCTAATTTATGAGAGTTGGAAACCCTTCATTGGGGGTTTTGTTTTCATTTAAAACCTGAATATGAGCACAGACTCGTCACTCTCAAAGCTTCTGAAATTAAACTAATTGTCCATTTTGCACAAGTCACACATCCTCCGGATTTACTGACGTTAAAACTAGTGTTTTTCAGGCCAGAAGATCAGAATGGAATGTACTTCTTCCAAGGGCTCTATGTCCCAGTAGCACACATCTGTGAAATTTAGCAACATTGCTTCATAAAGAAAATTCCAAATGTGTGTACCTTTAGGTCTTCATTGATTTGCAGGCCCACTTCAGTCTGCTCATAAAAATCATACAACACATGGTTTATTTTTTACTTTTAAATATGGCCGCATAGAGAGAATAATATTAGAACCATCTTTGACTTTTTATGCCAACAAGACATATATTTACACAAATGCACACACACACACAAATACATATTGCGTTTGGCAGTCACCAGTTCTAACCTAAAAAGATTAGCGAGGTCTGTTATGTTCATCTTAGGTACAGTTCAACTGTGAAAGACAGAATATAAAATAGAAAGGAACAGAAACCTCACTGTAGGATTTAAAAGAAAAGACATGTTGTTTAATGGTGCAGAAAATAAGAATTTACCACCTACAAAAACAAGCAATTATTCTGTTCCTCACAGACTTGTTATTACTTCTTTAAAAAGCTATTTTTCCTCTACTTGATTCCTGTAATAATGACTCCTGCCTGAAGTGGCAATCTGGATAAAACACACCTGCCTCCACCCTGAAACAGGCAGACCATCACCTCTCCACCATGACCACGACCATAGAGCTGTCAAAGAACACCAAGGACAAGATTGTCCACTTGAACTAGACTGGGATGAACCAATCAACAATAAACAAGCAGCTTGGAGAGAATAGATCAACTGTTTGAGCAATTATAAAAGGGAAGACATGTAAAGTGGAATACATACAAGATCACTGACAGATCTCCCTCTACCTGGGGCTCCAAGGAAGATCTCACTTTATGAAGTACAAATGATCTGAGGAATTGTGAGGGAACAGCCCGGAACTACCTGAGGAGAAGTGGTCAAAGATTCAAAGACAGCTGAGACCAAAGTAATAAAGGTTATTATTAACACACTACATTCTTCATGTGTTCAAAATGTGAGCACATACAAACTAGGAAAATGTCATGTGATCAAATAAGACCAAAATGGAACTCCTTGGTAGAAATACCACTTCCCATGTTTGGAGAGGGAAGAATGATAATATTAACTCTAACCTGCTGAGACATGGGAGTGGAATCCTTAAACTTTTGGGCCACTTTTCTGCAAAAGAGACAAGACGATCGATCCATATTCAGGAAGGGATTCATTAACCCAGAGAATGGTGAGATTTAAGGGAAAAACCAAATAAAACAGGATCTTCCTGCATGACAGTTATCTCAGACGCACCGCTGCAACAACAAAGGATTGACTTTGTAAAATGTCAAGGTTTTTGGGTGGCCTATCCAGTCTCTGGACTTCAGATCAATAGAGAATCTGATCAGAGAGTTAAAAGTCTGTGTTGCACAGTGACAGCCCTAAAACAAATGTTGTAATCCTATAGTGGATTTAGCTGGACTGGGTGGCTGTTTGGGTGCTGTTCTGCTGTTCCGGAGTTTAGTGAACGCACCAGACAGAGATGCTGATTGGCCCTTGGTTTTGTCACTCAACTGTTGTTGGCGGTTTGGATTAATTGGGTTCAGCTATTGTGAGAATAGGGACAAAGGGGAGGGCTGTGCGAGAGCGAGGGAAATAAGATGGTTGAGGGAGCCAGAAGTGAGATCCAGACCAAGAACAGGAGCAAAGACGATCCACCTGGAATCTGTTCGTGCGAAACAGAGACAACAAATGAATCGCACTGCACCAAATAGAGGCATGGTGAACTAAATAAAACATAGTTTTGGGTAAATTATAAAGAATAGAAGAGAGAATTTATAGAGGACAGAACCCTATTTACCTTACTTCCCTCAGCTTCTAACTTCTAGTAGTCTAGCAACTAATTGGTAATTAAATTTGATTCCACGTGTTAATGGTAAGTTGCTTGATTATGGCACAGATAGGGTATGGTAATAATAACAGTAATAGAGAATCTGCAATTTTAGCATGTCAGTTTAAATATATTATTAGTCTAATCTAAGCCTGCGTAAAACCACTAAGCCCACTCTTTATTGGTTATTAATGCCTTCATGACTGACTACAGTGTAGTACTTTACCACATAACCCTGTTATTCTGATAACAAAGTGGATCTGGCTGTTACTCAGACAGCCCACCAAATCTGTGTGGTTGATTTGTTATCTGGTTGCCAGATCCCCTTCTGTTTATTGCACATTCCAGCATTTTTACCTGCTTTTAAATGTTTATGCAAGACATGGGGAAGGGGGATTGTAAACTCAGAGTACATCATGATATGGTTAACCACAGTTGTAAAACAGTCATTCAGCAAGGATTTATCTGCAACTTTCCAAAAATAGTCTATTGATACTTTCTTTGCTTTTTTTCCCCATTGTATTTGAGGTCATCTTTCTTGCACAGTGAACATTTGCGTTTTTGCACTCATACCAAATTTCACTTGGATTTTTTAAAAATAAATACAGTCATTACATCTGTTTCGTAATCCCAAAATCATTTTTCAACCATACTGTGTTTATCACTTAAAATCACATCCTCTAAAAGAACCACAGGTGATTTGTGGAGTCGGATAACCAGGGGGTCATTTGACTCAGCAGATTCTCTAACAAGGTAGATATTTCTCACACAAGCAACCAAAACAAAAAATAATGATGCTTTATGTAATGCGTAGAGTTTAATCAAAGTTCTGTCTTTTCATCAACTGGCTCTATTGGCCTGTTTAGTATGGTATTTTGTAAAATGACAAACAATGGCAGTAAGCTGTCATTCAAAGAGCTAAAGCTCCTTGTTTGTGAGGTTCGGGAATGTTGTACCCCCATTAAACTGGAGCGTGGGACTCTGTTGCCTGGTGCAGGGAGGCTAGGATGACCCTCAGGAATGCTATTGTTGGTAGTCTCAATTCCCTTTCCAAATGCACCATGCTCTATCAGACTGATGGTCCTTTTTAGCAGAATGCGATATCCACGGGTACCATGGTGAGGGAGGGGAGAATTAGTCCATAAAAAGCCTCAAATAAAAGCCTGCTCTCTCTGCTTCGTCTCCCCTGTCCTGTGCTGGAACGGCAGGAATGTGGCAGGCAGACCGGCTGGCCCTCAGAGTTCTCAGCTTCTAATGAATTTTAAAAGGTCTTTTTCATTCAAAATAGGGTGCTGGCTAACTGTAGGCTGCCTGGCCAAGCACTCGGGGGGAGGGGGAGGGGGGTGAAGAAGAGAGAAGTGGGAGCACAGTACGCCTGGAGGAAAAAAGAGGAAGAGCAGGACTGGCAGTGTGAGCTGGTACCTGGGTGTACTTTGGTATCGGATATCTGACAATGCAAGATAATAGACCAGTCCCCATGAAAAGTCATTGTAAAAGTATTCCTGACCCTGCCGTGAAAGTCTTAAGAGACATGAGGGCATGTAAGATAAAAAGACAGTGTGTAGAGTAAGGGAAAATGGGATAGTGAAACTCGTGCAAAAAAAAAAAAAAACAGGACATTAATGCGAAAAGATGACATTTGGGAGAAAATTATGAACTGTGCAGTCATTTTAAATTACAAAAGTCAGAAAACACACTTTCTACATTTATAATGTCTATTTTGAGTCCTTGATAAGGTTGCTCTATTAGTTTTTCATGAGGGCTGTGGGAAAAGGTAGTGCTGTTGACCTCTGATTGGAAGATCGCAGGTTTGATTCCTGCCTTACCAACTGATTTGTCAAAGTGTCCTTCAGCAAGATACTGAACCCCACATTGCTCCTGGTGATTTGGCAGTGTGTGAGATTTGTGTGTGTGGGTAGGTGACTGTAAAGGTACTGACCCACCAGCTGCGTTGTCTTGCATTCAAGTGGTCACTTTAAATGAAAATTCTATTCAAACGCGCACCTCTGGAACGCTTGTGATCGCGCGTTGCTACGCAGGTTTTTAAGTAGGGTTACAGGCTCTACGCACAAATCAGGAGTTTATTAATCGTGCACTAAAAGTTCAACTGGTTGAACATTTTCACTCTTAATTACGGAAAATCAAGGGCTTGGATTTGGTAGTGACGTGTGCTTAGAGTCCGTTTCAAAATACGGAAGGACCATTGATAACAAACATCATCACAAAGGAGAAAGTAATAATTGTGGTTTGTGCCTGGCCGGAGTAATAAGACACCAAGACATTTGTAGGAACACAACTGTTAAAATAAAAGCCTAGAGCAAGATTTGCAGGATTTGCACCACTGTGACTTTGTGCACCAAGCCTCTACCATTTACAGGTGGTAGACAAGCAAACAGTAAAAACACAAAAGAAGAATACCCTCCCTGCCGCTTCCTGCTTGTCTGGCGCTGGATCGCCGTGAACAACACAGACTAGATGCACATTCATAAAACCACGTACAATGCGTTCTTGAACGCACCACACATGGCTGGTGTGTAAGGACCTTGAAGCACTTTGGGCCTTCAAAGAAGGTACTAAAACCCTATTTAAAGACCCACTCTAATGAAAATAGTGTTTTGTTTTTTTTGTGTGTGTGTTTTTAACATGCATGCCATTTCTTATGCTTACATCATCATTTACAACAGAAAAAGTGGATAGGTACCAAGTTCATGCTGAAACACTGTCAAATTTTACCTTTTTGTTTAGTCATCTTGCAGAATATAAAGGAACACCTATTAAAATATTTAGCTGTTTTATTACATCGTGGGGGAAGAAGTTTTAGACCTGCAGAGGTAAACACAAAAAGGTTCTTGGTTGAAATTTGAGCTGAGATAGTTCTGTGTGAAAGTTTCAGGCTGGTTTTCTGTCTTCTTCCTGAAGTCCACAGACGTGCTCACATGGATTATTCAATTTCACATGTCTGCCGGTCTGACTGTGAGCTCCCCTGGTGATCTGTTCCTGTCGTACACTACCCCTTTCCCACTGAAGGCTCGGACAGGATCCCACTACCTCACAGGAGGGGTGTATATAGAAAATAGATAAATGTGAGATATTGATCTAGTAAGCTTGAGAAGAAAAACCAAGGAGTTAAATGTCACTTGCATTCACCAGCTGCTTTATAGTTAAAGAACACCTGCTGTTTTCTCCGACAGTAACTTGGCTTTGACCCCAGTACTGTAGGTACAGCAAACAGACAGGGTTATGAGTTTGAGTTATTTTTTGATATAATGTTACAATGTACAAGACACGGGATCCAAGTTTTGGCATACTTTTCTCTGGGGACTTTTCTGTTATGTATTCAGTTCCACTCGCCTGGTGAAGAATTGATAGGCCCATAAACTGGAACACTGATTAAAATGTGCAGAAAATGTGCTCTTGGCCATTTGTATTTGTAAACTGTTAATTCATATTTTATTATTCCTGACAGTTGAAGGCAGATGCGTCTAGATATCTTTCAATGGAAAGGATAATCTGTGCATTTAGCATTTTCCAAGACTATACAAAGAAATGTTCCTGAAAAAGGTAAATTATTAAATAACAGTGATTTATGTTCATTTTTGGATCTGCTTCCTGGAAAGAAATGTGCTCATTTAGTCACTCAGAATAACCTTTACTCTATTAGTTACCTTTAGCCTCCTATACTCCCACTGGATCAAAAGACTCAAATAGATCAACTTACGATTTGAAATCAATCCATATTGAAACTGAGAGCCATTTTTAGAGTGGTTCTAATGATGTTCTTTGTTTCTTTAAAGGGCTTGATTTTTTTTACAACCTTTTTGTATTCAACGGAAAGCAATTCCAAAAGATCCAGTAAACATTGGTGCTGTACTGAGTTTCACAATCTTTAATATTCTCTGGTTTTCTTTTCAAACATGTATCACAAAGAAAAAAGCACTGAATTCCCACTACAATCATCTTTTATCTATTTTAAAAGTGTTCCCTGTGGCCTTTTTATTATAATTATGCGGCTTTTTTAGGGAAAGCAAAAAAGAAAACAGTGTTTTTCTCAAGGACATAAATTCTGCAGAGCGGCAGTAGTCATTAGTGCTCCATCATGAGAAAAAATGCTACAGAACATTTTAAAAACACCTAAAAGGCATTTTTCATTGGAGTGGGTCTTTAGTATGCACCCATACAAGTGCATTTAGAGTTTTAATCATTGCAATTGATCTACATTGGCTCAATGCATTGTTCATATCCTTATTCTAACTTTAAAAATACATTTATAGGTCAGTTTAAAGGATTTAGAAGATATGTTAAGAGGCAAAGAGTTGCCTTGTGATATCCAGATTCTTGGAATGATGTGAGGCAAAGGCTAAAATATGCCAAAGACAAGATAAAGAGGAGGCACTTGTGTGTAATGCCTGATTTAAAAAGATAAGCCCTCTCAGGAAGATCAAATCAGTTCCTTTGTCCCTGAGATGAAATAAACATGCAATTTTTTTCAGCTGTTTGCTGCATGCTGGCCTCACGGATTCAAAGGAATGCCAAAGGTATTTTTAAAATACCAACAGTTTTTGACTGCTTGATTGAGATTGATGGTGTGCAGTGAATTTCTGATGGAAAGGAAGAGACACTGTTGGGAACAGCCAGCACTTTTCTGCTTTGACACTCAAAGACAGTAAACTATGTGATTTCAGCCAACATCATAGCGTGTGCATTCTCTTCATTATCCCGACTCAACCTTCATTTTTCTTAGAAGGATATCTACAACCTCAGTAAATGAAAAGCAGAGGGAGGCTTGGGAAGGTGCAAAAAAGGAATTAACTGCTATTTATCGCTAATGTGCTGCATTCTGTTGCTGTCAAAGCTTTTAAGAAACCAATAATGTATTTGTGAACCCAGTTTCTTGGAAGGACGCTGTGTTCTTTTTTGGTAGATGAAATGGGAAGATGTGTTGGGTTGAAGAAGAGACCTAAAGCTGGAAATTTTAGCTCATTCATGGGAAGGTAATCAGTTGGAAAAATGCCAACCACCTGCACCGCTAAAACCTGAGGTTTACACTGTTTATTTAAAGAAGGAAATCCAAAATCAACCATGAACTTGAATGATATTAGTTACCCTGCTGGAAAATGACATTTATACATTTATATTTTGCGTAAAGAACTGTTGGTGCAGGGGGGAATCAAGTGTACAGAAGTAAGGCCTATGTTGTTTTTTAAAGTAGTCTATACCTGAGTGACCTTTTAGGTTGACTTTTTGCAGATAAGGAGAAGCAGAGGCACCGTGTTCCCTTAGAATCCCTGTTAGTAAGATTAGGTCATTGTGAGATATGACTGGTGGAAACACTGATGCTCTCGCTAACATGATCGGCTATGGAAACTACTCCAGAGGGAACCCCTAAAAACAAGACAGTAAAATCTCATTGGGCGGTCAGACAGGAGAACAGAGCAGCCAGGGTTCAGCCAGAAAAGGTTCTGGTTTAAGCTGAAGGGAAGTAGAGACAAGAAGTAACTTCCAGTAACTTTTCATAAAGGGATGCATTTCCTAATAAATGCTAATGTTGTAAAATGTTGCAACGATCCTTGAACTTCCTTCCTCTGATTGTATGAAACATTTCCTAACCCATACTAAGAGGACAGGAACAAGGATCCCCAAAGTTTATCTTGGTCCGCCAACTTCCATGCTTCCCTCAGCAAGTGCCTTGTAAAGATTTAATTTGCATCCCACAAACTGATATAATTTCATGGCTTATAGAAATGATGTCATTGCATGTTGTTGAAAAGAATCTTGTGGTCGTATGAATGAGAGTGAGAGGGGTCTCATGGCTTTAACACTGGGTTTGCAGTTCAAATAAACATGGAAATAAAAGCAAACCAAGTCATCCTTTGGGTTTGCTCGGCCTTTCCTGTTTCTCCATCCCCTCCAACAGCTAATCAGACTCCAAAAACAGTGATTATGCTCTCACTTCACCAGCACCACTCAGAAATTGGTGGAGGGCCCTTTAAATTGCTGCTTCTTGTCCCCACCTAAGAAAACCCTCAAAAACATAAGAAGCCTTGTGAAAGTTATAGAATAATTTTAAATTTGCCATTTCTCTCAAAGCTATTGGATAAGGTTTTTGCCACCAGTTTCATGACCATCTCATTGCACCTACTATATACAGTATGAGACCTTCCAATCTGGGTTTGGCTTTGCATACAGGGCAGCGCTGGTCAGAGTCTTAATCATCAACTGATGCCTGCTCCTTTCTCTGCTTTTGACACTACAACATCTTCCTGCTTTTAAGAGTGTGACTTAACAGGACCATTTTCCAGTTGTTTCAGTCACCTCACTGGAAGAGCTGATTATGTGGCACTTTGAAGTGTCATCTAAATGTTAAGTGCATTGTATATAAAAAAAGCCTTATTGTTATAACAACATTCCCATTTTTTAATCAGGACTTCAGGAATTACTAAAACCCATTTCAAAAACCTGTAGGTAAAATCAGACAGGTTTAGGTGTGTTGCAGGATAGACATACTGTAAAGAGATCATTAAAAATCTCTATCTAAACTATAAAAGGTGTTTTTGCACTAGCCAGATGTGCTTAGAAATTCACACAAGCACAGAGAAAACATGGACACACGGCCCCAATAGAATTTGAACCAGAAATGATAGATTTGACAGTGTCAACCATCACTCTATTGTACAGCCATTGATGTATGAGCATGTGTGAATTGGACAATAGAGGGATTTGTTAGACATTTTGGTCTTCAGAGAAGATGAGTTGAAAAGCATTTAGTAAGTGAAAGCCTTTCCCCATCGAACAGTGACCCGGTCCATTTATTTTCTAAGCACAATTCTCCCTGGTCAGATTTTCTGCACAGCTGCAGCCTATCACAGCTTAGCATCAGGACTTAGCATGGACAACCTGTTTTATCCCATAGCTATACAGAGCAAAAAGACAAATTACCCCAGACACACACCTTTGAGAAAAATTGATCAAATAGCAGTCTTGGACTGAGTTTAGAGTAAATCTTCAAGGTTGGATTAACGACTAAAGGCCAGAAGCTCCTCAATTTAATGGACCGCTGGTTGGGTCTTCAACTCTTTTTGGCAAATCTGGAGGAGGAATTGTATGGTGAAGACAGCATGCGTATAATAGAGACCAAAATAAAGATGTGCATTTTTAACTTTTTTTTCCAATCCATTCTTCTAAGTCGTCTCATATGAGGACCAGAACCAAAACCAAGTTAAAGTTGACACACTGATCTTAAATTCTTGCACATCACTACCTAATCCAAGTCCCTGATTGGTCAAAAGTCAACTTGTTAAACTTTCAAGCTGTGTTAAAAGGCCACGTGTTTTATACATAGAGCCAAACATTGTCCTAAAAACTTGCGTAGCGATGCATCTTCACATAGACTTTTCATTGAAAGTGGTTGCTTGAACAGGTGCTGCTGAGGTCGATGTGAATGTAGAATTAGGGATACGGTACTGACCTACAACTTGACAGGTACTCATGGTTTCATTGTAAATATTTAAAGATAAACAGAAAAAGACGGATAAACTGAAAAGTATTTTAGTATTTAAACATACAGAATTAATATGCAGACTTTATTTATCTCATCTATGATGTTGAAACATTCTCCCCGATTGCATAAGAACAGAACAGATTCTTTTTTTTTTTTTATTCCAATTAAACTTAAGTGTATTTGTGTGTCCTTTTATTGTTTCAGACTGAGGCAATGAAAGAAGCTTTGAAGGATCTCAAAATGAACATTGTGGAAATCACAGATGAGAATGCTACTCTGGATGGAGGAGATGTTCTCTTTACAGGTTGGTGTCACCAAACCCTCACTTGTCCTTTATTTGTTACAATCACAAAAAAAAAAAACTTACTGATTGACAAGACATAAAAACATTCAGGTTAACCGATGAAGTCTACAGGCTGAGCTTTTTCTTTTAGTTTAAACAATAAGTGAGCTCAGTTCTCTGTTTTTGTTTATCTTACTGTAATTCAAGACAATTTAGCATTTTGCAGGGCATCTTTGTGTTCATTCTTTTAGACACTAAAAATGTGTTTTATCAATGTTTGAAAATATTTCAGATTCAAGACAAAAAAATCATTTTAGAGATACATTTTGCAAAAACTATGGTTTTGTAAAACACAATTTTGATAATTGACTAAAATGAAATTTTCATTGTGGTTTTAAATTCACCTCACAGATTAGAATTGGAGGTGAATTGGTGTAAACATATAGCCTGTTGAAGCTTTTGCTGTTTTAGAAGAAGCAAACTGCACAAAGCTAAGATGAAACCATAAAGGCTCAGTCATTTTACAAGTTAATAACTTTTTTTCTAAATCTGTGAAAATATTTAGTCTGTCCAAACTGGGACACATTATTGAGTGTTTTCCAGCAGGCATGCTTTAAGGTAGTTTCTGTTTTTTTCCCTTCAGAAACATATAAAGTGAACCTGTGGTTGCCAGGGACAACAAAACAAAAACTGTACAAGCAGTTCTGTAATGTTTCACCGTGGCAGTTCGAGTTCAGAAGGGTCAAGTCACATCGGATTTTTATGTATGGCCAGAAGCATGTCAGAAAAATTCCAACGTCTGTTAAAAAATAAAACGTGTTGTAACAGGGTGGCAACTAAATTTGGATGTGATTATGTCTGAGTTTTAATTTTTATTTGTTTATATGCACATATGTAGTGCAGGTTTTTTTTTTTTTTTTTTTATTAGAAAACAACTTGTACAATCACATTTACTGCAAAGTTTGTCTACATTTCTTTGTGAAAGACTGCAGGAAAAAAAAGTCAGTTACCAACAATCCTGTAAGTGTGTTGCTTTTTTGCATTCTCCACAAACAGATTTTTTGAGTATGACCTCTGTGACCTGGTGCATCAGCACTGCTTGTAGAAAACAAACCTTCCACATATCAATCAAATATTTTTCTGCCAGGCTGCAGAAGAAAAGGAAAGCAACCATATCTGCACATTCTGTTACAGTTTTGGAAATACAAGTTGAAATCTTCTTTTTTATATACTGGCCATTAAAAAAAGCACACCTAATTGGATTTCTAGACACTGCTGTGGATCCATTCAGCTAAAAGCGGTTTCACATGTCGGTTTGAAACATTTCCTGCTGGCAGGAGTCCGGCTAATGGCTCACGTGGAGGCAGCAGCAACTTAAAGAGTCTGTCCCAGAGCTCAGGCATTCACAGCTCTTTGTGTGCGCCCAACTTCTCTAAAAGCGTTAAAAACACAGCTGGTTGCAGCATGCAGAGTCCTCGCCTCTCTGTGTTTGGCTGACATTTAAACGTTCACATTGCAGACTAATTTGAAATTTTCCAGATTTCTACTTGTCAAAAAAATGTCACTTTTTTTTCTCTGCAGGGCGAGAGTTCTTTGTGGGTCTCTCCAAACGGACCAATCAGAGGGGAGCAGAGATTCTTGCTGATGCCTTTAAGGTGAGCTGAATACCTGAGAGGGGTTAAAAAGTGAGAACTAAACACATGAAAGTAGCGGTTCTAATGCATTTCATAAACATCCTTTTACTTACCCTATATCCACATGCAATCAAATTTCACAATAAAAGAGGATGACTCAAATTGGTTCTCAGACATTAAAGCTCCAGGCCAGGGAGGTAATAGTATCACCGCACCATTCATCTTCCTTTCATCACTTTGGTCTGCTTTCATTTTTCTTTTATTCCATTTCCTTCTCCATCCATCTCAACCTGCCCTCCTCTTCCACCTTTTTAATGCATTATCATCCTGATATCCAACCACCATTTATAGCAGGAATGCATGGAAACTGCTATCAAGGATATGTTTTTCTTTAAGACAATCTAAAGAATGGTGGGGAGTCAAAGTGTAAATGAATGGAATTAAGCGTAAGTTCCACAAAACAGAAATGCTGTACAACAAACCTTTTTATTGTGTTATTTATCATCACTGGAGCTGGGAATATTGATTGAAGCTGCTGTAGGACCCTACTAGCAATTACCAGGGAGAGCTCTGGCACAGACATCGACTGACTTTCAGCCAGTTTGAGCTGTTGAGCTGCTTCTGTTCACCGTTGCTAAACAAGACCATGATGTGCAATAAACATTTTCTGAATTGCATTCTTGATAGGGCTGTCAATGTTAATGGGTTAATGCATGTAATTAATAAGAAAAAAATTCATGTCTTAAGATTTATTATCCAAAATGAATTACTCATCAGAATCGGACGTCTGCTGCTTTGCGTCGGGTGGTTTCAGACTTACACGGCGTGCATCAATTTCTAAAAATGCACACTTCGTTGGACACTATCCCACTTGTACCCTGGTCACTTACAAAAGAAATACATATTCAATTGATTTTTAATACTTTATTCTTCTTACTTTTTCGGTTTAGATTCCATGAAAAGTGGACTACTTGATTGGTGGTGGAACCCATAGTCACTGTAACACAACAAAGTGTCGCTGACCTCGACTGCAGCAGCAGAGGAAAGCAACATATGTGCTGATCGTCACGAAAGGTTCAATAAAGCATCAGTTCAGAGAGAAAGCTCTACTCTTACCGCGTGTTTTTGTCCAGAAGATGAAGTAAAAAGTTTGTTTTATAGAAGCCTGTGCAGTGATAGTGTTTAGGTTTGTGTCAACACCCAGCAGCCAAACAGAATAAAGTTTTCACCCGGACTACTTAAAGTGCAGAAATACAATGTTTGTTGCTTATGGCTGTATATCAGCGTCTTTCTTTTCTTGCAGTAATACTGCAGACATTAAAGTCTTCAGAGTTCTGTAGAGTTCTGTAAAGTTCTGCGCCTTATCATATTGTTGATGTGTTTTGTGCCCATAGATTACATTTCTGGGATATTGGAGTTAACATTTTACAACTTAAAACAATTCAGACGATAAAAATGAAGGAAAAATGTTCTCTCTGGCAATTTTTTTTGGTTCAAAAGCTGCATCTTCTCGTACATAATTTACCTAGTAAAACATTGTGATTAATCTTGATTATTCACAATCTAAAAGTGCGATTAATCTGATTATTATATTATTCATCGACAGCACTATTTATTGATATTTTCACAATTTTATAGTTTTTTTAGTCTTTATGTTTATCATCAAAGATCTTAGAAGATGGAGATAGAAGCAGAAAGGAGTGTAACTGATCCCACAATGAAGAAATGGTTTTGTTACCAAAGTCCAAAACCAAAAAATGATACAAAAAACAGCAGATAATAACAGATAATAAAGCAAAATTAAATAATTACCAACAGCTATAGCACTAAGATACGATAAATAACCCAATGAAGTGCCTATAGCTGTTATAGAGTCTAATATCTCTACAAAAGATCTGCAGCAAGGTATTCCAGTCTCTGACTGAGGGAGCTATTTAGTACACCCACACTCTCATGTAGTGGATGATAATGAAATGCTGGATTCCAGTTCCCGTAACATCCTTAGGATCTCTGCACCTGTTTCTTGATCCTCTACCTGTTTCTGTGCAACCACTCCCCTCCAGCCGCAGATGCAACCACGGCAACATGAAAAACTCTTTCAGAGTCCTGTAACCTCTGAAGGACCCCAGTCTCCTCAGCCTCTCTTGTGATCTCCAGTCTCTTCTCCAGCAGCATCACCACCGTAGTACCAAAAATAGTCCAAGTCAGTCAAAAGAAGGGCTAACAACAAGAGAAGATTCCATGTTTCTATTTACTCACTCTTTCTGCAAACATGTAAAATGTGTTGGAGCAAATTCATGTTAAAACGCTCAGAGTAATGTCAAGATCTGCCATAGAAAACTTTTTTTTTCCTATTTCAGTTCAACATTTTAGTGGCAAAAGTAACACTTCAGGACAATACACGTTTCTTTCTACGTACAAGACAGAGAACTTGACTTTAACTTATCTAATTTATTTAAACTGCAGTTCTTCTGGGAAAATGTCATCATCGATGAAACATTCTATTCCTACGATCCAAACAGATTGATCTGTCTGAGCCAAGTAGTTGATCAAATGAATCGACCATCAAAATAATCATTTCAAAATTAGATAAATCAGTAGTCAATATTTGAAAATGCCTACATAAACAGCCCTACATACACAAAGCAGGATAGATGTACCCAGAAGTAATCTATAATCACGTTTGTTTAAGCACTAAGCAGTTTCAATTTTTATATACATTTGTATTAGAGGATTTAGGAGAGTCTAAAGTGGCTAATAGCTGACTAACACACAATGAGAGGTAGGTCATGATGTCAAGAGTTCAGCACATTACAGTCAGCTAATCTGCTCTATTCTACTGCTTCCATCTTCCTGTCTGTATCTGATTTGAAGTCCTCATTATGGATTCCTCTGTGTTTCCAGTTATCTTTGATAAAATGAGACTTAATGATGCGTCTCCAGCAAATGACACCAAGGAAAATCACTTAGGCACTTTTTTTTATTCGTTTTTCCGTTTTTTATCAGATTGATTCGTCCTGTCACTATTGGTTTTTCCTTTCATTATCAAATTACAGATCATTTTGTTGCCAAGTTTGTTTAGTGCTCAACAACTGCATGCAGATGTAAAAGGGTTGTTTCTTTGTAGTTCCTACAGTTTTTTTTTTTCCCTTTGGGTTTGTTTGTTTCACCTAAAAATTGCTAATTCCATATTTCAACCGATAAGACAAATGTGGGTTAAGAAGCAGCAGGCTCTGCTTTCATTTTGTTTTAGTCAATAAAATCCTTCCTGGTAACATGGCTCTAGATCAGAGCGCCGCTGCAGATAAAAAACAAATGTTTTTTACCCTTTATCCTCTTTATCTCGATGACCACAGAAGAATGGTTTGTACTTGTAATTTTACACAGAAACTTCCTGTTCGTGGGTGCGGAATGGAGAACGTTCACATTAAAGACTTGAATTCCCAAGACTCGTGTGCAGACCCTCTGAACAACAGCCAAGGAAGGGGTTCAGAAAAACAACAAGGATGGGGTCACTGAAACTTTTGGCATCGTGAACAGCTAAAGGCTAATCTCTTATTATTTCATAAACAGCAAAGGGAACCACAGTCCAGTAACTGTGCAAACAGAGGAGTTGGAATGGAAACTTGACAACTTGAATGGAAAAAGTCTCAATGAGGGACAACAAGGGAAAATATGCAGTTAAATTCCTAAAAATGTTTTTGGTCAAAGCCTGGCACGTAAACAAAAAATATCCCAAGCCTGAATATGTAATCTCTTAAAGTCAGGAAATAAAGTTTCCTATTTTACTTCAGAGTTGACTGAGTTAGAAAGAGCCCACTTTGCCTTTAGGAAGTTCTTGAAAAACTTGAATCAAATTCTCAATTTATCAACTTTAGAATGAGTGTTCTAACTTTTCAAGTCGAAACCTCAGTCTTGCAAAAACATCAGCTTTTAACAGTGCTTTATATATTATGCCTGTCCAAGATCAACTGCTGAATGTTGGAGACACCCAAAACAGAATTCCACTGACACTTGTGCAGCGAAGTGGAGCCGTATTTCTGTCAGTGCGATTTTCCTATTAAATGCTCTTTTAACGTTTTTTTTTTTTTGATGGAAGAGTTGACTTATCTGAAACAGTTGTTTTCTCAGAAGTATGTTTTGTAGTACTCTCAAAGGAACACAAAGCTTCAATGGAGGAATGTCATTCCTTCGAAACGCGTAAGAACCATTGGTTTGGTCTGGTTCCCTGCACATTTACAAACTAGCCAGAAATACCTCTAACGCTGCATTTCATGAGCTGTGATAAATATTGTCTACGGATCTTTTGAAGTGTTTATTGATACAGCTCAGATTAAAATTTGAAATATGTACCACTATAAAATTTCCCTCGAGCTCCTTGACCTTCAGTTGGCTGCAGTGATCAGCTGCAGGGCTGTTGGGTATTGCCTTACACAAACTGTTACTGTAATCACAAGTTTGGGTAAGTAGATAGATTGCACCCAGAGAGAGCATCTTAAATCAAGCTTGGAAAAGTTGCTATGTAATCTCACATGTAAGCATAAATGTCTGTCAGAGACTTCTGTTCCAGTTGCAGAGCCCATCCACAGTACTAGATTCTCAAGATTCAATTAAATTCTAAAATTAAGATGGAAAAACCAAAACAAAAAAAATTGTGTAAAAGTTGCAACGGGTTGGCTTGGAAATGTGTAATTTGTTAAACCTTCTTTTATGAGGCTTCTCTTTTATGAGGCTTATTCTGACTGTATCCAAACAAATCATTTTTACATTTTTACAAACAAGAATCTGTAATAGGCTTTCCCTGCTGTTTTATCTAACCCAGTGACATGTACTTTTACATCAAGGCTTTTTTTTTTTTTTTTTACTTATAAAGTATTTCAAACTGATCATGTTGCCTTTAGTGATTGAATACAACCACAGTCAAACCATTTTTAACTGGCTAACTGCTCCCTGGTCAGACCTCACTTCTTGTCATTGCAGAAACACAAAACAGGAAGAGGAGATTTGCAAAAAAGGGAAACATTTCATCTTCAGGTGAAACTATTCGCCCAAAGTGAACTCTGCAAATACATTTAAACTAAACCGCAGTCATTCAATTTTAGTGTTACAAAATCAAATATAAATGCAGCATTTTGTAAAGGGAATCAAGCTTATTCTTTATACCTTACATTCACACACATAACTATGCTTATACTGCATGTGGCAAACATGACACACAAATACAGCAGGTTACTCAGGGGGTTAATAGAATTCTGGCCAGTTAAAATAATAATTCATAACATCTCTAGGACTAAATCAGCTTCATACCAAATTGTATTCACAAATCTGCTAAATGGTGTAGCTTGGGGGGAAAGAATGTCCACATCTGTGTTCATGAAACTTACAAAAATAAACTGCATCCACTGCTCTCTGGGGTAAAAAAAACAACAATTCTTAAAGAATAAGAAATAACAGTTCTTTCGGGTCAATTTCAACATGGAAGATATATTGAGGGCTGCACGGTGGCGCAGTGGTTAGCGCTCTTGCCTCACAGCAAGAAGGTTCAAGTCCTGGCTGGGGGACTTGAAACAGTGTCATTAATGGGGGACCTTTCTGTGTGGAGTTTGCATGTTCTCTCCGTGCATGCGTGGGTTTTCTCCAAGGACTCCAGCTTCCTCCCACCATCCAAAAACATGCTTCATAGGTTAATTGGTCACTCTAAATTGTCCCTAGATGTGGATGTGACTGCCCCTGCGACAGACTGGCGACCCATCTTTTATCGAGTTTGTCATATTCTGTTTTGCAGGACTATGCTGTTTCCACTGTGCCAGTGCTGGAAGGGCTGCACCTGAAGAGCTTCTGCAGCATGGGTGGACCAGGCCTTATTATCATCGGCTC
Organism: Oryzias celebensis; assembly: GCA_014656515.1. Classification (NCBI taxonomy): domain Eukaryota; kingdom Metazoa; phylum Chordata; class Actinopteri; order Beloniformes; family Adrianichthyidae; genus Oryzias; species Oryzias celebensis. The sequence continues at coordinate 12,423,020 of BNCR01000004.1, read as the reverse complement.
CAGTGACCCAGCTCAGAAAGCCCTCAAAGTATGTAGTTTGTGTGGCGTGCACTTACGCTTTCACCATTTGTAGTCCTGGAAAGGTCTAAATGTACTCATTACTTTGACGCAGCTGATTTGGTTTGTCTAATCCTCAACCTGATACATTATGCAGAAACACTTGTGTTTTGTCTTTCTTTTCAGTCGTTTTGATTCTGCAGTTTTCAACAAGACAGGACATTGCTCTTGTAGATTCAGAGCAAACTACCTTTTGGCAGTTTTAATCCCTTTGCAGAATATCCTATTCTCTGCTAATTTGCCCCTGGTACAATCCCTGCAGCTTTTGTCCCTCCATTAATAAGTTTGTCCTTATCACGGTAAAAAACAAACTTTAAAACATTTAGTTCAAAAGCAGCAGCAGAAATATGCAGGATACAAGATTAAAAAGGACAACGACATTGGAACAAAATGGCTTACATCATGACATAAAAAAGATTGGTAGTTTGTGCCAAGAGTGTAATAAAGCTCAGCCCTTCCCTCCCCTAGAATTGTCCCTTGAACTCCAAAACTTCAGCATGTGTGCCTTTTTTTTAATGCTACACATCAGTGAAAATCAGTGGAGTATGAATTTGTACAGCATACTGTATATCATGTCTCAAGCATAAGAGAGGCATTTAAGAGCATACACCCCTGGCCTTGACAGATCCTCTAGGGAAGATTGCCTAATTAACCTCCAAGTGGGATAAATCCCCCTACTGGTTGAGCTCAAACTAGAGAATAAAGAGCGAACGGAAACCAGCAAACAGAGCATCTTCCCAAGGCCAAAAAAACAGAACATATTAATAAATGGACTAATTATTTTTATTGTCTAGAATTTACTTATGGTATCTTTACCCCATTTGTTCTCCTTAGTAATTAGCTACTTGAGCTAAGAGTGGCCTTCAGCAAAACTTAATGGCAGCCTGCTTGCTGTCTAATCAGGGTTTACGTCACCTTGCAGCAATTAGCTTCTGTTTTAAAGGATTTTTAACAGCCCTGCATTTGTAATTAGGTAATGTTCTGGTTCTAAGGGGAGTAAGATCTAGTAAATAGACTTTTAATGAATTCAAACTGCTTGTTTTGGATGTAGATTGCAGCTATGATGGAAGTGAGGCTCTTAGTCTGTGCACTCTTGGAACAAAGAGTGTTTTGTAAAACTCAAAGTTGGAGCCCGGCTAAGTAATGTTGTCCTCAGGGAGCAGTATGTTCTGACTTGGATGTTCACCACTAAAAGTAGAGGATCTGACCTGATTTAAAAAAAAAAGTTTACATAATAAAAGTTGTTGAATACAGAGTAATATTTATTTGCTTCTTGTGTGATTAAAAACAGATCTCTACGGAGGTACATGTTGACCGGATGGATTGTATCGTCACATCTTAGGCCATTATTGCCAAGCTTAACACATAAAGTCATCCGCCTGAAATATGGACTTCTTCACAGGCGACAGCACCCACTCCCTGTATGCTCACAGTCCCTCCCTGTAGCTGACGGCCGAGCAAGTTTTGCGTCATAAGTCAACCCTTTGTTCTTTAAACCCCATTTGATTCATGAACCCATAACTCTCTGCTTGTCAGTGTTTGGTCTCCACCTCAAGGATGCTTTCAGACTTCAGTTTCAGAAATGATCTCATTTCTCAGTGTAGTGGAATTTTCTTCCTCGGGCCTTGTTTTCTAGAGCTGTTACTTTGGTTTTGCTTTTTTTTATATTAAGTTTCCATTGTTAACTTGTAATTATCACAAAAATAAATACCAAAATAAGGGACTGATGTCAGGAAATGGTAAGTCCTCCTCAAAAAGAGTAAATTTGCAGAAATGTTCTTATAAAACGAGCTACTTCTAAAACAAAGTGTTGTTGTTACACAATACATACATTTGGTTGGTTTGTGTTTATTCGCATAATTATCATTTAATGGAATCAGTGTAATTGGGAAATTGTGTTTTTACGACATTTCTTGAATGTCGCAAAAATTTTGTGCATCCGTGTAATGGAAACGCAAATACTGACCCAAAGCACACCTCCAATTTGCACAAGAACTCTTTACAGAAGAAGCGGACAGCAGGTATTCAATATGTAAGGGAGTGACCAGCGCAGTCGCCAGATATAAACCCCATTGAGCTGATGACTCATCCAGCCAATTCAGCTTATAGGAGATGCTTCTAGAAGAGTGGGGGAATTACCTCAACAAACAAACAGCTAGAATGCCAGAAAGTCTACATTGCTGGAATAGCAGAAAATGGAGGATTCTTTGACAAAAGCAAACGCTATTTCAAATAAATTCATTAATTCATACCATGTCAATGTCTTGACTACATTTTCCATTCATTTTACAAGTCATTTAGTAAATGAAAGTGTGATTTTTCAAAGAAACCACAAAATTGTCTGGGTTACCCCAAACTTTTGAAAGGTAGTGTATATGTTTGAATTGAAAAAAAAAACAGCAAACCAAGAGAATGTGTTAAAAAAGTAATAAGGAGCATTGATTTATTTTTGGGAAAACCCATTTGACAGAACACATTTTTTCCCCAAAGCATTTAATACGATTTTAGACAGACAACATACCGGTTACGTCATCAAGGAAAATCCAAGAAGAGCCCTTGCATTTTTACTATGACATTAATATCAAAGCACAAACAAACTTTCCTGGTACATCCACAGGAAGCTCTTTCAATCTCCACTCCTCTTGGGATTTGGGAGAACACCAGCATTTGGGAGAAAAAGGGATTATTTTGAAACTTTTTTTTTTCTTTTGGGTGGATACAGTTACTGAATTGAGCTTCTGATAAATTCACATGAAGAGCCAAAAAATTTAAGCTGATTACCACAGAAAAGAGCATCACTTCCAACAAGTTGGCATAGCTTTTATTAATCCCCATCTGAATGGGCATTTTATTGGCTTCCAGTAAATTCTCTGATTTTATACATCTGACTGAGCACATTTGGCTGTCCAGTTACCCGTTTTAACTGGATCTTGGTCGCCATCCAGCAGAAAGGCACGGTTGATTTCCTGATGTTGTTTGACAGCCTGAATGGTTGTGCAGAAACTCAGGACTTTTTTCTTTGTTGAAGTTGAAGACGATGTAAAACTCAACTAATTAAAGAGCTGATCACAAACCCCTGAGGACTAGATACACTCGCTGAAAGTAAGACAAAAGCTGTGGGACATTTTTTTTGCACCTTTAAAAAAAAAGTTATTTTGCTCTTGTGACATTCTTGCTAAAGTCAAAGTCAAAGTGTGACCTTTGGTGGGGTCAGTGATTCATCTCTTTGCCTCTTCTAATTCCACAGTGTGAGGAGAAGCACTGGTCTTTTAAGACAATCTGTTTAACCCCTCATGTGTAACCTACCTGACACAAAATGTTCACATCTGTAGGCAGCCACCCTTCCTGTTTGACTGTGGCGATCAATTGTTGTTTCTGTCTTCATCCGGCAGATAAAATAAGATGCTAGAAACTGTTTTTTTTCTATTGTGACAACCAGCAGCAACACATGTGCACCATGATGAGATTTGGTGGCTGTTACTCTACACCAAAGTCACTGACTTTACCTGTCAGATGACTCAAAACAATGTGTGCTTGACTCCCAATATGGCGGACAACGGTGTGACATAATTGCAAGGGGTCTATAGAGTATAAAATACATAAGTATAAAAAAACTACGGAAACACAAGAAGCTAAGTATAAAAAAGAAATTTCAATAAATAAATGACTATATAGTCCACTGTATACAACAACGGTCACAAAAGGTCACAAAATGTGAAGGGTACACGTGCCGCAAAGCGTTAAAAGTAATTATATTTTGCAGAGGTTGTGTAAAGTTGTGAGTTTCTTGTTAAAAAACAGTTGAGGTAGAACAGTGGGTTGTGTGGGGGCGTGAGTCCAGGAAGACCAGATACCAGATACCAGATAGGTGTTCCAGTTAAGGGCCTGCAGAAAGTAGATCCTCCTCGTCCTCTCTGTGCTTGCCTTCAGGGAACAGAAATGTTTCACTGTCTTCAACAGAGAGAAGAGTTCATTGTTGGGATGACGGAGGTCTTTCGGTATCATCTTTTCTGTGGTGCAGCAGCGCTTGTTGTAGATGGTCTCTAGGTCACGGAGCTCCATATGGAAGGTAAGCTCTTCTGATTGCACCAGGAGAGCTTTCCTGTCCTCCTCCCAAACAGTGTGTCTAAGAGCACACAAGCGCAGCCTCTTCTCATGCATCCAACTCTAGTTGTACCATCTGTGAAGTTTGTCATTTACAGGCTTCTTTTTAAAGCTTACAATTATGGTATTCACAGCTCAGAAAAGTGACAGCTTTTTTCTACTTTCTGTTTTAAGTCAGCAACACTGGTGTTATTTCTTGTGTGTGGAGAGGATTTTCCCAGGAAAACCCTGACAAAGTGCTTATAACAGCACATTTGCTTTCAGTTTAAATCCTTTGCTAACGCCTCATATTTTTGTAAAGACCCAAGTCCTTTTTATTTGTAGAAAACTCTTGCGGTAGTTAACTTTTTTTTTTGTAAACGCCCTTTTGGAGTGAGGGGGGATTGAAATGTAAAGGTTTTAGACGACAACACTCATTTAGCCAAAAATCTGTGCAGTTTCCTCCCAGTGATGTGCGTCATCACATTTTCTCACTGCTACAAGTCTAAATTTATAAGTACGTCAAGGAAATGTCACCGTTTCTTGATGCTATGTGGAAAGCACTTAACAGAGTGCACAGTTTTGTGAGACTTTTATGCTACTGCTCATATTACTGGCTCTGCACTTTCTCTCCCCTCCCTGTCTCTGAAGCATTAGTCTGCACGTGTTCTGCTAGTAAACATAAAGAGGCACCTGTCCCAGTTCGGGTCATAACATCCTCAAACTCTCGACTTCCACTTGACTGCAACCTCTCCCTTCTTCTTCCAACCTTTATTTGATGTAAAAATCCGATTGTTTGCTAAACCAGATCGCTTGTCAGCATCTGTGTTCTTCATTTGTCCCCTTCAGGCTCAGTGAAAGCCTCTTCCTTTTTATACTGTTAATCTAACTGTTGTGCATCTGTCTATTTCAGGGGTCTGCAATGTTTAATGCTAATAGAGCCATTTGGACCAGTTTCTTACTGACCAAAAACCCAGCGAGAGCTGTAAAGCCCCACTTCCCCCTCTAAAAAAACACTTTATGGATTTGTGGCCATTCATTTATAAAATTTAGCTTTCATACATTTACAATAATGAAATTATATCAGTGTCTTATTTGTCTGTGTATAACAATTTTAACTTCTTTTTACCTGCGACAGACTGACGACCTGTCCAGGGTGTATCCCGCTTTTTCCCAACAGTTGTACTGGCTCAAGCAACCCCATGACCCTGAAAGGATAAAACGGGTTAAGAAAAAGGAAGGATGGACTAATTCAGTGAATCCTTGTTCTTTTCAAAATAAAATACAGCCTTTGTCACTTATGATTCTCATTTATATGGATTAAAAATGGAAGAAATTCAAGTCAATATACCCTCATGCTTTTTCTACGGTGGCCCTGAAGAGCAAATCAAATCGACAAATCACTTGATGCAAAATAGCCATCTTATTTTTATCCATGTTCTATGAAATACAAGCATAACAACATTGGTATAGGATCAATTTTCATTTAAAAAAAAAAAAAAAAAACCTAAATGCAATCAAAGAATTAAGAACTTTTCCTCTGAACAGCAGTTTTTCCTGTTGTGCAGGAGATGATAAGAAAATTAGCTTTAAGCTTATTCTGATCATAAACAACTCTGCCTGTAGATTAAACCTTTTTTCATAATTTTGTTTTTCGACATGTTAAAAATCTAACCGTAAATGACATAAAAGAGTCCCAATGGAGGGATGAAAGAGCTGCGTGTGGCTCTGGGCCCTCAGGTTGCAGACCCCTGGTCAAACATCATGTGGACTGGCAATGTTTCTTTTCCTACTTAAATGTAACTTTATGTCTCCCACTGCTCAGATTATGCAACAAATGAGCGATCATCGCTATGACAAGCTGACTGTGCCCGACGACCTCGCCGCGAACTGCATCTACATGAACCTGCCTAACAAGGGCAACGTGCTGCTGCACTGCACAGCGGATGAGTTTCCAGAGAGCGTTAAGGTACCTTCTCTAAAAACTTGATTACTGTCTTGCACAACCCCGTGGTAAGATGTGTTGGAGGATGGACCACCGTCAGGACAATCAGGTCGGTTTGGTTGCTTTCATTTTAGGAGAACTGCTCTTTATCTGGTCCAGGGGAGGAAAAACCGTTGAACCCTGCAGAGCCACACTAACCACAGTCAGAACTGGTTTTCTCTCACAACAAAGAGGCCTATACTTTGAGGGGAAGTGGCACTTTGCCGTCAAGTTACCAGTAAACATCCGGAGTTGTTGCAAACAAAAAGATGCAGATTTTATAAAATTAACCTCTTCTAAACATATATTGTCGGAGGCCATTTTCCAGTTATAAGCCTGCAGAAAATGTGACAAACGTGACGGTTTTTTGTTTATTTTTTAGGTTTTTTGCAGTGTGACTGCACAACAAAGTGTGTTTAATTCTTGTTACTGAATATGAACAGCACACATAACTGCAAGTCTGAACTCATTCATTGCTCAAGCACTGAACTACATTACCCATCAAATAGGACTCTCATCTTTGACACGTATTTCTAAATCCAGCTTGTCTGGACAGTGGCTCTGTTGTTTTGATGCTTGAGGTCACTCCACATTGCTATAAATCAAAGCATTCTCACAGGAATAAACCTGCAATCTGCAGAAAACAGTTCTCAGACCTCAAAATATACTCTGTGGTAGAAGCCCTAAGTCGAGCAAGGTTTTTTTTAGAGAAAGGAATTCAGTAAATTACGCATCTTTAGACTCTAATCCACAGCGAGGTCTCAGAGGGACCTGAACTTGTGCATGATAAAGCTGATCCGTTTATTTTATGCAGCTCTGAACGAGACATTTGGAGTTTCTGGTAAATGTTTTCTCCCATGTTGCCATTCAAACTTACTAGAAGTTTCACTGGTACTTTAGCAAGAATGTAATTTTATGAACGTAAATGAACGAATATTAAAAGTAAAGCAGCAGAAGAGGGGTTTTTTTTAAAGTTGGCTGTCATATCGCACAATGGGAACTTTCTTCCCGGGGGAAAATTATGTGGAGATTTGTTAACACAATTATGCTGAAGCGCTGCACGACATCTACTCCTTCTTACCCCAAATACTGCCTGTCCTGACCCCTGGTCTATTTTTAGCTGCTAATGTTGCATAAGGCTGCAGATCATGGGAGAGGATTGGTGGGGTCAGGAAAAGGGTGGAGATGGAGCATCTTTAATTGTTTGCAGTTGTTTAGAGGTTTCTGCTTTAAACTGAAGAAGGTGAGAAGAAAAAATAGGTCCCCACCAAGCAGGACTGAGTCAACTTGACCTGACGTATAAATCTCAATAATGAGAACTTGGCTGGAAATGATTGAAAAAGGACACCCTTTGGATTCAGAGGTGCTATAAAAGGCAGGGGATTTACGGATGTTGTGTTAAGGGAGTTAGGCAAAAGCTCAATCTTTCCTGACTTGAAGCTCCGGCTGTACGACATGAAATGAAAAAGTTTTTCTCATTTTATGTGGTCGCAGTAAAACTTGTTCATTAATCATTCAGAGAGGAAAGCATACACACCTGTTGATTTTTCCTAGAAGTCAAATCCTTCTGACTTTCACACTGCTTATTTCTTTCCACATTTGAAACATGTTTTTTTTACCCAATATTTGAAACTCAGATTTATTGCTTTGAGATTACCGTAGGATTCATTTTAAATTATTGATGGGTTCTCTTAAAGGATACTCTGCATTTGCCCTGTCCTCCATGGAGACCAAAGATGAATTCGTCTTACTAAATGTTCTGAGATGTTCTGTGTCTAGAGTTTTTGGATTCTGTGGGCAAAGCACCAATGAGCTATGCTGTTAGTATTTTTTTTCATCAGTCCACACTCTGTTGGGTTAGGAATCAAGCAAACCAAGCTTTGCATTGTTGCAAATGTTAAAGGGCTGTTTAAAACTGAGCCCTGGAGATGACATTAGAAAATCTTTACTGGAATAAGTAGCTCCTTCAAATTAACATTCTGTGCACACAAATTACTATTTTGTGTGATACTTTAGTTAGCATTCTATGCACACAAGTCAGTATTTAGTGCACAGAAATTAGTTTTAATTCATTTTGTGGGCAGAAGAAACTCATTTGTGTGTATAAGATACTACTGTGTTCATAAGATACTACTTTGTGTGCACGAGATACAAATTTAAATAAACTAAATGATACCCTGTGTGCACAAGATACTAACTCGTGCATACGCAATGCTCACTTGTGTTAACCAAACGCTAATTTGGGGGAACAATTTTATATTATTTTTTAAATGTGACCATGACTTAAAATGCTCTGTTTTTTAAATATGTCCAAAGAATATATGATTTGCTGAGTTGCGAGCAAATAAATATAAACATTAGGATAATAATCCCTGATGAAATTCATTTGATTCCGCATGGAAAACTATGACGCCGAATGAAACATCGTTCCATACTCTCAGCAAAGAGACCAGCCCAAGTATTGCATGATTAACAGTGAGGTCAATAGAGATTTGCTCTTATCTAACACCTGCCTCTGGTGGTTTTTCTAAGGAACTGCATCATATGGTACTTCTGGTTTGCTTCTAATTCAGAATGGAAAGTGGAGGCTTTCTTAGAACTAATCCACTCCCTATAAGCGCTGTTCTAGATCCATGTATCATCCATCACCAGTTTACTATACTAGAACAAGGCTTTAGCCTGGATGAGTTCTAGTATTACATATCAGAAGAAGTCTGGCTTTGGATCAGAACTTTAGTGCACCACTAGAAGCTTTGTCAGCCGTATTGCATCATGACACATAACTGGGTTTAGTTGGTCCCCTCGGCTGTGCTTTAAGGCCTCTCTCAGTATCACAGCAGGGTTGAAGAAAGAGTTTAAAGAGAAAAATATCCTGCTTTGGACATGCAGTAGGAAAACAGTGGTTTTCTTCTGGAAAATGTCCACAGGGTGACACACTGCTTTTACAAGGGTCTTTAGAGAATGTTGTAATAGTTCTCACCCCCCCACCCCACCCCCACCCCCTTTCTTTTTTTTTTTTTTTAGCTTTTGCCTGGAGACAAGGAAACCTTTAATGTTGGCTTTTTAACTTCATGTGTCTCTTCAGGGCTTTGTACTACAGGAAAGTAAGAGTAAACAAGTGTTGCAGACCTTCTCTTGGGTCCACTTCTAGAAACAACTTCTCCTATGTTACAAACTATTTGTTTAAAATTTCAGTTGAATATAAAACCAAAAAGTGCGAGGATTATTAAATCCAGTGATCTTTACATTACGATGATGCAGTTTTTATCCAAGATTTTTTTTAAATGTCGTTTTTTAGGATACGGTTTGTGAAGAGCAACAGTAGTTCATTAGAAATTCACATCTGAGTTATAGGCGGGTCTGTTGGCACGGAAGTAAGCCTCCTCTTATATCCCGTCATCCCCTTGTTTACACACTTTACCACTAACTTACAGCCCCTCACAACCCCAACCTAACACTACTAAGGAAAAATGGAAAAATCAAAATCACAATTTCCTCAGTAGGCCTTTGAGCGGACATTTTAGCTTTGCTTATTAAGAGCAAGTCAATGTAATTGCTTAGTGAGTATTAATGTTGTTCTTTGAGTCCAACAAATGCTTCAAAGGTAGTTGTTAATGCTGATTTTGTTTCTTAATGCTCTTAAAGTTGAAGCTGCCATACGAGCACTCACGCATTTGTTTAAACAACATGAATCTTTCCTGTCAAGTGTTTTGGGTTAAATCAGATTTAACCCCATAAACACAATTTCAATAGCTTAGAAAGCTGCAGTTTAATGTCCATGCTCTGTCTTTGATGTTTGATGTCAAACATCAAAGATGGGGCACACTCCTTTCTTTACAGTCAGTTATGCTCCAGTTGTCAAAGACTTACACGGTGCAGAGCTTTGCAAAGCAGGCTGTCAGTCTTTAAATGCTCAGCTCCTAAAAATGTGTTTCACTCAGGGAAATTCCCTTTATGGAGCAGGGCCCATAAACAAAAATGCCTGTCATGCATCAATAAACCAGTGCACTCCACTAAACAGTGACCGTAGCTCTTTGAAGCAAAAAAAAAGAGGTTTGAAATAGGAGCCACAGAAGACTTATGCACATTTTAGTGCAATCTTCTGCTTGACCTCTAGATGTCAGCACATTCCACTGAATGCTTTTCCTGAAGAGTTTAGTCTGGAGCAAAAAATCTGTCAAAATGTGTGTGGAGATTTGGATTTGCAGAAAACAACAATTTGGAGTACTTTTTCTCTTCTAGAAGTATTGATTCAGCAAACAAAAAACGTCAAATATTCAGTTTTAGATTCCTTTTTTAACAGATTCTGTTTGTTATGTCTCTTTCGGATTTAGGAGACAAACCAACAAACAGCAATAAAAATCATAGAACTTAGTGCATCCATTCAGTAACACAATTGATCTCTTTTAAGTTCACTGGGTTGCTGGAGCCTGTCCCAATTACCATCAGGCAAAGGCAGGGTGCACCCTGGACAGACCTTCTAGAAACTCACATATTTCAAAATATGCCATAGATTTATATGAGATAGCAGGGTGTAACCTCCACTTCCTCTTTTGTCTGTTTTCTTCCCTCACAGGTCTTTGAGAAGTTAAAGGACCACATGCTGATCCCTGTGTCCAATCTGGAGAAGGTCAAATTGGATGGGGCTCTCACATGCTGCTCTGTGCTCATCAACAAGAAGAAGCCCGACAACTAAACATGCCCAGTAGCGGTCCTACAGTGAGAGGCAGCCAAACGAAGCCTGTCTCTACTAATTATAGAGACAAGTTAAAATTAAAAAAATAAATAATAACCTAGACCACTTAAAATGTATAGAATAAAACCAAATTCATAGGAAATGAAAGAAATCAGAGTGATCATGCGACTAAAGAAAATCTTTGAACAGTGTGACACATGCACACGATAATAAATCATAGGATACAAATGAATGTTAACAAAAATCACTTTATATTGATAATCTCACGACCTAAAAGAATGTGAATGACATAAAACTTCTACATATGTTTCCCTTTTGTAAATGTACAAATTGATCAAAGACAAACACATTCAAATCCTTACAGGATCTTTATACTTATATAAGACACTCACAAATACCATACATGCAGAAAAAATGTCTCATTAAAGCACTTTACACCCATGAGATCCGAATCAGAAACAGAATTACACTGAAGAGTCTTAAAAGGTGTGAATAGATATTAGGAAGTTTAATAGTTCCAGGGTAGTTGTCTTTTTAAAAATTAGGACTGCATACAAAAAGTGAACTGTGAAACAGTTCAAGCCCCTTTTTTCTTGTTCTGTCAGAGCACTTTTGAAAAGTGATGACAAATCTGTCCGTAAATCAGAAGAGGGATAGAAAAAATCCCATCCTTATTCGTTTTCAATCCTTAGCTGCTCCCAGATTGTCTAGAACTCTGTCAAAGAACAACAAGAAAGAGCTCTGGTGCTGGAAGCATCAGAACATCCAGATCTGTGTAATAACTACTTTAGCTGCTATTATAAAGTATACTTACTATAAAGCTGTAAACAATACAGTTAAATTCCTATTAAGTTTCATAAATTGCAAAAAATACCTAACATCTGAGGCAGAAAAACGTTATTTAGAATGTATGTTTTACCACAATAACTGTGAATACATTTTGCGTGTCTAAAGTATACACGTCTGTGTCTATGCCTGTTTCACAGCAATTAATTCAATTTACAGGAATGTGACTTTAAACTAAGATGCACTAAACTAATCCTGCTTCCAATGAAAGAAGTAGCATCAATGTCTTTAGATTTAAGCTTATGCAAATCGAAACTAACGTTAAAGGAAGTTTAAGTCTGACTACATTTCCAAAATAAACTAAAATTGAAATATTGCAATAAAAATGTGTTGCATCATGCAATGTTTATTACATTTATTTTTTTCTATCAGAAAGCATCATTTTCTAGCTTACAGAAATTTGGCAGAGTCATTATCTCAGTTTTTCTTGGAGTTTTTTCTCAGTGTAAAGGTTTGACATCTGTAAACTTTTGTTTTAAACTTTTTGGGGACAAATTTCAGTCTGAACAACTTTGCATACACTTGCAAAACATGCTATCTCAAACAGCAATTTGTGTAGAATTTAGTCTGTATTTGATCTTTTTTGCTAGTAAATGAAGTCAGACAGAAGCTATGGCCCAATTCCTTCACTTCTCACTATTTTGTGCACTGTATAGTCCATTCCCCTTTTTGAAGTGCTGTCCAAATGTACAATTCCAAAATCGAGTCGAAATTTCCCAGAAATCTCTGAAAACCAATGTGCATTGATGCTCACTAGATTGGCCAATATAGACCACAATGCATTGCGTTTGAACAAAAGTGAAAAACAAAAAAAAATTATAAAACATCTACGTTTTCATTATCAGAACACAGTGATTCCTAAATAGTTGTCGTAAAATGCTCATATTTAATAGATTAATAGAAATTGGTGACGTCACAAAAGTAGTCAGCATGGTGGTCAAATTGCTTGTAAAATTCAGGGCACTAGATAGTCCCGTTTATAACAGTTTGGGAGTTGGAAGGGAATTCAAACATAGCCTCAGTGAACAGATTGCACAGACTTTAGGGGGAAAAAAAAGCAAACCATCATCCTACCACCACCATGCCTGACAGTTGATATGAACAATTCCAAGTTTAGTCTTTAAAGTTCCCCAAACATTGTTACTGCAAATTATGGCTCTGCATCTTCAGTGTCAGTCGGTTAAAATGTGTACTGTTGTGATTATGCAGACTCTGCTTTGGCAAAACCTCCATAGAAACACACTCTTTCCTTTACACTTTAGATATTTCACTTTTTAACCGAGGTTTGTGGAGCCTGGGATCTTGTTTTGCTCTTTGTGGGGGTGAAGTTAATGTTACTTTAATCTATTGACATTTTTAAAAATGAACTCTAAGCAGTTTTAAATTTCCATAGGTGGACAATTTCTGTTGATAATTACATTTTTGTTAAAGAACAGTTTTTTAAAATTCACTTACTGCATTATCTGATATTACTTATTACTTATTTTACTTGTCAGACATCAGATATTTCTAAATCATGTTTGAAATGATCGTCAAACCTAAAGAGAGTGTTTATTCTCCATTACATGACTTTATCATTTGGTTGACAACAATGAATACATTATTTTTTGACAATTTATCCTGTCTGTGCTTGTCAAGATCTTACCCAACCCAAGTTAAGAACTTATTGCTGAATTCCAGAAGTCATTTGCACAGGTTCTATCTGGCAGTTTTGTAACAACACTGCAGAGGTTGTGAATATACTTTCTCATGTGTATTTTCCTTTACATCATTAGTTTTGCCTGGGGAAGGGCACTGAGAAAGTGGGCTAAACTTTCATTGATTGCAAACTGACCTTTGACAGAAAAATCAATTTGTTCCAGTAAAAACTCTGACGGAATTTCAGAATTTATGTAATGTTACTTATTTATACTCCCATATTACCAAATCAGTCATATGTGTGCTGGTCTCCAGTCATAGAAAATCAAACCTTAAATAGAGTGCTTGGCTCATTAATCTAAAACAATGTGCTTCTTGTGAATTCTTGTGGAGATACAAACCGAAGACAAAAAATGTCAAATAACACTTTGTCTTTTGGGAGCTTCAGCAGGACAGGATGTTGGAAAAATGCAGATGTGAGTCATTTCACTGAAACCAGGGAACACACTGTAAACAGATGAGACGCTGTAGATGTAGTAATAAAGAGAACGCAATAAGTCTTAAGTGTTTGTAGGCTGGAAGGCTTCATGGAAGCAGCATTGCTTCATTTAATTCATTTAAACATTGAAAACAGTTTTGATGAATTTATTTTATTGATGCTAAAATGATCAAAATCCTCACATTGTCCTACATTTGCTGTCTTGTAACTAGCACGAGTTCTGCTGTGAAGCCGCTCCATGAACTCCTCTAGAGACAGAGCTGTCTGCTGTTTGTTTGCACAAAGAACAAGCTCTCAGGCTCCTGTTTGATCTGTTTTCAGAGGCCTTTTTAGCACTTTAGTGCCCTCACCTCTGCTTTCTGGGAGTTCAACCCACACTGCCTGTAAACAGGTCAAACGGCTGTGCCATCACGCACCGACACTCCACGTTACGCTTCATCACGTCTGAGGCCGTTCTGCTTCTAAAGTCCAACTGCATCTAAAAGTTGAGGAAATGACATCATGAAGTGACTCAACCTACCCCCATTGACATTAGCGTTTGGGTAGTGATGAAACACGGAAAGAATTCATGTCGGGAGGAGAGGCCTGAACGCCAGTAAACACTCTTTTAAGGTTTTTTCTGATTTCTCCCAGCAAATTCTCCCGCTTTCTCCTTTTTGCCTCATGGGCACTGTGGGCTAACTGACCAGGCCATGATGTCATGCGGCAGTAGATGTGATGACCTGCCGTTAGAGTGTAACAGCAGCATGCTTTACAGAAGGCTGCAGACTGGAGCTCCACTGGCAAAACGGAGTTGCAAAGCAGTTCTGATTTCTGCATTTCGTCAAAGTTTTCCTCTAATATTCACCATCATTCATTGGGATTATGAAAAAACATTTAACACCTTGCTGACATCTAAATATTTACCAGCTTTAGTAAAACCCCTGAAAAGTGCACATTTTCTATTTATTTTAACAGATAAAGTTCACATTTAGGTACTAAAAATTCTCCCTTTGTAGACCTTGTTGCTCATTTCTCCTAAAAACAGGCTGAAATATTGACTGAGTAAACACACAGCAGGTGTCTCTTGTCTGTTTGTTCATCTGAGATGAACTCAGATACATGGCTTTCTGCTCACGCCATGCAGCTTTTATTTCAAAGTGCATCATGGACCTGCAATGAGTCAAAAAAAGGTTTCAACATACTTTGTAGCTCAAACCTTATCTGTAAATCCCTGATTAGAAAAAAAGACCATTTTTGCCATGATATGCATTTCTTTTTTGCAAATGTAAACCTTCTACTGTAAACCCTCTTATGCTTTACAAAAGACAGCTTACTGATGCTGCACTGACAGCAAATAGTGATGGCACAGTAGCTTTGATTTCTGCGTTCCTTTAAGATCTAAAACACTATAAACCTGGAATTTCTTCTAATAATCCTTTCACCAATAGTTATGTTGTAACTGTCCCATCATAGATTTTTTTTTTTTGGATTTGACAAATTGTAATAAATACTGTAATGATCCTAAATTGAGCCTTTTGTCTGTTTTGTTTATTAATAAACAATTTAACAGCTGTGTGTTTGTCTTAGTGTTAACTATTCATGACTGGCTCACAAATACCTCAAGGCCTCCTTCTTTATTAATCTCTACTGCCCTCTAGTGGTGCTATAGGTGTAAAACAGATTTTACAAGTTTTGGAGCAGGAAAAAGTAGGTTGTACATTTCTTTATTGGGAAATAAAAGCTTGGCATACATTTACAATGTATTGCAAGAAATGCAAAACATGAAAAAAAAAATATTTTTGGATAAACATCTCACCTTTCTTTTTTCCCTTTACATAAGTAAATAGATATCTTCGGTATTATAATAAATATTACAACAATAAGAATATCATTTTTAAAGTAACTTTTTTGTAGAATACATGACAAAGCATATTGATAAATCCCTACAATGTAATATGTTCAACTAAATTAACTAAAAGTTACAAAAAAAAAGCCTCTATGCTAAGCTATGCTCTCAAAGTGCTGTTTAAATACATTACAATAACAACACATGTTTACACCAAAGAAAATTACTTAAAAATAAGTTTTAAATGTTGCAATGTTGCAAAAGTCCCTTTTTGAAACAGTACTAGAAGGCTATAAGACCTTTTTACCAGTTTTACAGTGAGTTTCAGTGTGTTGCTTTAAGCATTCAGGCATATGACATATTTGTGTAAACGTTGCCTGCAAACTGTCCATCATCATTCCGACCCTTGCTCCTGTCCTGAGGCTCAGCCATTGGCAAATAGGAATCATTTAGAAAGTCGTTTTCTGCATTAAGGCTAACGTAGGATGAGCCATCTGGGCAGAAGCAGACACACCATTGGGAAAGCTTGTGTCCTTCGTCGGGACCTCCTTTCTCCATAACCTGATCATGTAGGTAAAAGTTTACATCGAGACAAAGAGGGGGCAGCTCTTTTTTAAGGGTCACGTAATCCAGGAAGACTTCTGTCCCAGTTCTCCCATTAACCTGTACTTCACTGGAAAAGCTTTCAGCAGACGACAGGGGTTTGGGAGATTCGTCTAGCAGCTTCCCTGATTGTGGGACGTCATTTTCAGACAGGATCTCCAACACTGATGATGTGGTTTCTTCAAAGCACTGTTTTGCTCTAAGAGGTGGCTGCTGAAGACACAGGAAGACATGTTTATAAACTGTTTTCAAATTAAAGTTAAGAAGTTTAAATATGAACCATTTTGTGGCAAGAAATAGCTCCAATATTCATGTAAAATCATTTAATTTACCAGTTTCTGCCTGCTGACTTCTGTCAAAAAGCCTTGGAGAACTTTTTCCACATTAGGCACAGGGGGCCAAAAATAATGCTTGAGTTTACTTAAAAAAAAAACACACAAAACCTTTAAATTTAAAATACAAAGTTAAGTCACAGGAAATTGTTTTTTCTTTTTTTTCAAAAAACGTTACCTGCGATAAAAGAGAAGGATTGAGATGAGGACCAGTCCTATGAAAAAGGTGGCAATAAAGAGGACCCATAGTAGGAAAGAGTCTAAAAAAACAAACAAACAAAGATCAATATGAAAATTTGTGTTTGTTTGTTTTTCTGCACAATCTCATTTGGAGCTTACCCCTGTTTGGTGTCATCTCACCAGTGAATGTTTCTGACCAGTCGCTCCAGTTTCCAGAGTATGTCAGCCCAGCAGGTTTAGCTCTGATCTTTACTCTGAAATGACTGCCGGCTGGAACGTTCATACATGTGTGAGTCTCGCTGTCTCTTACTTTCTGGAGACACATGGGAAAAATACATATTTATATGAAGTGGCCCAACATTTTAAAGAAGTTCACACTATGTTTGAAATTCTTTCGTTTGGCTCCATCTAGCGGTAAATTAAAGAAGTACATCATAGCTAGGTTTTGAAAGGAACCTTTTCTTTAATCTACTTCATCCTGCAACTGCAGAAAGAGTTTTATTACCACAAGCAAAGATTTCAGTCAGTGATGGAGCAAGAACATTTTGTGTGTGTGGGGGGGGGGGTCTTCAGAAGGGTGGCAAATAAAAATAGTGGAAGTGAGATCCAAGGATCAAAAATACGTATAACAAGACATATAAAAATATCTAACAGTTTTATCATTGATGAGTTAGATTTCGGCTAGGGCCAGGGTGCTGGTGACCCAGACGGGCCAGAATACACAATACAGGAGCTAGCAAATAGTTTGGGGGCCTCAAAATTTCATTTAAAATATGTGCTCTTGATCTCCCTTGATCACTTCCTTAATTTCAGATTACAATGTCTGCATTGTAATCTGTCATTTGGATTCTTTACCCCTAGATGCCTGAATTTATTTCCAGCTATGAACAAACATCACTTGTACGTTTTTGCTTTCATGTAGATGCTAAATTAAAGCAACTTTGGAGTCAAAGTGGGTGTATGCATATTTGCATCAGTAAGTATCAAGAGGTTAAGTCCACCATCTGTCCTCCTGCACTCCAGCTTTAAGCACCAAATTTCTGATCACTTTCTCGTTACAGTTTCATCATCTACATGTCTCTTTAAGTCTGTCCCAATCATCACTCTCCCTGGATCACAGCCATTTTTCTCTAGACTGTCTCCTTTTCTTCAAGCTCACATCCATCCTGTAACAAATTTCTCCATTATCCCCCTATCTGAAACTCTCTTCACCTCCAGAAGAGTCTTTGCAGACTTCTTCTTCATGCGCATTTTGGAACTCACCTTCCATCCTTCACCTCCTCTAAAACAGATATCAATCTCATACTGCAGCTGGGTTTCCAATAAAAGAGGAGGAGCTTCCCAGTCCAGACACAGCTCTCCTTTCTTCAGCGTTCCTCTCAGATGGCTCGGTGGAAATGTTTTGACTGTAAACATAAAGGTGTCCAATATTTGTAGTCTGTTTGTTGAGAACATTGAAGGTTTGTTGATGGTGTTTTTAGATCTTGGGGAACAGACCATAAAAGCAGTCCACCGTTAACATCTAAAACTCTAAAAAAAATCCAATTGTATTGATAACATAGTCCACGCAGATTTGCATTTAAGTTATTTTAATCATTTAGAATTTTTTTTTTTTTTTTTTAATGTGAACTTAATTTGCTATTTATTATTGCAAACAGTTTGACTCTGGCACAAAAATGGAATTTTCCATGAATTTATCAATTAAAATAAGATTCTCAAGAAAGATTTAATGTTAATATTTCTGACAAAAGAAACAGGAAGATCACTTACTAGAGTTTTTGAGCTTGAAGGCTTCGGTGAAAAAGGTTTTGTTGGATGCTGCTGAAGTGCTGATGAGCATGACCATAGCTTTTTTAGACTCATCTCCATGAAAATGACACACGTTAGTGATATTCCCACTCCTGCCGCACTCAGACCAGGGAGTCCAGTACGGAGACTCTCTGCAAGCCACACAAGAAAAAAAATGGAAATCATTCATTTATACAATTCTTTGTACAAAGATAGTGGTGTAGATTTTTATCCGCTTGCAGATAAATAGATGAAAGTACGTCTTTGCTTTCCTCGACAAAGCTGGCATCTGACTCAAAACTGTATGGCTGGATAGCTTCAATATTGCTCTGCATTTGTTGCACCGTCAATGTTGGGTTAGTGCTGTGAGGGGCTGTGAGCTAGCAGGAGAAAGTAGAAGCGACACCAACAGTACCACCCACAACTCAGATGTGATTTTCTAATGAACTACTGCCACTCTGCAGAAACTATGTCTGAGAAAAGGACACACTTTTTTTTAAATTATTATTATTATTTTGACAAAAAACTGCATAAGCATACTTAAAAGACCACTGGGAACGCTTTCACAATAGGTCAAAAGATGATCAGACTGGGACTTAAAGAAAAAGCACTTTGCCTGTGCCTGTCTTAAGCTGAGTAAAAAAGAACAGAGTTAAAATGGAGCAATCAAATGAATTACTTCATGTCTATCTTGTAGAACAGCTTGTTCTCACTTTCTTCAGAAACCTTGAATCCATTCCAATGACAGGTGACACTTTTCAGATCAAATGTGCTGCATGTTAGTGAGATGTCATCTGCAAAGAAACAAAACTTGATCAGTGGAATTTTTCGTTTTATTTCTTTGGTAACACTTCAATATACAGCTTACGCTGTATTTTTAATATACAAAATACTGCGTATCTATACTAATAATATTTTGTAAGTATGTTGTACTTGTATGTATGAATGTTGATGGCACTAAGCAATAAGCGTAACTATCATACCCTGGATGTTTATCAATACCTTTATCAATACATCTATCATTATGTCATGTATAAACATTGTTATTTACTATAAGTAGACTGTAGTCATGGAAACATGATGGGATGCTTCTGTTCTACGGAAGCATACAGCGAACAATGCTGTGGCTGATGTGCAGAATCGTGTGTCTTTCACAGGAGCACTAATCACATTAATTCACTTCAGGTCTGGCACCAAGAAACCATGCTGCCCCCACCCCATTCAACGTGTCAGCCTCACTGCTCTGTAACTCAATCACTGATAAAGTGCATGGATTTTTCTCAGGAAGCAGCTTTCAATCAACAGAACCATTCATCATGACACGATATCCCTGAAATATACCTTCTTCAGCTCCATAAGCCTATCCTTCAGTCTCTGGAGTTATCCAAACACAGCAGGAAGACGTCATCATGCAGCAAATCTGCAGGCTAAGCCTAATGTCGGAAACTGCTCTACTTACGAGGTTCACCCTGTTTTCATGTATATGTCTACATCCAACAGAACTCCTTCACAGGATCAATATGTTACCCTGATGAAGACGACCACAGCGATGTGGGGTCTTTGTCACAGAAAAAAAGGAGAGTAAATGAGTAATACGTGTAGTTACAGAGTAACTAAGGGTTTAGTATATTCTAAGGCTGATCCACCAGTAATTAATAATTAATAATACGGAATTAATTAAGTCATTAATCTTATGCACTGTACCTACAACATTCTTACCCTACATTTTAAGTACATCATAATTACAAAATATCATTACTATACCAAAAAGGTAAAATGTGTATTCAAAGCATAAAAAATAATTTTTGAATCATTTTCTTTTTTATATTTGTTCATTTGACCTCCAGGAAGCCTCACCTGCACTTTGGGGAACCGTGGCATGCACAGGTTCTGTCCACCTGCTCCAGTGTCCTGCATCTTTATCATAGCCACATTTAACAGAAAGCTGAACCTCAATCTCCTCACCTGGAACCAGTGAGAGCTCCAGGTTCTTCTTATCAGTCTGAAGTCATAAAATAAAAAGATAATCAGTCATAACAGTAATT
The DNA here is from genome assembly GCA_014656515.1 of Oryzias celebensis. Taxonomy (NCBI): domain Eukaryota; kingdom Metazoa; phylum Chordata; class Actinopteri; order Beloniformes; family Adrianichthyidae; genus Oryzias; species Oryzias celebensis. Next base: position 12,402,441 of record BNCR01000004.1, on the reverse strand, counting down.
CTTACATTGTGTCTGTAGGACTAAATCTGTAAATGATGATCAAAAAAATGTTTATGTAGCTTTAGTGAAAAATAAAAACACCTCTATGTGTCTTTCTTCTTGGGTTCTAGTGCAGTAGCGAATTTTGTAAGTAGTATACTCGAGTTCTTCCAGTTTTCCTGTTGCCAGCCATGAGACCTGCAGTCGTCCCGGCCCATTTGGTTGCAAAGTCACATTAAATCGAGGGTCTGGAAGATCTACAGAAAAAAAGAAAAATGCTTGAATTTCAGTGCCTCCACTGTAGAACACTTTAAGAACCATCGGGATTATGACTATTCTTTCTTTTCTGGTGTTTGTAGAGCGAATTTTCCATGAACCAGCAAAAAAGCAGTCTGGGAGAATTCTCAGCCAATAGTTTTTGACATACATCAAGCTTTCAAAGCGAAGAGGCAAAGCTTTTTTTCTTCCCTCCCTTTTTTCCCCCCTTATCCTGCTCCCCTGGCCCTCCTTAGCTCCGCCCCTTCGTCAACCACTGTCAAACCACATTTCAGTTGTGATTCTCCACAGCAATTTTTGCTTAGTTAATCACCTTTAAGTCCGTTTAAGTCGATAATTGAACAAAGTTGCGTTTTTTAGGTGTATAAAACATCAAAAAGTGAAAGAGCTTTCAGGAAGGAGTTGAAACCACCTCTGAGATGCAGATGAAAGAGATGCAGCACAAGGTGGCAAAGGCCAAACAAAGGGTGATAACCTGTATATCAGGTCACAGATGGGGATGGAAATGTGTTGCCAGGTTCCACATGTGTGATGGAAAGATGGAAGGGGAACTTTAAGAACTGATGAATGAGACATATGTTCGAGAGCACAGGATAAAAGAGGTGGCTGTTGAGCAGCAGGAAGATGAGTAATGATGATGCAATGAGGTTGAGGTGGTGTCTTTTGGTGGTTGCAGGGACCACCCGCATAAACACAGCTTAGACTCAAGGTGGTGCTAAAGCAGTTCTTCTCTTGCCTTCTCACTTGAACTTTTTGTTCTTAATTTCTTGGTTGCTCATTTTAACTTTCTGGTACAACTTAATACAAAAATAAATAGTTGACTTTGAGTACGGGCTGCACGGTGGCACAGCGGCCAGCACTCCTGTCTCACAGCAAGGTGAGTTCTCAAGTGGAGTTCTCATGTTCACCCCGTGCATGTGTGGGTTTTCTCTTGGGACTCCAGCTTCCTCCCACAGTCCATAAAACAAACTTCATAGTTGAATTGGTTGCGCTAAATTGTCCCTAGGTGTGAATGTGAGTGCGTATGAGTGTGTGATTGTGGCCCTGCGGCAGACTAGCAACTTGTCCAGGGTGACTCCTGCCTTCGCCCACGAGTGGCTGGGTTAGTCCCCGGTAGTCCCGTGACCCCAAAAGGGACAAAATGGGTTTAGAAAATGAAGGAATGGATGGAGTTTTAGTACACGTGCTGCCACTCCCTGCCCTGCTGACTCAAAAAACCCCTCAATTGATAATTGAATGTTTTAGGGTGGAGGAATGATTTTAAATCAGAAAAAACAAAGCAGATTTCATTTTAGTCTATTGTTTGCATTACTCACCATCCTCAAAGGTATGTGGCAAAAATACTAGGCTGGACCAACATTTTTGCTTTGTCTGTAGTACAACTTAGTTCAGATTGCTGTTTATTTGGTGAGACTCATTTTCTTTCAATATACTAAAAGGTCTGTGGAGTATGAGGGTCTGCTTTGGATCTACACCTTTTTTTTGGGGGGGGTATTGAGAAAAAAATAGTTTTCCTCCTCTATGAAAATTGGTCAGTTGAACATTCTAAAAAGGTGAACTGGGGCAGGCCTGTATTTTTGCAATCAACACCTTAGATTTATTTTTAATTGAGCTGCATTAGACTGCTAATAGAAATAAAACACATCCTTTGTTTATCATCTTCTCGAATTACTTTCCTGATAAAATAATCAGGCAAATATTCTTAAACGTATTTCAAACATGATCAAGAAAACAGGATTAATTTATCAAAATGTTGCTAAATTGTTGTTTTAAGCTGTCTCCTGCCTTGCCTCTGCTTAGATCTTATTTTATTTACTTTGTTTTTTTATTTTCATTCTGCCATTTTTGTTATAGTATGCTAATTTCTGGTAAGTGTTTTACCCTGACTTGGTTTGTACATAAATAAGCAAATAAATTATGTCAAGATTGCTAATTGATGTTTTTTTTTTCTGAATTAAGTATCTTTCAGATAATTTTCTGTTTGAGCGCCTATTAACAGTTAAAGGGACAAGAAATCATCCGAAAATTATGATTGATACAGGAAAATTCAAGTCCCTTCAGCACCAACTCTTTTCTTTAAGGCAAAAATAAGGGAAATTAGAGAATCTCACAGTTGTCCTCCACGCACACAGTCCGATTGTAGAGAATGGTGTTGTTGGCAGGTTCCACCACTTTTATGTCTAGTTCCACAAACAGTTGGACATCTGAAAATGAACATATGTGCAGGAAAGATCCTTTTTCTGTCCTCTGGATTGACAATGCACATTTTGAGGGATTGCTTGAGCACATGGAAAAACAAACAAAACCAGTTAAATATGTTAAAGAGTCAAACCACGATATCACAAGTAAAACAGAAAAACTAAAATCGATGTCTCCTTACATACCTATCATAATTGTAGAGCAAAACATACGTTTTGTTGTCGAATGTCTCAAAGAAGCAGGTGAAATCTTTAAGTGTTCGAGTGTAACACTTGGGAACCTGCACATCCTTCAAGAGCAACATATCTGCCCCAGAAATGACAGAAAATATAGAGAATGAGAAAAATACTCACCCCAGTTTCCACTCAAAGACAAGTACCTATTTATTCTTTGAAAATGCAACAGATGACAGGAGTGAAAACATGCATTTTAATGTTGGTAAGCAAGTTTTTTTTGATGGCAAAACTGGATAAAATGAGACATTTAGTTTCAAAATAAGAATTAATGCTCAAATAACTTCTTTTTTTTTTTTTTTAATCGGTCGGAAAAAGAGTATATCACTAATAACAAAATATTTTTTGAAGCAGTAGTTGAAACGTCAACACGTAAGTTACTTTAGCAACTACAAAAAGATGCATTACAAACGCTGTTCTTTTTGCAGTAAAACAAAATACATAAAACTGGCAACCCCTACCTTCCTCTGATACATCCCTGACAAGTCCATTGGTGCAATGAATGCACAAAACAACAGGTACCATCCACCTGCACAGCAAGCTCATGGTAAACAGCAGTAAAGTGCTCAGGAGCACCCCGGCAGTAAAAGAAGCACACTCTTGGGTTTATCACTCAGTTTGACTAAATCACCCTCAAAGCAGGATGTGAGTTCTGTGTTCAGGGGAAGCTGACACCCCAAAAGGACTAAAAGGGGAGGGGTTAACATCCAATCTTGAGTTTTATAGCCTGACATAAAAAATATGTCTGCTAAAAAAATCAAAGCTGCAATAATTTAACTTTTGTATGTTCCTGATGTGAAGTGGAGCTAAATTTGGTGAGGGAAAGGGGGACATTTATCATATACAGTCATAACCTTTCATGCCCACTACTACAGACGTTTTTTACCCAACATGATCTGTGACTTTATATTTTATTCAACTTCCGAACTCACTTATTCTAGCGCAGGGTCACAGGGATGATGGGGCTTTTCCAGCTGCTGTTGGATGAAGGCAGGTTTTACGTTGAACAGTTAAACACTAAAACCAAAGAACAACCTATTTTCAGCAATCATCCAAAAAAATAAATCATGTTTTGGACTTTGGGAGGAACCCGAAGAAAACCCTCATATGCATAGAGAAAACATGCAAACCCCTCACAGAAAGGAGCCAGATGAGACTTGGACTAGGGGCTTTCTTGTGAGGTGGAGGTGCTAACCTTTACACCTAGGTGCAGCAGATCTGTGACTTTCCTTTTTTTTTCTGTGTAAGTTGATTTATTATTGTTTTTTTATTTAAGAATATTCCTGACTACATTTCTGCATTTTTCAGCACAGTTTCCCTCTGATCTGACTAGCAGATCTGCTGTTTAGGCAAATATTGAAAACTCTGACTTTCTACTATTTTCTTCATTCATTTTACATTTGTTAAAGGAAAGGTGCGATTTTATATGCAAACCATTTGCATCTGAAGCATCGTCATCTGTAGATAAGTGCTGATCAGAGCTTGATAAATATACTGAATTCTGAGGCTGGGTGCAGGGCACGCAAACTCTGAAACCTGTAATATTTCAGTGTGTGCAGTGTAGGTAGACCGTGGTCTGCTGTTATTGCATGAGACACAGATCTGCCCTATTGTGAGATAACAGATTCTATCTGATCCGTGCACTCGTATGAACTCTGTAGTGCAAGAAATTCTTGCAAAACAGATTAGGAACTTTTTTTGACCTTATCTATGATGAATACCAGTCTCTATGCAGCAAAGTGTGGTTTGTTGTGTGCGCACAGAGCGCACTCACAAATATGAAACTAAGAGGAAATGCAGTAAACTGAAGGGCTTTATTATGAGATTTTCTAGGCAGATATGTTCTGGGACACACCAACGTACTACGCTCTACTTTTACAGACACGTTTCTGCACATTCATTTACCATCAGCACTTTGTTTAAACTCTCTTCCGCTAGCTTATAACACCTCGAAAGCCCAAGGTAATATTAGAGGATTGAGCTATCCAGCCGTACAGTTCTGAGCCAGATGGCAGCCCAGATGAAGAAAATGAAGACATCGATTGGTCCATTTGTCTGCCAGTGGATGCATCAGAATTGCAATGGAGAAGGGAGACTTTGACCCGTCCACGGTTGTTGCTGCGTCACAAAGACAAACTTTTTCAAATCATCTGCTCCTGATCCATCATGATTTGAATTAAGAAATACTCAAAAATGCAGTAGTAATCTTAAATTATTTTAAATGTGTCCTCCATTATGAGAAAAAAATGCTACAAGAACATGTTATAAACACCAAAAACTGGATTTTCATCTGAGTGGGTCTACAGTTTTATGTTTTAGACTTTGGTTAGCATAGCAAAAGTTTTCATTCAGGACAACAATCCAGCTTTATCTAGCTACAGTAAGTCTCACACCAACTTTCAATCTAATTCTAATTTTCAATCTAACCAAGCTAACCATTCCAGAAAACAATGTCTAGGAGGCAGAAAAGAGGATTGATCTTACTGCTGCTCTACCTCACCTACTATAATGAAGTTTGGAGAATAATTAGAATTTTCATTACATTTATTGTGTATAATTTTCTGCTGAGCTAAGCAGAGGGAAGATGGTTTGATAAACTCAACACTGGCGGCCCTTTCCCCCAGTTTAGTAGGTTTACACTGGGCTTAGATTAGATCAATAACATATTTTAACGTTATGCTAAACTGCAGATTTTCTCTTAGTGTTATTAATATTACTATCTGCAATTTGTGCCGTATTACATGCAACTTACCATTAGCATGTTTGAATTAAAATTCAATACCAATCAGTTGCCATCAGGCTACTAGAAGTTAGAAGCTATGTTATGCTGAAGCTGAAGTATGGTGCACTCGGGTTCTTTCATCCTCTTTTCTTGATCACTCCCTCATCTGAGTGGGAGCGATTCCAAATGGATCGTCTGTGCTCCTGTCTTTGGCTGTGGACCTCGCCTCTGTCTCGTCTTGCAACCTCATCTGCCCCACAGTTACATCTGGATGAAGCCCATCTGCTACACTATTCAAACATGTAGTTTTAGAGTTAGATAAGCTAATTGTTCAGTTTTTTAACCCTAACCCACATCAGACAGGTGATATGTCAGAACCCGATTTTACCCAAATCTGTTTGAGTTTTTCTCAATGAGAAGGAGGGACTAAGGGCAGGGATGCCAGTTTAGCTTAGTCTTTATATTTTAGTTTAGCAAACAGCTGTTTATATTTTTATGACTGTTTTCTTGCATAAATACTGGTGTGAAGCCCATTGAGACAACTCTATTGGGATATTGGGCTATGTAAATAAAATGGAATTGATCTGAATTAAACACAGGCGACCTTCAGCTTGTATCTGTTTGCTCAGCTGCTGCAGAGGACTAGTTAAAGACAAAAAAAGAATTTGGTTTGTCCCTACCACCAAAGCAAACATTGGTTGTTGAACCAATTGTCAGGGTTGACGTGCGGACACAAATGCAGACGGCACCATTAAATGCAAAGTCATTCATTCATTCATTCATTCATTCATTCATTCATTCATTCATTCATTCATTCATTCATTCATTCATTCATTCATTCATTCATTCATTCATTCATTCATTCATTCATTCGAATGAAGTACTCGAAAACCAGACCATTAACTCATGAAGGTACAAAAACCACCTGACAACCAGTGCAAGGGAGACGAGGACTTATAACAAAGAGGAGAGGATGAGGTAATTGAAAACAGGTGTGCCAATTAAGGAGGGAGGGAACACACACCAGGAGGGTAGTGTCAAGAGACCTGAAAGAGCGGCGGTGAAACACAGGAAGTACAACCAACAAAAAAATAAAACAGGAAGTGAAACCCAAACACAACAACAACCAATGTCCTGGGTCCATAACCTCACACCAATGGTGACAAAACACTCCACTTTAAAAAGAAAACGTGTGTTTGTTGTATTATCACATTTTGCTAGATATATATTACAATGCTCATGAAACTCTGTTTAGGTATTTTTTTTGCAAATTTGTATTTAATGTGGCACCAGAAAAAAGAACAATTTACGTTCAATACCTATGAAGTGGTGTTGAATGATCAGCTGATTATTTATTAAGATAAGGAAACTGTCACTTATCTGGCCAATTTACCTGGTTGGGACAAATTGTCACAGAAGAGGTTTTAATCTTAATCCGACCATTTTATTAAATTCAAATTCATAAAAAACATAACTACCAGGTCAGAGAAGCTTCAGTTCTTGCAAAGCAGATGTCAATACTGTATCTTCAGCTCAGGCCCCATATTTCTACCTGCTTTCAAACTTTATGGCCTTTGGGTTAAAGATTTAATTTAACAAGCTGAAAATCTCAATTGAAAACTCATTTAGAAAATACAAACAGTGTTCCTGGTGGACGTAAACTACATTGTGATCCCAAACCTGCCATTTTTAAGCCCTCTTTACACCCCCCACCCCAATGATTGAAACATAGCTTGACCGTTTACATGAAAATATGTCTGTGAAGGGCCTGAACTTCTTTCTCAAGCACAGTTTCTTCAAACTACATGGGTTAAAAATACTTTCAGAGACCCTCATCCTGCTTCCTCACCACAAACGTAATAGAGACTTCAGGAAGCTGGCCCACTGCGTCAATGTTTGACAGACAGTTCCAGGCCTGTGGTTGGCTGGTGGAGGAAATCCAGTGACAGATCAGTTTCATGCAGCTGGACAGATCAGGAGCTCCTCAAGCGCCAACCCTCCCCTCATGTCCCGAGTTGCACAAAATATAGACTCCTCCAAAAGCTGAACAGAGACAACAAATAGAAACATGACTATGAACACGCATTACTCACATCACCACACAAAACGTTTACTCTGAGAGCTGGGTCATGACCTTATTCAGGCAAATGTTTATAATAAACTTTCAATTTGATGGAATTAGGTCTTTTCCCATAAAAAAATCTTTTAGCAAAAAAATAAACAAACAAAACATTGTATTCAGTGGTTTCACTGTAAAGCGTGACAGCCATTTGAATCAGTTCAATCACCAGGCTTGTTCTTGAGAGCTATTGATGTAAAAATACCACAACACTGAGAAAGTGGCTTTGAACTGGACCCACCAAACCAATGTTAGGTTCAGCATGGAGGTGAACTTATTTGAAAGGTAGTCTTTATATAAACACTTTCAACTGATCAATTTATCTTTGATTAGAGTATAATGCTAAGAGCATGATCTTTGTCACATCCCATTCTTGTAGAAAAACATGTGGATTTATAAAACAAACCCATCAAAATACGAAAAGTGAGACTTTATTTTTCAGCTATATTCTCATTTGATAAGGTCTCCAAAATATAAGGGTTTCTTCAAAAATATGACAACATTGTTAAACCATCACTATTCAAATCAGTGTAAAATGCACTCTAAAAAAGTCTTATTTTTTTTTATTTGGATTTAAAATAGTTTATTTCAAGCAGACAAGAAAAATATACAAGACATGTGTAACACAATCAATCAACAACAACAAAGATTTGCATCAGTAATCATGTCAAACATAGGATAACTAGGCATCAGAAAATTGACTGCTTGAAAGGGAGTGGGAGGAAGTGAACTTCTATAAATAATCCCACCCCGACTCGACCACACCATTTACTTTACATTATATATCAACCTGTTTGTAATTTATAATCAGGTATTTAAACTGTTCTGACAGTAATACAGGTCATTAAACATCCTTGAGCAAAAATAAGTCATGCTGTTAAGCATGTAAGTACAACACTATTTTTAGACTTGATTGGAGCATATGCAAAAACAAAAAGTACTACTACTACTACTAATAATAATAATATTCTATAATGTATATATAGTATAATAATATATAATAATATATATAGTATAATAATAAATAATAATATGTATAACATATATATATATATATATATATATATATATATATATATATATATATATATATATATATGTGAATAAATAAAAAATAATAGTAATAATAACAAAAATAATAACAAAATAAACAACAAAAAATAAATCAGTTTAAAAATCAAATAAATGTTGATTATTTTTTATCAGAAAAGTTGTATAAAAGTATAAAAATAGGCAACAATAAATCATTTATGTCTGAAAGGTCATTTACTTAAATCAGATATAAAGAATCAATAAGTGCAGGTTGTTTTATTAGAAGATCCTTTGTCATGAATTACACTTTAGGGAACCATGTCAAGTGGCCTTTGACCAAGACAGTATTCCTGCGTTCTGCTGCCTGGTTAACAGCCGCCCTTCTGGTTTGAACAGAGTTTATAAAGTTCTCCTCGTTGTTATGACTGCAGACTTTGTTTGTCAGGTCCATTGTCCATCAGCTGATATCACAGCAAGTAAGTTGAGCTCGAGTTGTCTGCAGGGCAGAAATTACTGCTGAAAATCAGGTCAAAGTTGATCTAAGAGTCAGTGGTAAATCCTAGGCGCCATATTTTCTTGAAATCATTGTTGATACTTATTTTGCATCAAAGAAAGGCTCAGACGTCCGTGACCACATACTTCTCAAAGTATTTCATGTTGGTGATTGCCATTGCCTTGGTCAGGTCCGGTGGACCAAGTGGTTTTACAAAGACCCTTGAATTTAGTACCCATGTGCTCTGGATCTGTTTCAACTTATTAACGAGTAAGCGTGAGTCAGCTGCAGCTTTTCAAATATCCTTGAGAATTACACTCTTTGGTCACTTTATTAGGTACACTTGTTCTACTGTTCTTAATGCAAATTTTTTATCAACCAATCACATGCCACCAGCTCAATGCGTTTAGGCATGTAGACATCCAGACGATCTGCTGCAGTTCAAACCGAGCATCAGAATGGAGAAGAAAGGTGATTTCAGTGACTTTGAAGGTGATGGTTGTTGGTGCCAGACGGATTGGTCTGATTATTTCAGAAACTGCTGATCTACTGGGATTTTCACACGCAACCATCTCTAACTAGAACTGGCAAGGTGTGACTAATAAAATGGCCGCTGAATGTAAAAGCAGGTCTAAAAATCAGAAAACACTACACTGAAAAGGCTAGTGTTGTACAACGTAAGGAAGAAAAATACAATGTTACTGATAATTTTAGAAAGCCCACCTCTAGAAGTAAACATTTTCTTAAAAGATTAAGCTACATACATTAAAACAGTTTGCTTCATGCGGTTGTGCCTTCACAGTGTTTTTATTTGTCTTTTTTGATGGATTTGTTTGTTTAGAGTTTTCATTATTATCTGCCAAAAAGAAAATCAAAATCCTGCACACTTTTGATGATGTTGAACACAGCTTGTACAATACATACATCAGCCTTTTTCTTTTTTTTTTTACACTCATTTAAAAAATCCAGGCAGTGTTAACTCAAAATGACAAAAAGCTAGATATAAAATTACTGTGCACTCTAGCACATGGTTGGACAGTGGATCTTTTTTTTTTTTCTCTTTAGATTTGATTTTTCGACTGTTAAATATTGAGTTTTTTATGAGTCTGTAATGAAAAATGGTTTGTTAACCATTTTAAATATGTCAATGTTTCAAATATACATTATTTTAACTTCTGATCAAACTTCATTGCACCACAAATACATAATCACCACAGCATACGGTCCATACACAGAATCTTTGTGTTTATAAAAACAAAACAAAAAAAAAAAAAACACAATACTTTAGTACAAAGCTTTGGGAAGCCGTTCAGTGCTCACTTACAACTAAATCTGTGTGTGTGTGTGTGTGTGTGTGTGTGTGAACCACATTCACTATAAGGCCTACATAATAAAAGCATAAAAGTAAAAACACTCTTTCAATATAAAATTTTAAGAAAACACATCAGCATCACACATTATTACTGTAATGTTTGGTCCATAACAGTTTTTTTTTTAATTATACACTCATTATACACACTTTTACATGCATGCCTTTACATAGACTGCTTAAACAGAAACATATTTCTTTATAGGATGACAACTCTCCCTCCTGAGTTAATTTAAAAACTAAAATATTAAAATTGAAGAGTTCGAATCAAGACCTTTTAAAAGTGTCTAAGTAGGGCTTTAATGTGTTCTGGAAAAACACAAAAACACCATGGTAAAAAGAAAGATCCCTTTGTTTTGACATAATCCAATGTTTTACCTTTTGTTGCTAAATGAAGGAAGACATGCCCGGCTCAATACATTTTGTCCTGATCTGTATAACTGTACCTTAGGGTTACTTAACACCTTGTATTTGAAAAAAAAACCCATTACTGACGTTTTGTGCTGCTAATATCTGAAACTGGACACCACAAAAAATGGGGTTTAATGCATTTACTTCTTTCTCAAAATAATTGTACATACAGTCATCACTGTTGTCTCCTGGCAGTGATAGGCAATTTACACATGGTAACAATTGTAGACAGATATGGCACAAACGAGGCTACTTTTAAGTGCTATAATATTGAAAAGATGATCAACTTGACCTAAAACAGTTCAAGAACTCATCCAGTCTGTGTCCTTTAACTTCATCAGATAAAAGCTTTTTCAAAGGACTGAAAGTTCTGGCTCTGTTACCCCACAGACCCTGTGGTGTTTCTGCATATCCCATAGCTCCATATTTGGTAGATCCACCAAACCCATGCAGCAATCTTTGTGTAGGAAATTTTTATCTATTTTTCCTCCCGGGATTGCTACATTTTATGGTGAAAGCACTCCAATTGATGGTCCAGCCATACTCCAAATGTCTTGATATGTTTTGTGAGTGTCCTTTCACCGTCCTTCATCTATAGCTGGGTGGTTGCAGTGCGCCGTCCGGTTCGCCTGTCCCGTCTTTGAGCAGCAGGGAGACGGCAGTAGCGAGATGACGCCCTGCGGGACTTTCTCTTGGAGCTATGTGGGATGCGAGGGTCTGGGGGGGCTGGTAGTCAGGCCTTCTCTGCGGTGGCATCTATTCCAGCATAGGTGAAGTTCTCAAACAAAGCCATGTTCACATACGCCTAAAGATGGATAAGATTGATAAATAGTCAGGATTCAGTCAATATTTCCCTTTCATGTTAGATCAATAGTTGTCATCACCGTGTATTTGTTTTGGTGTTTATAGCATCGCTATATTATATTATACATCATTTATAGCAACATGATCTTAAGGTTCTATAGGTTCCTGGTTAGGTTCAGGGCTAGGTTAGGTAAAAAGGTCAGATTTAAGTATCAACTGCTGATGGTTACGGTTTATATTTTTACTAACAATCCATGGTCATAAAGATCTACCACCCCGCTAATTATCCATTAATCTCTGCAACTACTGTACTCTGATAAATGAATTATTCAATAACATAAGCATAACAAGGGTGGGATTATATTACTTTGCTTCCTCATATTCTTTTTTAAGCAAATAGTTAGATGTTTTTTTGACAAACTTTACATTTGTGTTATGTATTGTATTCATAAGCGCAAATATGTATACTTCTATTGGGTTTGGGGAAAAAAGTCTTGATCATGCCTGTGTGTGTGGTCTTGTTTTTGTTGTCTATTGAAGACCTGCTCTGGTATAACACCAAACTTTTGGGGCCTAATGGTCTTTCTGGATAAAGAACAGGTCTTAATACCATAATCTGCATTTTCTGGGCTGCTAGTAATGGGTCAGCAACCAGTTTTAAAAAAGATTAGGTCACTATCAGAGTATTTCATTGAATATTTACCTAACCTTTAATGAATTGTTTTAAATGAAGACTTAGTTTTTTTTTGTTTATTTGCAAAAGCAGCCTTAACATGGGTCTCCTCCATTTTTAGGATTCTTTTAAATGAAATTATATACTTATATGGACGGCTATAAAACAGTTATGACCTACAAGAGTTACAAAAAAAAAAACACTTTTCCATTCATTGACCTTATGATTAAAATTCCAAGAGTTTCCCAAAAGGCTCAAAGTACATGTCCAGTTGTCCTTTTTCATGCCAATAATTGCAGTAGCAGAAATCATAGAACAGTTGTTTTTGTTTTTTTGAGAAAAACAGAATCTTTTGCATATCCAAATATAAACTCAGACTGGACAGATGCTTACTTTTCATAAAAATGTGTTTAGTTCTTGACTAAACAGAAAAAGAAACAATGAATTCTTGATCTGAACAATCTGATATTCTAAAGAGCTTTCTTTTGAAAGACAGAAAAAATGTACTGAATTTGTACCTTTCTTGCCTCCTGCATCCTGCTGAGTTGGAGGGAAATTTGGGAAAATGGGGGTCTCTCATAAGGACGGTCCCTCCAGCATTGCTTCATTAGTTCATAGCTGGAGAGTCGGAATTGTTATTGGCTTAAGTTCAATAATGAATCAATCCCACTAACAAATGAGAGAATACTTACACTTCATCATCACAGTTTTTGGGTTTCTCCATTCTGTAACCCTGTGGCAGTTTTTCATAGAGCTCAGCACAGGTCATGCCACAGTATGGTGTGCCACCTATGTTCAAAAAAAGAGACAAGACTGATTGGCGTCCTTTTCAAAACACAGAAGTACCAACCGTTTGAAAATGTATCATGAAGGAGAAAGTAAAAACTGCGGTTTGTACTCGACTGGAATCATATGACACCAAGTCAGTCATCTATTGGAATAAAGCTGGGATAAAAAAAGTCTGGAGCAAGATTTGCAAGTTTAGCACCGCTTCGACATTTCGCACTAACGGTATATTGAGACTGGGGTAGTCCGTTGGTTTGGACCGAGGCCACTTAATTTGGTCTGGATTGAGTCCTGAAGATTGCATTTGGTCTATATTCAGACTGGTATCTACTGGAGATTTCTGTTTCAAACCAAGGCTTGTAAACAAAACCACGTGACTAAAGATCTCCTCAGTCATTAAACTGAAACTACGAGGCGGGTCAAAACAACAAGAGAAAGTCGAAGGTGTGGTGTTTTAAAATCCTCGGATGGTTAACTTATAAAACTTTATATTTCGATTACCAGTTTTGAACGCAAGGACAACAATTTTTACTTTGGTGCGGTGGAGACACGCTGGAAGACGGTTACTGGTCCAGTTATTCCGCTCCCAAAGCGTTTTGTATTCAGACTGCAGAAATCTCAGAGCCAACCGAACCTCAGTCCAATTGGAAATGAACCGAGACCACCTCAAAAAATGGGTCAGAGATTGGTTCCTGGTTCCTTGCACATATTCAGACTGAGCATTTGTTCCAGATTATCGGGGGAAGCGAACTCTGGTTAACTTTAAATGAACCGAATGTGTCCAGTCTGGAGACACCCTTAATACTCTTCCATCTGAGAACATGCACTAGTAATGGGTAGCAACAGTCCAGTGACAGTCAACCTTATGCTAAAAGTGCGTTCAAGAATGCCTGTTTAGTATGCTCTTGAATGTGCATCACATGCCCGGTTTGCTGCGCAGCATACAGGCCAAAAGAACGAGACAGAGAATTTATTTTGTAATAAGAAATGCCATTGATTCTAGTTAGTCATTGACATAGCTAACCGAGATTGTCTTTTGTGGTATTATTTATGTACAAATTCCTATTACTCATACTTTTAAATCTTTAAACAATTCTATTCTTTTCAGACAAGTTCTTTGGTTATTTTTCATATAATTTGTTTAACATTTTTGAACAGGAACTTTTGTTTTTTCATTGAAATAAAACAAATAGGTAAGTGGATTCCACTGGTTAGATTCAGCACTTTCAAATTTGGTGCACTAGATATATAACAGTCCCTTTCAAAATATGATTCAGATGTTTCTCTTCAGATTATTACTATTTTTCTACATGTTAGCGATGCAATTTAATTTGAATAGTAACTATTCTGGTTCTTGTTTTGTAAGATAGTGATCTAAATTGCAAAGGATTTTCAAAGACGTTCTTTGGTAAAAACTTTTGAGGTCATTTCATTCTGCACAACAACTTACCTAAGCTTACAATTTCCCACAGAAGAACACCAAAAGACCACCTGGGAGGAGGGCAAAAGAACAAGACGGAAATGTTAGTGAGTACAAGTGAGAGCAATCTGATAAGCAAAGTTCTCTGAAGAGATATACCCGCACATCATACGCCACAGTCTATTGTGGTAGATAGCAGGAGGAGACAGATGTCACTCATGCGTAGGGTTTGTTGTTTAGTCTGACTTTATCTTGTCCTGCACTTTGTTTTGCACATCTCACTCGCTCAGTTCCTCCAAATGTTTACAACTTTCTCAGTTCCAATTGTAGCTTCACACTTCTCTCCTTTGAGTAAAAATAGGTTCCAGTTGACAGAACATCAATGTCTGTCGACTAAGCTGTACCCCGAGCTTCCTGGTTGTGCTTATCAGTTACTCTCCACACTGTGGGCACTCCAACTGGGATGATTTGTTGTTCTCTGTGAAAAGGCATCTTGTGGCGTTCAAATTGAAATCCGCTCAGTGCATTTCCTATGGTTGATATAAAGGAATAACTGGTCTTGCATGGTCTGTAGAAAGCTGGAATTCGGCGTTTAAAACACAAGTTTGGTTGAAACGCTACAAAATTTTGGTGAAGCGGATGTACCCTGCAGATAAATAGTAACTATGTTTTTGCAAACATCAAGATTATTTTAGTGCTGAAAAAGAAGACGTGAACTGTATCACTCACACATCACTCTTGGTTGTGTACACACTGTAGTTTAGGGATTCAATGGCCATCCAGCGTACTGGCAGCCTGCCCTAAAAGCAAAACAAAATAAAAAATGAATACAAGACAATGAGTCTTGATGTCTGTTGGAAGTTGGACAACAAAATACAACACAATTACAATTTTAAAAAATGAACTGATTATCACTTCAGCATCATACATTTTTTATTACAGTTCCAAGGTTTTGCCACCTCACACTACTGTCTAGGTTACATATTACTGCCCTCTACAGGTGAATATCTGGTTTGTAGCTGAAAAATTGTCCTGCTTCATTGACTAGATACTCTATAAAAGTATAAATAGGATAAGTAGTTATTGGTTGCATGGGATACAGTGGTCCCTCGTTATTTTTAGTTACGTTCTAAAAATAACCTGTGACAGGTGAAATCTGTAGGATTGTAGATGTTATACGGTTAGGCTGTAAAGGCGCTAACTCCACACTGTTTTATTTTAAACTACTTGTACGAAGTGCAAAAATGCATTGGGAAATATTTGCATTGTTTTTTTCCTTAACTAGTTTAACTGCATTTTCTTTAACAGAATTGTTTGGCATGTGTTTTTCATTTGCCACTAATTCATTTTCCAAACAAACACTGCCCCCTCTTGGTTGGATCTTTTGAGTTTCTCACCATTGTCTTCTTGACATAAACTTCCTCACCGCGGGACAGACCAAAATCAGCTATCTTGGCCACAAGGTTGTCCCCCACAAGAACATTCCTTGCTGCCAAATCCCTGTGGATGAACTAATCGGAAGACAGAAAAAAAGGCACACAGTTGAAAACTCATCCACAAATACAGTACTGCATTACACATGTCAAACTTATGGCCCGAAGACTATATGTAATAATTACAAAGTGCTGGAAATCTAACATCTCTGATTAATCTACCAAAACAGTGAAAAGGTCAACTTGAGCAAAGATCTCAACACCATGATCATATTTTCAGGTATTTCTACTCACCTGCTTATCACTGAGGTAATGCATCCCAGTGGCGACGTCCACAGCAAACTGCAGAAGCTGCTGAGATGTGAGTGTGGAAGCTGTCCCGTGCTCTTTGGCAAAAGCAGGATCAGTCTCCAGCACTCTGCTCTTCCTTAGAAAATCAAGCAGGTTACCATAGGGAGCGTATTCTATAGCAATGTACAGATATCCTGGAAAAAAACAAAGAAAAACATCCATTTTCAGCATTAGGTAAAGAGAGTTCCTTCAACAAGAGATATGTGGCTTTGACAAGAGTGTTACATATGTATCCACATTCCTGACTGGGTTTGGAGGTGAGAAGAACCTTAATTGATTTAAATGGAAATGCCAGAACTTCAGATTCAGTTAAAGTCAGGGCCTCTACAAGCCATAAGGGATTTTTTGGCTTTCATATTTTGGTTTAAAACCGCTTGTAGGAAATTATCTAGAACATGGTCAAAACGATTTAAGTTTAAGCATTAGACTCTTGATTATTAAAAGTAACTGTAACCATAATGCTGGATGCATTCTTGTATTACTGTCCATGTTAGAATTTAGAAAAGTTTTGACATTTTCTTGGGCTCTCATCCATTCTTATCCAAAACATTTGCTTAGATCTAAATGTATAGTTTAAGCAGATGAAAATGTAAAAACCCTGTTATTAACATTTACTTAATCCCAATTAGGGTCAATTGGTTGCTGCAATCTTTTTCAGTGCCACAAAACAACATACACCTAAAGGGGCAATGTAGAGATACCAATTAACCTATGAAGCCTGTCTTTGGATGGTAGGATGAAAACCAGAGTGCCTGGAAAAAACCCATGCATACACAGAAAGAACATGCAAACTCCACACAGAAAGGATCCAGCTGGGATTTGAACCAGAGGCATCTCTGTGTGAAACATAAATCCTAACCGTTGCTCCACTGCTCAGCTTCTCAACTTTTACCTTTGCTATTAAATCACTACGTCAAAATAAAAGTTTTCAAAAATTCTACAAACAGAAACAAGCTTAGATATGACTAACCATTGAAATTATACTGTTTTATAAGATTTAGGCAAGTCTTCTGCTATAAAACATGTTTTTTTAATCACCAAACTATCGTGCTAATGAGAACTGGAGGTAGCCCAAAAGAAAACATGAGCTGCTTCCAGATACACTTCAACAAACTTTTGTTTTTCTTGTCCTTTTCTAACATGTTTAGTTGCTTGCTTTCCCTCTTCCATTTTCCCACCCTTCACTTCCTTCCCCACTGCTCACCCTTTCCTTCCTCCATTGCTTTTCAAAAAGTCAAAGTGAAGTGAAGGCCCTGTTTGATGCTGAACTGTATGGACGTTCAGAACTGCTTTAATCTGTCTGTAACAAAACACATTTCTGCTGCTTTGTCTCAAGTGGTATCTTATTTGTGATTTAAATAACAAATGTAAAGAAAACTAGCACAAGGCTGAAAATCAAATGTTTCTCAAGCAGCAGAGCACCAGACACTCTGAATTGGCCAAGTGCTTGATTTAGGTTGGTCGTACTAACTCTGAAGTACTCATTCCAAAAAATTTCCTTTGTCAGATGTTTTTCCGCTCTGAGCAGAGAAAAGTAATTAATTTATTCAATTTAGAAGGCATCAGATATAACTGATGGAAACTGACACTGGTTAGTAAAAATTGGCCTAATCCAGATACACAAACACATGCCATTGCCGCTTGACTGAGGTGTTAGGATGGTTCAACCGTGTCAAGAAGGACAATCATCTGTCAGGCAAAGATTAATTGCTTTGGATGCTTTTTTTGTCTTCTTCTTGGAGATGATTAAAGTACCACTCCAATCATCTTTTGATCTGTTCTTTAAGTGTTCGTACTGGTCTTTTAATTATGATTATTTTTTATCTAAAATAGGAAAATGTGCCATTTTCTATGATATAGTTTCTGCAGAGCAGCAGTAGTTTGTTGGAAATTCTCATCTGAGTTGTGGGCTGGACAGTTGACAGGGAGTAAGCTTTCACTCATTTCCCATCATCCCTTTGAATACACTCCCTCATGCTAGCCTACAGCCTCTTACAACCCCAACATCACATTATCAGTGCAACAAAAATGACAAGTAATATCAGAGCTATCCAGCCCTGGAGCTTTGAGCCAGATGGCAGCTCAGACGAGAAAAATAAAGACATTAATGGATCTATTTGTCTGCAAGTGGATGCATCGTTACATCATCCATACAGACTACAAATAAAACTGGAATGTGAGGTGTATTCCCCGTATGGTTTTTACTGCATGAGTTATTATTTTGAGGTCCTGACGCTTGACAATAAATCTTTATACACGGAAGACAATTTACTAAGAACTATTATAAAGAGCGAAAAATTCTGAGCTCAAGCAAATCCATTGCACACAATGTGTAATTAAGATTTGAGAGCCTTCAACTATGATTGGTCAATAGATAACAGGCACAAACCGTAGTATTTACACAAGGACATTAAATCAGTGCAATGCGAGTAGAAAAGCAGAGCAAATATCAAAATCCTTTTGGATCAAAGGAAATCAAATGAAGATGCTCTGACATCTATTACAAGATATGTGCTGTTAAAAGATACAAATGCTCTCACAACAGGGATCAAAGACGGGGCAGAAGTGAGAGTAAAGGCTTTCAATGTTGAGCAGCAAATCTAACATTCTTTGTCTTTGGCATGCCAAAAGTATATACATAAAATATAAAGAAAAAACCAATGGGCTCTCTGCTTGGTATTTTGTGGCATTAATGCCTTCTTGCAACGATGACCACTGCTATTGTGCAGTAAAGTTGAGGCGCTAAATATCTGCCTTTCAGACATGGTTAATACAGAAGCAAAACAGACTCTAGTGCTGCTACATACATTGTACTTGCATCTACTACAACAATCTTTTTGCAAATTCTAACAGGAAAGTATGGTGGCCTTGATGTGCAAATTGCACCAACAAATCACTCAATGCAAAAACATAATAAAGATCACGACAATTGAAGAAACTAACCAAAAAAAAAATGGGTTGGATCATTTGAATTATGGGACATCACTGATTGGCATTTGTCCAACTTTTTAACCAAAAGTCATTTGCCATGAAGTGAATCAGGATATACTCTACTAGACTAATCATAAAACTTGTATTTATTTTGATTTCTAAAATGTCATTCTTTTTTCATTGTTGGTTTTGTCTCTTTTTTTTTTTTTTTTTTGCTATGATGGATTTGTTAGTGTGATTTATACATCAGGGTCACTGTAGAAATGCTCTAAATTAATCACACAAATCATTTTACAAGACTAATTCTTAGTGAATCTGGATAATAAAAACAAATACAAGTTTTTGTGTGCTACCAAGCTTCCCCACATTTGTACACATTAAAACCTTTAGCAAATCATGCCTTTAGGACATGATAAGCCATGACCTTTTGCTATTTCAAATCTAACTAATCAGATACATTTTTATAAGGGCCACTAGATGTTGCTCACTCACCCCTGTTTTCACATGCTCCGATCAAATTAATGATGTTGGGATGATGTCCTAGTTTGCAAAGGACCTCCAGCTCTCCTGCAAAGTCTCTGTGGTCATTCTCTGAAGCAAACTCTGCAGTGGCAACACACCCCAATGTTAAATAAATTCCAAGCAAAGCAAGCTTTCACAGCAGTTACTGCAAGTCTAAGGTTCAAAACCTTCAGCAAAGTGCAAACTTACCTTTTAGCATCTTGATTGCTGCACTTATTTTGCTGCCATCCTTTTTAATCATGGCTTTGATGACCTGTTGTGAAACGGTTGTTGGTGTAAATGTTGTACTTCAAGCAAAGAAGACTTTAAAGTGAAGGAAACAAATCAAAGATCTAAGTACTTGGCCAAAATTGCCCTCGCCAATGACATCTTCAAATTTGATATCTTCCCACTCAAGAATTGGGTAGGTGAGAGGTTCTGGTGTAGGCTTAGGCCTTCTAGAGAGGGTCAAAGTTCCTGAGTTAAACTGCAAAATAGTTTCTTCTCCCTGGTGATGAAAATAGTCCAGATTCAGTAAAAATGCAAGAATGCTTCAAATGTTTAAAGTTGGGTTTCCCAAATATCAACAGTAAAGTCAAAAGCTAGAATCCTCACCGATCCTGATTGGTAGGTGAACGTACGCCGGCGATTCACCAAGGTTTTCCTGATGAAGAACAGTGCTAGCAGTACCAGCAATATGACCACAGAGGTAACAGCCACTGAACCCACCACTGCCAACAACAGTTGGTAACTGTCTCCAGCAGGCTTACCAGCAACACCCTGAGTAGTGGGAATTGAATTCTCAGAGTCTATTTAGCAGCGTGAACAAGAGAAAAAAAGGAATTTGGAAAAAGAGGGGGAAAGTAACGATAAGACAGATAGCAATGGTAATTCATCAAAGACAAACATGGTGTTTTAGTTGAGTTCATTAACCGTATAGAAGAACTGTCCTGAGTGTTCCTTGCCCCTGGCAGTCTAAATAGGAAGTATCCACCAGCTCCAAGAAGCCAAAATCTCATAGTCCTCTATTGAGAAATAATAAGCTTTTACTCAGTCATTATATTTGTCAAAATAACCTTTATTTCTATGCTACCTTCTCTTAATATTTTTTTTCATTATATCTTTGCTGTTGTGCAAGTTATTCAAGTTTTAAACTGGCCAATCAGATGCCTCAATAAAAGTAGATGGTCTTTCGTCAAATGTTCGAAGCATTTGATTGACGGATTCATCCAAGCTAGCTTTAAGTAAAAAGGGTGTGGTCTTCTAACATGCTCACTCCTGGCGAGATTGGTTGCCATAGAAATGTGGACTCTGACCAATTACTGCTTACTGACGATTTCTGGTTCCATCATGGCGATGGCTGTATTGGGACAGAATGGAAACTGAATTGACTTTATTTCCTTCGTACTGGAAGTAAGCCATTTCTTAGGAGTGATGTCAAACTTACTTGGTCCAGTTCTCATATACAGTCAAGATTGAGTTATTGAAATATTTCTGTGTGGGTTGTTCTGCTTAAATCCATCTGGGAAAAGCCCAACATTGGCCATAATTGTGAGAGAAACACAACTTCCTTCCTTCTACTCTTTTCATGCTTCAGAAAATAGGAACAACACATAAAAATACATATACATACATGTCCGTGATTAATGTGAATAAGCAGAATAAAGTAAGTCCTTGGTGCTTTTGACTGGTCCAATGCAATAAATCAAGAAGGATTTACAAGTTTATTTAGTTAAAGAATAGATTTTTGGACAAAATGTGCCTAGTTAAGATCATATGTTAATCTGTTGTCTATATTGTGTTGGTGGCCTACCAAAATCCCATCAAAATGTGATAACTCACCATCCCCCAGAGTTGTTGCTTTAACAAACTTGCTCCACTCTCCAGGCACTTTAGAGAAAGCCCTCACTCTAAATTGGTAGACTGTACTGCTGTTTAAAGCTGTCACATCTTTGGTGGTCTTGTTTCCATCATCTGTATCCACCCAGGGGTGAGGATTTCCCTGACCAACAGGCTGGTATTCTATGATGTATTTGATGATGCCTCCATTTGGATTCTCAGGTGTCAGCCACTTCACCTGGATGGAGGACATGGAGAGAGGTAGGGCTTCGACGTTGCGTGGGGACGATGGTCCTGAGACACAGACAAACCCAGCGTTATATCAAACACACTTTTATGTTACATTTAACTAAATGTTTTGAGAATGTTTGTACTGAAAAATAACAATCCATCCTAGCACAAAGAAGGTAACTGTTTTCAATCCAGTAGGTTTGTTACAACATCAATATACACTTAGTGGTAAAAAATTGTTTTTTTCTCCATTTTGAAATCAAGGAACACTTGAAACAAACCATCCCCAAATTATCATTCTTCCACCACTTTGCCTCAGCATAGGAAATGTGTTTTTAAGTCTTTAGGCTTCTCCCTTTTTTCCTTACACTTGAGCAGTTCTAGGGCCATTTGGGAAGTCAGAACAGACTTCCTAAACTCATAACCAGTTTAAAACTTTAATTTAATTTAAATTAAATAAATACAAAATACATGTATTACATACATATTTTCAAACGTGATGACACATAAATGTACTAAAGGGGTAAAACTTCAAAATCACGTTAAAATTCTGATCCAAAATGAACAGAAACTTTTTTTTTTATTTCATGTAATCCATATTTTACATGACTAAGACTCAAATTCGATGACTGGAAAGCATGTGAGGCAGGCTCCTGTCAAGTTCCAGCTGACATGAGCACCAGCTGATCTCTAAGTAGTGGGTTTAGAATGAAATGGATACAAAAAAAGAAATAAAGGAAAACACGACAATTTAATATTGACAATTGTTTAAATCTGAGGTCAGGGGATTTTCTATTTTAGGTTTTGTAAACATCTAGTCAAGAAAACATGCTAAATATCATAAGAAGCTGTTCATTTTGTTCTATTTTCAAGTTTACAAGAATTTTAAATATATATTTTTGCTAATATTTATCCTCAACTAAATGAAAAACTGTGGGCAGAGGGAGAATCAACATAAATTATGTCCTTAATTAGATAAATCTAATAAATATTAAGTGGAAATATTTTTAAAGATCCTGTCTTGCAGTTTTTCCCCATCTATTGGGAAATGTCTCTGTTACCCTGGCTGTTGATGCGGAAGTTGTAGGGCTTGGAGAGCGGCCCATAGCTGCCACAGTTGACGAGGCGCACCACCACAGTGTAGGTTTGATGATACTCCAGGTTGTGGAACTTGGTGGAGAGCACCTTGAGCAAAGTGGTCTCCTCCAGCAGTTTCTCATTGTGGGGTGGAGGTGTGGAGAGCTGCACTAAAAAGCCAGTTGCTGTGTCGGAAGTAATGACAGTGCTGGGGGGAAGTCGCCAGCGAACAGTAACATTGCGGCCCTCCACTGAGCTGGTGTCAATCTCAGGTTGAATTGTGGGCTCTGTGGCGACAGAGAATACAAGATTAGCTGAGTTGAGTATTTGCTTTGAATGAATCACTCCTGTTACAGTCCACTCTAATCGTTTTATTTATGTTTTTCAGTTAGCAGCAAGCTGAATCCCACAGAGCAGGAGTGGTTTGTATAATTGATTCAAGAGTCGTCTCAAGTATAGTTCAGTCTGGTTCAGGCTAAAATCTGCATTAAAACGTTTTCAAGATGGTTTCGATTCTGATGTAAATATGCTAGACTATTCTTTGTCAGTTTGTTAATGTTAATAACAAACTGCTATTATTTGAAATTTAGAATTTGATTCATTTATGTTTTTTTCCCACAACAGAAAATTTAGAAAATTAATGATCAAATATCTTATGAAAAGTATTGATCAGCTTAACGTTGCTTTCACATCGGCTTTGGCAACCACATTCAAGTTACCACTTTCAATGAAAAGTCTATGTAAACCTGTTTAGTGCCCCTGGACACAAAACAAAATAGAAACTAGTTCTATCTTGCAGCTCTTAATACATGACATGTTCAAATTAAATTACATCAAACAATTGAGGTATCACTGAAGGGCACTGAACTATTACTAGATGTAGGTCCTCAAGTTACAACTTGGTGGAAATATTTCTACTATATGTTTAGTAGTATCCGTTTCAGTCAGGGAGTTGTGCTGACTTTTATTCCAGGTTTGATGTCAAAGCCAGGTTAGTACACACATGCCATGAAAAAAAACATGTTTTACTAAACCGTCAAAGTTTATAAGCTTGATTTTCTTAAACCTAACTGTCATATTTGATTTTTCCCTCTGCACCACAGTCAAAGTGCCTCAACCCCAGACCATGAATAGATATGTATTTATTTCAATGTCTGTCTTTGTTCAAGCCAGTAAAAGTATTCATTTCATCATACTGTGTATCTAAATACAGATCTCAGAGCCAAGGTTTCTTTTTTTCTGTTTAGCACAAACTTGAACCTTCTTTGGCACCAAAACAAGCCCTTAAGTCCAATAGCTTTGTTGTGTTTTTACAGCAGATGGCACAGGTGTTGGTGATCTCACCGGGGCAGTCAGTCTCCATGGTTTCCTCTGGCCCCGCGACCCCCTCGCCTCCAGCCCCAGGTCGACTCAGCTGGACCCGAACGCGGTACTTTGTAGAAGGCTCCAGATTCATCAGGGTGATGGGCTCTTTGTTATAAACTTATAGAAAGCAAGATGATTATGGATCCTATGGTGAAGGTTTTGATTAAAACAAGCAAAGTGTTCTCTAATCTGAGAAAATCGTTAAAATTACAACAGTTTTTTTTCTGTCTGCTTACCTATGACTGAGGACCAAGAATCTCCATTGGTGTCTGGTTTGTAAAGGACTCTTGTTGATATGATGGGGCCATCTCCTTTGTGGGATGTTGCTGGCATCACCAGCAGCTGCTTACTACCCCTCTCCAACAGTTTGGGAGGACCAATGGGAACTGGGGGCTCTGGGTGAGGCAAAAAAGTTGTACTCATAAGTGTCAAAGAATACCATCTCTATACATTCACCGGCCACTTTATGAGGTACACTTGTCCAATTGCTTGTTAATGCAAATTTCCAATCAGCCAATCACAGAACAGTAACTCAATGCATTTAGGCATGTAGACGTGGTCAAGACGATCTGCTGCAGTTCAAACCAAGCATCAGAATGGAGAAAAAAGGTGATTTAGGCGACTATGAAATGCAGATCTACTGGGATTTTGTTGCGCGTGAAAATCCTAGTAGATCAGCAGCATACTGAGAATGGTCCATAAAGAAAATATAACCACAGCCTACTTGTATTGTTGCTGACCACATCCATCCCTTTATGACCACAGTGTACCATCTTCTGATGGCTACTTCCATCAGGATATGGTGCCATGTCATAGAGCTGGGATCTTCTCAGACTGGTGTTTTGAACATGACTGAGTTCACTGTATTCAAATGGCCTCCACAGTCACCATATCTTAATATAATAAAGCAACTGCATGATGCTGTCATGTCAATATGGACCATACTCTCTGAGGAATAGATCTAGCACCTTGTTGAATTTGTCATGAAGGATTAAGGCAGTTCTGAAGGAAAAAGGGGGTCCAAAGCGGATCTAGTAAGGTGTACCGAAAAAAGTGCCCGGTGAGTGTAGATTTAATTATTTTTTAACAGAAATCACTTAGGGACCTTTTATTGTGAGATTGAACTTTAGTGAGTCTTGACCCCCATTGGTGGAGACCCTACACTCCCACAGGCCTTCCTCTTTTGCACTCAGGTGAGGGATTTCAAACAAGGCTATGCTCTTGTTAGAGTCCATGGTGGTTCTTGTGGGCTAAGAAAGAAATATAAAATATAACAGGCAGGAAAGGTTAAACAGTCTATGAAAAGTAGTTGCATTTCCTGTACTCAATTGCTGTACAACAGGGTTTGAATTTTCTCCAAAAATGCTCTCACACTGACAAATGTATTTGTTCCTGTGGGAAAACCCTGATAAAGTTCTTTATCAGATTGACTTATTTTTTTCTTAATGTAACAGCACAGAAACAATAGCACAGAAAGGGAATATATCACTTTCAAGCATCGCATGGCAGCTGGTCCACTGTAAAGTGATGCAGCCTTATCTGGATGGACCAATGTGCCGTCAACTTCCTCAAAACGTGTCTGAGCATCACAATCATGCAGACTCACACAGGTTTTGTAAACATATTTAAGTAGTTTGAAGCTGCAAATAGTACAATGCTGTGATGGGAGTGTCTACTTTTGTGGTGTCTTGGCTATAAACAAACAATATTAAACATGTATTCATAATTTATCACTTAGCAGGGAACCAGAAACAGCAGATTTGAATCACAAGAAACAGCCAAAATTTGGAGATTTAAAATCCATTCTTAATTGCAATCTACAGATTACTATCTGAACATCTATCACTTCAACAATTTGGATCTGTGCCACGTTTTTGCATTCTAGATGGTCTCTGATCTCATTTCTCAAACCAGATCAGCGACGCATATGCATTACCTATGGCTGTAAAAGCAATCAAGATTATTCTTTTGGAGCTTGGTAAATAAAAAAAAGACACAAAAATGTTCTGCTTTCTTGCACTGGTAAGGTTTTTTTTAATTATTATTTTTTTATTTTAACAGGTAGGGGATCCTTCCTGTTTCCAAGAATCCACAGAATCGACCAATCTACATGTATTTTTATAATGTAAGAAAGAAAGAAAAAACATTTTTACGTACAAATAAATCCAACTGAACTTAATTCACCAACTAGTTTGCCACACTAATTTCTACCGTTTTATTAATTTATTTATTAACAATCAAAATTAGTAATGAAAATGTTCTTAACATGATTTAGCAGTTCAGTTTGTTCAGTAGAATAAACCTTTGAAAGCAGTATGTGTCACACTTTTTTATATATACATTACCTTTAAATGTCACAATTTTATGGTATTTGCTATTTTAGATAAATCGTATTTAATTCACATTTTCTACCAACTGAGATTTAGAATCACTTTCCAAACCTAGACATGGCTCAACAATAATTTAATTTATTTACATGAATTTTTTCTGTCCACAACTGTCCACAACCACTGTAGGTGTGCCCCAGGGCCTTAGTTTGGCCCCCAACTTTTTATTGCCTGCCTCTTTTCACTTAACTTTGTTTTTAACAAAACTGATATTCATTGTCACAGTTTTACAGACAACACCCAGTTTTAGATCTCAACCAATCTCAACTCTTTGTCCTTTTTAGCACCAAATCAATACTATTTTTTTAAAAATATAGTTTATTTCTTACTGCTCATTTGTCACCCCCTCGACTAGTTTGCATCCATATCAATATTTTTTATCAAAAAATAAAAACCATTACTAAAGGTGCTTAGTGTTGTAGCACAAGCAGATGGAAAAAGTTATAAACATGTCGATAATTTTGATTCAAAAACATGTTTAGCTTCAGTTGAAAATGTTGCAATGTTGGAAAACTGTCAACACACTATCTTCACATTCATAAGATTCATTCTGCCTGTATGGTATTGCAATCAAACCTTTCTTTAACTACATAGACTTACATTCCTTCTTCCATACTTCATTTTTTAATCTAATTTATCACCATTTTTCCCTGCACAATTGCTACTAGCAACTTGTGGTCTCCCTACCTTGAGCACGATGTTGTCTGATCGACGCAGCTCAATGCTGTTGTGGCTGGGCGGTGGGTTGCCTGTGGCCAAACAAGAGATCTTGGGGCTGGAATTCAGATTCCACTCCGGGTCAGAATCCAAGCCTAAAATCTGAGGTGCCCGGTCTCAAAGAACAAAAAAAGTATGGAAATGAGCAGAAATACCTGCTTGTATAGATACGTAATAAAATGGCAACAAAACGAATGATGGTGGTGATGGATCCCAAAAACAAAGACAAGATGTAAGAGTTTAAAAGGTTGTCAAGTCAAAAATGTGTGAAACTTTTGGTGGTCTTTAAGCGAGAAAAAAAATAAACTTTAAAATTGGCTTAATGATAGGAATATGCTGGACCAAAATGGTTGATGTGTATCATACACACCTGACTTCTCACAGTTCTGCCCTCGCCATCCTGCCGGGCACTGACATCCACTGAAAGGACTGCAGATCCCTCCGTTCTGGCATTTACAACTCAGCCTGCAGTCTGGTCCATACCTGTCATTAGAACAGGCTGACCAAAACAAAATATATATACACATCACCACATTTAGAGCATTTTGTTCATATTTTCGGTTCACGTGAAATAGATGTTCACCTTTTTCACAGCGGTGCCCAAACCAGCCGCTAGCACAAGAGCAGCCGTATGGATCTGGTAGGCAGAAACGCAGCCCTTTGCAGTTATTGTTTGAGTCAGACCGGCAGGACTCCTGGCAGTTTTGACCAAACATTCCTTCCCTGCAGGCTGTAATGGATCAGAGAAAAACAAATTCACCAACCGTTTGTTTAAGTTCCGAGAGTTTTGCTACATCATCTGCCTTCCAGAACACTCTCCAGGTTTTTATTGAAATGAGCGTAAATACATTTTAAAATGACTGAAATATCTATTAGCAGTACACTTTAAAAAAATGGACTGTGCCAACTGAGGAAGGACTTGACTTCAGTTGTGTAGATTAGGGCAGATCAAAACATATATACAGAGCTGCAGAAATTACAAAAAAAATTATGAAAGAGAAAAAAGTTCATGCTTGCATGTCTTAAAAGGCAACAAAAATATGCTGTAGTCCTTGCATTTTTTTTTTTTTTTTTAAAAAAGGGTATTTTTAGAAAATAAATAAATGAATAAAAGGGACAGTCACACACTTGCATTTTTGTGTCTATGAAAAGATGCAATCCTCATTTTTTCCCGCTAAAAAAAACCCCTCTCCCCTCCAGGGGGGAGGGGAAGTCTGAATTTTTCCAAAAAGTATGTTTCCACATTAGATTGACTTCACAATGCACGTACAGCCTGCATGGGTATTTTTTTGTACATATTTATTTTCCCAAAAATCATGGCCTTTCTTGACAATTGAACAAATATTTATAACATCTTCTGTCAAGTTTCATTTTGAGAGCCTGCTAAAAGTCTTCAAGCCAATGAAGAACAATCTAGATTTTAGAATGTAGCTATGAACGTTATGAAGAAACAATGATTTTTCAGTGCATTCTCATGTATGTATATATATATATATATATATATATATATATATATATATATTATATATATATATATATATATATATATATATATATATATATATATATATATACTAACTTTGCTCCTCATGCAGTGTCCTCATGCAGTGTGCCCTAATGACTCAAGAGTCGTAGAGCTTCTAATAAAAACATGTTTTTCAGCAGATCTTGTTAAACTAACATTACAATAGTAAATTGAGTAACTAAAGTAAATGTCATTTGTATTCTTTTGAGTAATTACATTAGAGTGATCTAATATATTTCCACCCATGGGTTAAATGGTGTGTTGACCTAATCTGGTAATGTGCTGGGTGCAAAGTGGATTATAGGGCGGCCCTTTACTGAAGCAATAATCTTCTAGCCATGGGAGAGTAATTTACTGTATATTGAGGTGGTAATACCAATCTGTCACTCTTTACTTTATGATAATAGTTAAAATGACAATTGCAACATTTAAAAAAGGATTTTATTGTGAGAAATGAACCTAAATTTCAAAGAGGTGAATCTTAAAAAAAATAAACTTACATTGTTTCATGGGAGAAGTGTAAGGCACACCAATGCTACTCCTGCTCTAACATATAATATCCATTCTGTAAGTGCAGTATCATCTCATTATCAACATTCCTGTGGAAATGGTAAAATTCTAGAAAAATGTTTGGAAGATTCCCCCTATGACAGCCAATACTTAAACATTCTGATAGAGGCAGCCTGAAATAAAGCATGACAGCATGTGGATGTAGTTCCTTTATCGCAATGTCTTTCTTACTTAGGTCATTTTTAGAAAATATGTTATGAGGAAAAGTATTTTAGGTCAAATCTATGATATTGAAGGTATTTTCATTTTATCATATTGGAATGATGATCAAGTACAGAGACAGAAAAGTTTTCAAATTGTTTCATAAAGCACCTAAAAAACAAACCTCAAAAAATACCAAACAGCATATAGTGTGAGTGGAGACAAAGCATATCCTTTTTTGCTTAAACTTTATACGTAAAAAAAAGAGTTAAAACAAATAGAGCAGCAGTCATTTAGCATGCGAGTGCCCTAAAGCTCTATTTTACGATCCCTGCTTGTCAGTTGTAATTACAGTATTTTTGTATCATCATCATCATGTGGGCAGATGACACTGTTCACTACACTTGTGGTAAAAGGGAACAGAATCTAAAGAGTGTGCTGCAGAGTGGCTTCAAAATTATTTTTTCCGTGTTGAATAGAGGGAAAAAACACAGCAGACATAAACTTTCAGAACTTTCACACATATATGGTATACATTGAAAAAAGAGGAGATAGTTTTGTCTTTCTATGTCTTACTGGAGGTTTAGCTTTAACTTTTAACAAATCTAAAACGTATTTGGAAACATAGCTGAGTCTATCCATATACACTATTAATATCTCATGTGTATAGAATATATCAGGTTATACATCTCAGAAAGCATTATTAGTATAGTTTTTGTTTTTTTGAGAAAAACATTTCTTCTTTGTTCATAAGCAGTTGAAAAACTGAGCATTATCTAACCTGTCTCACAACGTGTTCCCATGAACCCTGGAGGACACACACAGTCTCCTTCTGCATCATGACAAATTCCACCGTTGAGACATTCTGGACAATCCCTCTCACAGTAGGAACCCCATTTCCTACTGGGACAATCTGCAGAGACACAGGTATTTTTAGTGTTGAATCTTGTTTATTTTAAACCCTAACAAACACGTTTATTCGCATATGATTAGATTTATTTGACATCTGTTTTTGCACACGTTGCTTGTATAAAACGCAAAAACATTGCATGAGGCATTCTTTACAGCAAGTCACTGTAAATGTACAAAACACACTTGCATTTGGCAAACAGACAGAGCTCTAATCTGCTTTTTTTATACCAAGAAACAGAAAATGACACAAACATACCATTTGTCAGCCGCCAAAAATGAGCATGTGTAAAAAAATGAAATTGTCTTGTGGGGTTTTGTTAATCAGTTAGTCAAAGAAGTTATGTCCAACTCTTACAGACGTGGAGAGAATTGTGGCTACGCCTCTGTTAATGAAATTTAAGCCCCACGGTGGTCACAGAAATCATTGTAAACATTAAAAAAAACGTTTAAAAAAAATCACGCATAAAGATTGACTGAAAATTGACCAATAAAAATCAGATTGTTTTTGAGTGATTGTTCTAAAGAATCCTTTTTTTTTCTCTTGTCCTGTTTAGTAGCTGAATAAATAAGACATGCAAGCCTCTTTAATTTGACAGAATTTTTTGTTACATTCAAGGGTTCAGGGATTTTGGACACACTAGATGCATAATTCTGTTTAGAAGAGTATGGGGTCAAATTGTGTGT
The DNA here is from genome assembly GCA_014656515.1 of Oryzias celebensis. Taxonomy (NCBI): domain Eukaryota; kingdom Metazoa; phylum Chordata; class Actinopteri; order Beloniformes; family Adrianichthyidae; genus Oryzias; species Oryzias celebensis. Next base: position 12,371,261 of record BNCR01000004.1, on the reverse strand, counting down.
TTGTGTGTGTGTGCAGGGGGGGGGGGGGGGGGGGGGGGGGGGGGGGGGGGGGGCAAAGAGACAAAAGAAAAAATGTGGAGAATTCTAATAATCAAATAGGCAACACTAGTTGCTTGAGGTCTATGATTACTTCTACTACATACATATTTATTAAAGAGCACATTTTTGGGCAGAGGTACACAAATCCTCACACTCAACCATCCCCATAACCATAATGATGGCATCTTCCAAACAATATCATCGGCATCCTAAATGTGTAATCAGTCAATCTGCTATTAAACTGATGACAGAAATCAAAGTACAGTTGGGTACCACTCTGATAATGGAAGACAGAAAGTAAAGGAGAGAGTTTCCTGCAGAAATTATGAAGAAAACAAGTGTGTTGTAAGGGCTTTTGGATCATCGCACACTGTTTGAGCCAGTGGACTTCATGGGAGACAACCCAGGAGAATACCACGGCTGAAAGCAAATTCTAAAAAAGAGTAACTGGAATTTTCCACAATGCAAAAGCCACAAAACTTTTAGAGGAATGTCTTCTGGACAGATGAGACATAACTGGAGCTTCTTGGCGAGATTCTTCAGATCTCTGTTCACAAATACTAAATGAAACATATCATTGAAAAAAATAATCACAGAGTTCTGCTGAGAGCAAAATGGTGTTTTTAACATGTTCTTGCAGCATTTTTCCCATGATTTACAACATATACATTAACATTAAAAAATTAGGCTTTATTTCCATCATTTACCCTTTCAAAATAATAGAAAACAAAATAAGGGTTTTGTTTTATTAATAATAATAGTACTGAGGAGAGAACATGCCCTATAATGTATTGAAAGATATTTATCACTTGTAGATTTGACATTACATCTCTTGTTGTCATGCAAAGATAAAGAAAGGATGTGGATGATAATTATCAGGATGAGTTCAAAGCTGACGCAGAACTTCTCCAGACCAACTAATTGTATACAAATGGTGGAAGTTTGAGCTCTAAATGCCTTCCAATAGCACACTTTGTGAGTGTTTACAAGGCAGAGGAACTGAAGGTCTTTTATAAACAAACTGAGATCTCGCTCACACTGATAAATATTACTGCTCTTCAGCAAACAGTCTTGAAGAATTTAATCAAACTTTGCAGGTTTACATGTGTAGCCTAAAGAGGAAAGCCTCAAGCTCGTCATATCTTCAATTCGGGACTTCCTAAATAAAATAGAGGACTGGCTGAACATGTTAAGACAGCATAATTGACTGGAGAAATGAGGCAGAATACGAATTCAAGTTTTATAACTCAATGCAACTTAAATGGATAGCTGCACTATCATGACTTAGGGCCGCTTAGCAAATCTTTTGTATCATTGACAAAGAAAAATGACTAAATTCTTTGCCAAAAGAGCTGTTGAAGAATTTCTGTCATTCTTAGATCAAAGACGGAGTTATAAATCAGTACAAATATTTATAAACTAAGCAGTTCAGGAAAAAGAAAGCGATTCCCATCTCAAAGATTCGTCTATTAATTCTCTGGAATTCATCCTAAATGAAGGTGAACTGTAAATAAATAGCTGATAGTGTAATCACTGATAAAATAATTCTGTGTAAATTGGTGTAATGCAAAGCTATCATAGTTTATTCATTTATAACTTTAAATTTCTTAGATACTTTTGTCTAATCATCTTTCTACCATCATTTTGTAAGTTTAACCAAAAGCTGCAATACTTTTCTTCTATGAATGTGCAGCTGAAAGCCTTTGTTTTCATGATAGTGTCATGTCTGCATGTAAGAGCCACACCAACCTCTGACAATAAGCCTCATCCAGGCGCCATGCAGAGGACTGTCTCCGACGTAGCTGGCGCTGTAGATGCCTTGATTGGCGTACGCAGCGTTCTCCACAGTCAGTGTTGCAGTGCGATTGAGCACATCATTCCAGTGAGTCATGTAATAGTAATTTCCTGGATGAGAGATTAAGAAAACACCAGTATCTGTTGATTTGTTATCAGAATTCTTGGTCTGTGAATGTTTCAAACTGTCTAGTTTCTAAATCAGGTTTGGATTTTAGCAAGGACCATGTGCACTGCCTTACCATTGTATTTCCAAGTTACATCTCTCTTTTCAGAGCTGAGGAGCTGCATGTTTAGGTGAACCGTCTCTCCTTTGTTTACAGTCATTGTAAGGGATGTTGGAACAAAATTAGCTATTAGGAACACAAAATATTAGGTTACTTTCTGGCGGTAACCTGCCTTCCACAGTATTGCAGAAGAATTAGGTCAGTGGTCCAAACAGGAATGTTTTCTTTTTTTTAAAAAAGCTGAAAAATGTTCAAAGCAAATTTTACATACTTGTGCCAAAGTTGTTGATCATGGTGACTTTCTCGAGTGGAGGATTGCTTTGGTTGGATTCACAATAGAAGATGCCAATATTATCCAGTTCCCGGAAATCTCTGGCGATCACGTGCTTGTTGTTCTGCTTATGTACTTTGAAACTTGGCTCTTTGGACAAAATGAGAATCTTGTTGTCCCTCTTGATATCCAATTTGACCTGGGCAGAGCTGCGTTCCCCATTTATGCATGTAATGGTGAAGTGGTTAACACGGACGACCTCTGCGGTGGAGATCATGGTCAAGTCCATCACAGCATCTTAAAGAGAAGTTGAAGCAAAAAAAAAATCTTATCCCATGGCAAATGTTCTTTAAATGAGCAAACAAATTTGCCCGGAGGGATAAGAAAAAGTCAATATTTCTTGTTATAAGAAAAAAAAATTAAGAAATGTTTTCTCAAACTAAGATTATTTTGCTTTTGAAAACTTTCATGATATGATTATTGTTCTTGCAAGACACAGTTTGCATGGATCTTTTACCACGTTGGAGTTACAAACTTACATTAAAAACACAAGTGAAAGTCTATTTAAAAGTGGCAAGTGAAACAGTTAATTGGAGCAGAGTTCTTCTCTAATTCTGAAATTCTCCACATCCTCAGAACAATGGGAGGAAACATGGATGAGCTCCTTTTTTTTCGTTTGGATCACACAAAAATGTTGCACTGGCAGAGGAGCACGACATTCCTGGAAAACTCCTTTCTTCCCCTCAGTCAAAAGTTGTATATTCAGTCTTACCTGATAAATGAAAAAGACAAAACACAAACACTCTTAGGATCGCCATGACGTCTATAAACATCGTTGTTTGAATGGAGCTTTGCTGAAGTCTACGTCCGAAACGGTGGCGCTGCGTCACGGCGCTGCGTCTTTTTACGCATACTCCAAAGCTCCCGTCCAGGTGTCAAATCTGATCCGATTCAACGTATGGCTGGAAAAGACGGTGTTCCTCTACTGCCCCTCGCAGTTCCAGCAGCGGGAAAGCTCTGCCTCTTTAGGGTGGGAAAGGAAGGAAGAGCGTCGCCAGACAGCGGCGGACTGGTGGCGCGCTGGACCTCCTCGATCCTTTTAAATGTGTTTATGGGTTTCAACTGTGTCTCTGTATGTTCCACTCCACTGCAAAATGATCATGTATAATTGCATCTCTAAAATAAAACTCTAATAATAATAATAAAAAAGTTGTATTACTATTTATAGCATTGGTTGTTATTTCAATATCTGCTATTTTACAAATTATTTTTCACTAAAACATCATTAAACATTTTATAAATGCCTATTAACTTGTGTCTGCCAATGATAAATCTATTTTAAACATAGTCTGGTCTTGTTTTAAAGGGTTTAAAAGGAAAGGGCTCTTTTAAAGAGGTTTCTATTAACTCTTTAGGGGGACAAATAAAAATGTAATCACACAAGCCTGAGCTTTAAGACTGTTTGCCATGAAGCCAAACAGAACAACTTCAGTCAGAACAGTTTTACTTGCTGATCCTTTCTATTACATCCTACTTTTCTTACATGTGCTGAAGAATGTATGAATGACTTTTGGATTGGTTGATCTTTATCCAAATTGACAAGATATCCATTTAATGTTTTTATATTTTGAGATGCGTTCAATAGAATCGGCCTTATTGGGCAAAGGAACCCATGTCAGCTCCCAAAGTCGAAAACAGGAAGTCTCAAACAATAAGAAGTTGTGTCAACTTCAAGGCAGTTGTATGAAGTCTCAAAAAAAATGTAAGAAGAAAAAAAAAGGAATAAAAACTGGTTTCTCCAATAGCTCAGAGTAGGACAGTGTAACGCTTTAGAAGATGTGGGCAGAAATAGACACAACAAGCATATTGTTCTTCATTTCCTGAGACTGACTGATTATGAGAGAAGGGGGGTCTGGCTAGCCATAAAAGCTGCAGGGATTTCAAGCAGCTCATCGAAGTGAAAGAACAAAGCTGTTGCATTTGGCAAAACTTGACTCCGACTGCAGTAGTTGGTGCTGTAAAACTTGTCTGCAGTTCAAGTGCAGAGTGTGTCTCACAGAATATTAATGGTTCATGTTGGAATTGTTAATAAAGGTGCTTTAAAGACCAAGTTTTTCATCACTTTTCTTCTGATTTTATGCTTTTTTCTGTTCATGGACAAAAGCAAAGCAAAGAGAAACATTTATAAAAGCAAAGGCAGTGTTGCATGTTGCAAACAGTTTGGTGGAGTCAGCATAGGAAGCCAAGGGGAAAGTACTTAAGGCGAGGTCAGGACAGATACTTGAGCACGTAGCTGTGCTGAGTCTTTTAAATGCCAAAACCAGCTCTTTTTGTAGCTGTATCTGTACATAAACTGTGTGTGTTTGTCAAAGAAGGGAGAATCAAATTGGAAAAAGGCCAAAGTAGTAGAACTGCATGTGTACGCAGAAAGTTGTGTGTTTGTGCTCACGAGTAAATGTGAAGGAAATGGTGTAGAGAACATGCAGGGTGGAGGCGTCTGTCTATGCTCATTACGATTTTGTTGTTGTATCCAATAATCCTTATTGTTCTTAAGTAATTCTAAAGTGGCCTCTTACAGAATGATGAACACTTCCAAAATGACAGCAGCAGGCCAAGTCAGGAAAAAAAATGTTTTCCTAAAACAAGAAAGAGTTAGTTTGTTTTACAAACTACAGTATAAATGGTTTTCATAGATTTTGACTGTTTCTTCATGACAGCAAACTATCTAATCATATTCTGGAGATTTACATCTGGCTTGTATGGTCTTTTTGATTACATCAAACTCCGTATTCCTCCTTTTTTGAATCATTGTCTTCTTTAAATCCAATTAGCAAAAATCCAAATTCAAAAACTTATTGTGTTCAGCCCAGAGCTTTGGGGAAACCCTGTCTATAAGTTTATGGCTGCACACTTGTCGGCCTGTTTTATTATTTTCTGAGTTTTTGTTGTGGTCGAGCTGGAAGAGGTGGTGATGGCGGTGTCTGGAAGCAGGGCCGGCAACAGAGGCGGGAGGTCTGAGAGACTTTGTGAGAAAGTTTGTATTAAATTCCCATTTCCCCTCATTGTGTGGCGAGCTGGCCTGACTCCACACGCAGTCATCCTGCTGGGCTTTGGGAGCCGAAGAAAAGGTGTCACTCACACCTCTCAGGCTCTAAAACTTGCTTCCCCTCAGCTTGCAGCCCCTCTGCAGTTACAAAATGCCCGACATCCCCTTTAACAATCCCGTAACATAAGATTAAGAAACTTTTCAGAGAAGGATGCACAGATAAGAGCTGGAGCATGAGTTGTTTGTGTGTGTTTAAAAGAGAAAACAGCGAAAGTGCCAGTGAAGGGAATGATGAAAGACACTCTGAGATAAAGTATATGTGAGAAACTTATTAGCAAAGTTGAGAAACTTTTATCACTCAAAGTCGATGTTCCCTGAAGATAAGAAGCTGTTAAGCCTCAATAACTTTTCTGTTACTCATCTGTAAAAATGTACTCCCCTCATGCAGGGAATCTGTCAACACCTGTTGAATTCATTTAAAATGTAAACGAACCAAACTGACAGATTTACACAACATTTTTGCAATCATGCTCCTGTGCAACTTCACTGTGTGATGTCTGGGTTTTCTCAAAGAAACACATTAAAAAAACAAGTATTTTTAGTTATTTTATTCTCATTTTAAAGATTGAAGGGGTATACCAAGGTCCTATGCTGGGCCCCCTTCATTTTGTAAAGAATATTTGCGCTTTTTCCTCAAAAAATGTACAATAAGCCAGAAACAAATCTAATAGACTAATAGAATGAAACAGAAAAAGATTTTTCATATGCAGTCCTAAATTTGCAATTTCTTCTCTAACTTCTCTTTTCTATATTTTTGTGGTCTCTTGGGGTTAGAATTGTTTTCTTCAAATTATGGATTTTAAAGATTTTGTCCGTGACCATGGTTGCACGGTGGCGCAGTGGTTGACACTCTTGCCTCACAGCAAAAAGGCCCCCAGTTCAAGTTCCAGTTGGAGGACTTGAAACAGTGTCACCAATGGGGGACTTTTCTGTGTGGAGTTTGCATGTTTTCCACGTGCACGCCTGGGTTTTCTCTGGGCACTCTGGCTTCCTCCCACCATCCAAAAACATGCTTCATAGGTTAATTGGTCACTCTAAATTGTCCTTAGGTGTGGATGTGAGTGTGCATGGGTGTGTGAATTTGTCTTTTTTTCCAGCACTGTGTCATCCACTAAAGCCCAGGCATCCGTATTGGGAGTTGTTGTAGGTTTTTAGGTTGTCCGAGCCTGTTGATTTTGCATCTTAAGTAGCGTGCAGGTGCATCTTGTTCGCTGAGCCTCGTACAGCCACCTCAAGAACATCATGAAAATGGAATGTACCATTATGGTGCATGTGGTAAGCGTGTCATGAAGTATTTGGAAGGAAAATGATAAATGTCCTTAGGATAGCCAGACAAACTACACCCTGACTGTATAATTTCTAACAGTCAAGCTGCCCATTGATGAGGCACCCACACTTATTTGAACAGCACTAACAGACTCCTTGCACAGTTTGCAGGGGGAGGAAGGAAAATGAAAAAATGTGTACATTATGCTTGTGTATCCCAGTGTATTAAGTGTTTGCTACGACCTGTCACATGCATGCCCCTCCATACACTGTACATGAATATGTTTTCTTTATGGACTCACCAAGCGTCCTATAAACTTTTATATTTACTGGGCCACCTCAAAAATTTACCAGATTTAGTTATGACTAAGGCCTAATGTATCATAGCTATTAGCTTCAAATGTCAAAAAAGCTTTAAATGTAGCTGACTAAGATGACTAATAGGTACTACAAGTCTGGTGTTCATATCTAAATGGAAGCACAAAAAAAAAAAACAAAAGAAAAAAGAAAAAAATGTTGCGCAATGAAATAGTTTCTGATCATATCCAGACACATGTTGACCAAACACTACTAAAGCATGCAAAGTGAGATGTGTTCATACCTTTGGTTCTAAATTATGCAGCTGCAAAATGTCTGAAGACATTTAAGTACATTAGAACAAGATTGTGTCCAGATTGTGATCATCGAGATCTCCCCAACTTTTTCATGCAGTTTTCTTTTCTTTCCCCTTTGTTCCTGTCACTCTCCATGGCATATAGAAGGGAAGTGGCCCTTAAGTCATTATAACAAGAAAAAAAACCTCCAAAGTACTGATCAAAACATGAACAGATTGGAAATGGTCATCAGGAGTCAAAAGAAAATTTGGTAGGAAAACAGATGGTCAACGTTGTCAGGAGACTTTGAGAGTTTATTTGGATTTATTTCTCCGTATTTGTGCATGTGCTTTCTGATGTATAGCAACTCGATTTCAGTTACTTCTTTGCAGCTCGCACACACGCCAGCAGACACATAAAACTGCATGCACACCCTATCCTCTGGGAAGGGAGGAAAGAAACGAGTGACTGACAGAATTAAGGGCCTTTGATTCAGTTTAAAGTTCAGGAAGACTTTCCATCCATCCCTCCTATTTCCTCAGATTCCACCAGCAGATCCCACCATAAAGCAGTTATAGAGGCTTGAAGGTTAAAACTAAATCCAACTGCCTTTTACTCCTAAAACATTGCGGATGATTTAAACATCCGCAAATGTTTAGTCACCGTGACCCAAGAAGGAGTGCTGTTAACCCCAACAAGGCAAGGTCAAAGACAGTGTAAACAAGTGTCTCAAACTGAAAAACGCTGACTTACCAGCTGACAGAATAAATATTTAGACCTCAGTGTTTTAAAAACAAGTGACTGGTGGAGCGACTGAACAGAAGATGGGATAGATCAAAGTTTCTGCTCCAGCTTTCAGGACTGAAGCTCCAGCAATTCATTCAGCTATACCAGACACTTTAATACAATGAAGGTTAGCGGATGATCTTGTTTTATGAAAATAATGCCAGAATGAGATGCATTTGTTCTCAATTTTTTACAGAAACTTTAGAGGATCCAGCTCTGAGCCTTGGTGTGCACCACCACATATTTTTTTGAACAAGGAAATCTACCCTTAAAATTAAACTTTAGGATACACAGACATTCTGCCATTTGTACAGAGTATTGTTTTAATGCTTTTTTCCACTTTTTTATTTAGTATGTAAATGTGTGAAATTTGAAACTAACTATAGTCTAATCTAAAAGGTTAAATGAACAACAAACAGGACAGCACACCATGGGATGGTGTGATGTGGTTTGGGTGGCACTAGTCAGCAGCCCAAACCCTGGTCATGAAACTTGGCTTTTTGGACATGGAACATCATGTGCACATAGAAATTATAAGTCAAATTTTGAATTATGACTTTAAAAAAGGTGCATAAAGAAATCCAACAAACCATTCTTTAAAAGAGTGCAAAGAAATGTTACAAAGGGTTGGTTGCTATAAACCGAGACAGAAAAGTTTGTTTAATTTCATGTTCCATAGTACTCCTTATTGTTCTTGTGGCTTTTATGAAGTTGTGTGCAAATGAAAAACATACAAAGACATCACCTACACTGAAATGAGGGTTTCTTGTCTATAAACATGGCTTTCCTCTCCATTCTTTAGCACCACACTCGAGGAAAAAAAAAAAAAGCACGGGTCAAAGCTGGGGCTGAGTGACCCACCTACAACAATCACCCCCACTGCCACCAGACTGCCTCTTCTGAAATAGGCTAGTGACTGAAAACTAGACTGAGGTGAACTGGGTCTAACGCCAGAAATGGAGCACGGTGACACATTTGTCTGCCACAGCTCAAAGCGTCCATATCAGAGGGATGTTGATTTGTCAGCCAGAGCTGACCCTGCACAGGTAGATGTTTTTGTGTCATCAGACATGCATTCCATTAATGGTGTTATGGGAAACATAACAGTCAGACCCTAAAAGCTCTGGTTATATTTGCTCAGTGATTACTTAGAGGTTCTCTGTGAAAAAACTAGTTCTGTTAGTTGATTTAAAAAAATATTCAGATTAATCACACTTTTGGCTTGTTTTTTATCAATTAATTATAATATTTTTACGAGTTAAATTTTATACGACAATATGAAGCTTTCAGACAAAAAAAAAGACAGAGATAAAAAGTTTCCTTCATTTCTAATATCTGAAAGTTTTACATTTATAAAGTGTTAACTCAGAAGTTTAATTTGTGTGCACAAAACACACCAACAGTGAGCAGGATAAGCAGAACTTTATTATTACTCCAAGAAAACAAAGATGGTGATATACAGCCAGAAGAAACAAACATTGTGTTTCTGCACTCTACATTGTCCGGGTGAATCCTCAAATCTGATTGGCTGTTGGGTGTTCTGGAAGAAGTTCTGGTCACAATGTTCTATATGTGCAGACTTCTTCAAAACAAACTTTGCCTTCATGATCTGGAAAAAACCAAGCGGTAGGAGAACTTTCTCTCTGAACTGATGCTTTATTGAAGCTATCATGATGATCAGCATATAAAATCGTTTTCCCTTGCGGCTGCAGTCGAAGTCTGCCGGCTCAGCGACGCATTGTGTCACCATGACAACAGGCCACATTACATATTAAATAGTCCATCTTTTTGTGTCTAAACCTAAAAAATAACAAGAATAAAGTACTTAAAATTGATTGAATATTTATTTCTGGGGGCGGTGTTGGCAGCACAGACTCATCCTGGAAGGAGCTGGTCTTACTTTGTCACGTCAGATCGTGAGAACCTGCTCGTTTTGGTGGGTTGGGAGGAGCTGGTGCTTGGAGCGCAGGATTTTAGAGGAATACTCAGAAACTATTGCCAACAAGTCACACAATAATAGCACAAAGTTAAATAAAATCCCTGTTAAATGGCACACAGTACATATATACAACTGTAGGTGAAATTGTTCAGTATTTGTCACTTATAGAACATTTGTTAAAGACAGGCTAACTGTGCGTAACTCTTACCAATGCTTAAGCTTCAGATTCATTGTCAGGAATGTCAGCTGCAGGAGAAGATCTTCTTACTCACTGGTGAATTGCAACTTTCTGCATTGTTGGATGATTTCGCTTGTTCCACCTACATAAAAAAAAAACTTTAAAATTTCCCTGCCAGATTATTTTAACCTTCTAAAATTTTGAAGTCCTCCAAGCTCATCCTCAAAAGATGCTCCTACTGATGATTCTTCACAACACACGACATATTTTAACAACCAAACATGAAAGCATATTAAATAAAAAAGAATTCCAAAGTTGTTCAACTCTTTTAGAATTGTTGTCACCTTTATATGACGATCGCCTGTCTCCTGCAGCCAATCGCTGAATAGTTTTAATCTGTTATGCCAAGTAGCCTGTGCCACTCTCGTCCTTAATCATAATAATAGACTTAGTAAGACACAGTGAACATCTCATTTGTAGTTTCACATTAACAACTTCAATAAACTTGGTATGCAGAGCATTTGTTTCTTTTTTTATTTCTTCAATCAAAATTGAAAGTACCTTTGAAAACCTTTAAGATTTCAAATGCCTCAATAAACATTCAACGTCATCATTTTTTGTGTGACTTACATAACTGGTCCTGGAGAAAGGGTCACTCAGATAAGAGAAAGAAGCTCACAATTCTCCTGGCATACATTTCTTTCAACTGTCTTATTAGTGATGTCTTGCAGTATTAAAAAAAATGTATATAGAAATTTCTGGTTGTCTGTACTGCTTTATGTCTAGTCAAAGATGAAATTACATTTAAACGCGACAGCGAGTCCACTAAACCATAATGATAAATTACCCATTCTTCTCTGTCATGTCAGCAGCCAGTGTGTTAACCATTTTTCTTCTGGTTTCATCTGTCAAACGCTTCAATTATATCAATTCATGATGCATTCCCCACCAGGTTTTTGAGTGAGAATGGATTCCACCCTCTATATACAGAAAAAGACATATTAAAAATGCATCAACTTAACTAAGATTTAAAAAAAAGACTAATGTCAACAAACAGGATACATTTTATGGATTTATAGGCGTGAAAATAATTATTTGACTTTAACAATTTTTACATGCTTGCCTCTGAGTCTAACCTAATCCCTTTAAGAATCAGATGATTCAAGTGATGATGGTTCAGACTGCCCAGAAGATGGTACCATGGGAACAGAATCTGACCATTGACAGAAGGACATGAGACAGAAATAAGACATCAAGCAAACATCTTCGTGTTCGTTTATCAAAAAAATTGCAAATGTAATTCACACAAACCAATGGCGTATTTGATGGTTAGCACTCCAATTGAGGGATCCTTAACTAAACCCTGAAATACATCAGCATCCATCTCAGTCCCAAAGCTGTCAACAACCTTTACACCCTCCGTCTAAGCAGGCACAAAAAAACCCCACATTATTGTGTAAACCAGATTCAGGAAATATTATTCTTCTAATACCAACATATCTAAGAAGTCAGGGACAACAAATATTCATAAATATAAATGAAGTAGGATTACTCACATTTTTTACCCAAAACACTTGAAAAAAAAAAATCTTTGTCGAAAATTATGTTAAAATTAATTTAAAAATGTGGGGACAAGTAGGGGTGCTTTCTGCTGGGGGGCCAGCTGCTTCCTTTGCCCCGCCGTAGATCCACCCCTGCAATAATATATGTTATATATATACATAGATATATATATGTATTTTTTACCTCAAAACATGGAAAAACATGAAAGAATCAGAATGCCTGGAGCTCTTCTTTTTATTCATACTTGGGTGTTTAAAATCTAGGAATTTTTTTTCTGCTCATGCAGTACTGTTTTGAATTTTCACATTTCAAAAATAGAACATTTGTCTTATTGTAGCGTGGATATCAAGGAAATAAAGGAAAATGAGTCTTGCTCTAAACATTTTTTCAGGAAGTTAAAAAAAAACTACCTTGGACTGCTGCTGAGCTGCAAGGCTGACTTTCGTCCAAGTGTGCAATAAAGATACAGTTGCAAAGAAGAAATTAAGCAATGCATTACCTGTTTGCATGATTAAAGATAAAAAGCTGGAGAATGAGGTGAGAGTGCAGAAATCAAAAGAGATGGATGAGCTGTTTTTGCTCGTCTACTTTGTCCACAGGACTTGAGCCAGATTCAGGAAAAGGTAGGGCTGTTAAAGCCTGATAAGTGTGTGAAGGAAGTGGATAGAGCGCAAGGGCAGGAATCACCCTACAGGCAGGAAAAGGACTGTGGAGGTGATGGCTGGTGGAGGTGGAGGGGTCTCGGCTCCTGTCTGATAGCCTGTTCAACAAATGCAGACAAAAACACGCTCGGCTCTGCAGGGCATAGGTTCTTGTTCCCATCGGCTGTTGTAAGGAAAGAGCACAGCAAGAGTGGAGCTGGAGCCAAAAGAAAAAAAGTTACACACGTGTAGTTGGAGGTGGAATCTTGCTAAAAATCTTTAATCACATGCAGCAGGGCAGCTGGGATTGCAAACGAGCAGCCAAATGCAGAGACAAAAACCACCTTTTACTTCAAACATTGTTTTGGAAAGGATCAGGAAGCTCCAAGAAAATTATTTACTGTTTCAAGCCTAAAACTTTTTTCTCAGTTCCTGGAGACTGGATTCATGGCATCATCCACATTTCTGCATGTGCTGCTTTCTACTTTGCGAAGAGCAAAGGATTATGGGCATTGAACCTACGCAGACGGGCTTGCGTGCTGTCATCCAAACAGCTAAAGGAGCTTTGACCTCAGCGATGGAGCTACAGCTGGTTTAAATGTCAGCCTGACAAAAACAAAGAATAGAAACGTGAATCTGAGACCACCAACGTAACCAGATTGATGATGTTCACGTGTTTTCTGGTTTCTTTCAATACCTGTCAAATCAGGAAAATCAAAGTCAGAAAAATACAAATCTGCACTGCATATTCTTAAACACACTTTACTCTGCACTGCAATAAAAGAAGGCAGAACCATTTTGGTGATTTTTGAATATAACATCTGTCCAGTTGTGCTAATGTTGTAATTTTTCCAACAGCGCACAGTAAACAGAATCAGTCCTTTCATTGTAATATTTCACTGTTAAAAAGACATTTCACTCAACAGTCTTTTATTTTTAGTCACTTGAGAAAACCTGATTAGAAATAAAAAAAAAAAAAAAAACGAGACTACATGCAATGATTCCACTCCATGTAGCTTCCATCCAACACTTGACAGCACTGGAACACTTCCACACTCATTTCAGCCAACACCAATATTTGGAGCAAAAAAGAACGTACTCCTTTATAATTTGTTGAATACAGACTTTTTTGTCCTGGAGGCAAAAGTAGTAAAAGATGTCTTTGTAATGTGCTATTACCTGCCTCTGTTTCAATATAATGGATTTACAGCATCCATAAAAACTGTAGAAAGGCAGTAGTAGCAGCTCAAAGAGGAAAATAAGTTACTTTTATACTAATCTTCCAAAGACAGATCTTAAACTATAAAATGTGTTTTTAATGTAGCCCTAATTTTTTCTTACATCTTCATATTTTTATTTTTTGTGCTACCAGGACATTTTGCATTTCAAGCTCTTACTTATTAACACATTTTTGGAATACACTGCTATTTTTAAAGGATAAAAACATAATTTAAAACTTTTTTTAATAGGGGTTCAATTTACTGAACGGGTTTGAATAGCTCATGTTTGCATTACACGAGGTGCGTCACAATTGCAGTAAAAAGCACACAAAACACGCAAAAAACGAGAAAATAATTTGTAAGATTGCAACTACAGGGATGTATGGAAAGCTTTTAAACTCGTAGATAAGTGCGATAAAACATAAAGAAAGCCCATGTTGAAAGTAGGTCATTACAAAAGCACAATAAAAGCTTGAAAATATGAAAAATGTGCTCTGGAGAGTCAATATATAAGAGCTCTAATGCTGTGCTCGGTGTAATAGAGGGAACAACTAAAGTCCAGATTTTCAAGAAATATTCTGCAGTTATATTCACAAGTCTTTAGATGTAAAGCAGATGTTTAAAGAGCCCCTCACACTTGATTCTTGTGGAGGCCACATATGGACTTGAAAACTCAAAAGAATGCGAAAAATGTGAAGCTATCACCTTGTAAAATTTACACCATGATCAGTCTCGGCAGGGAATATAATGTGCGAAAAAAAAGTGTCTACAGTCCCCTTTGAAAGCATAACGGCCACTCACAGTCTTGTTTGTCACATCGCTCTTCCTCCCCAAGTGCAACTGGCTATTGTTACAAGCAGCGTGCCACGTGTTGTTATTTCCCATTCTTAAAGGGCCTTGCCAGGTTTTCCCATCTTCTCGATGCGGTCGTGACCTCAGACCTTCAGCACTTTACTTTTAGGACAAAGCGTAAACAGCCCAAGGCAGCAAATATGGGGAAAGCCCCCATGGCCTTCGACTTAACAAGCTACAGAATGAAGCCACTAATAACTTTAACTTTGTTTATGTTGACATGCATTTGATAATATCCTGAAGTTGCCTGCAAAACATATGAAAATTCCATGAATTTTTGCACAATCTCTAAAATGTCTGTTTATTCATTATCTTTTTGAGTTTGATCAAATTATCTAAATCTTTTGAGAATCTAAAATAATCTAAAGAATTCAAAATTTTGAGAACCTTCCATCTATTTTGTTTTATAATAAAATAGTGCATGTGTACTTGTATTTCATGACTATTTCCTGTGTGTTTAGCAGCTTCAGTATAATCAGTGGGGTTTGTTTATGCCGCTATTGCTGAGGTGTACAATTATTTTGCTCCTGTTAACATAGTGGACTAAAGTGTTAAAATGTGTTAGATTAAAGGAAAACTGTGAAAATGTGTGTCATTTTCTAAAGGAAAAAATATGGCATATTGTGAAAATTGAACCTGAAAAAAACGTTCATTATTCTTAAAAATAATGGGGGAAAAAAGTCCTAACTTGGATGACAGAGAAAGTTTCTGATGGTTAGATGAAAATCTAACATTTAGACATAATTTTTTTCAAAAGATTCACAAACCTGAGAAAAATTCACACAATTTTCAAAAGGGTAAAAGCATATTTTTTTTAAAACAACAGTAATTTGAAACATTTTCTGGGGGGATGTAACAATTAATCAATGAATCGATTTACTATCCTACAATCCAACCAGATCGATCTGTCTGAGGCAGTTTGCTAATCTTAGCCTAGACCATTAAAAAATTGTTTCAAAATGACATAAATTGATTATAATTGATATTGGAAAATACAATTTGGATTGAGGTCCCGTCGATTTATTTTACTACAACATGTACAGCAAATGCCATCTTAGCGGACATCACACATGTGATGGCAGCAAAAATTGATCAAGCCATCATTCGTTTAAAATGAACCAATACTGACTATGAATCGTATCATAAACAACAAATAATGCTATGAATTTGAATTACTGAAATGAATCATTACACTCCTACAATTTGAGACAGCTCTTTGCAACATTCCACAACTTTGCAAAAACTTCAAGCAACTTTTTTTTAATTCCCGATCTGTCATGTAAATATAATCCTAAAGTTGCCTTTAAATGTTGTTAATTGTCATATTTAAACTTGACTGAATTCACCAGACAATACTCAGATGATTGATCTTATCAAGCGGCTTCACCTAAAGCACTTTTAGCATTTTGTAAAGAGAAAGTAAAATGACATGGTTGGCAATATACTAAAATAAACTTCTTGACTGATGTATTACTGTCTGAAATCCATGAGTTTAAATAACTTTTTTCTGGTAATTTGCTTTTTGAGTCAATAAGTAATTTTTCTATTACAGCTTGAAAACTTGTTAGCTTGTTTGTTCTCTGCTCTCTATAACTAAGTTTACTTCTATGTGCCTTACTTTTCAATTATCTTGAGCTCTGTACAGTTACTGTAATTAAAATTTAATGTTTTGGGTAAACTGATCATTTATCATGCACTGTAAATCCCCCAAAAGCTATGGCACAGTTAAAGCTCAGGAGTAACAGCTGCAGGAAAAAAACCTTTCCTGTACCTTCCAGATGATGCTGACTTATCATTTTACTGTCTCAACCCATCTGTGCCTCAAGACATGCAGCTTAAGCATCCTGGAACATAAAGTGCAAAGAAGGAAGACTAAGGGAGGATGATGTTGAGATGCAGAGCTGCCAGGAAGTTGGCCCTATTGTTCTCAGAGCCAACAGAGAGTTGCTCTCTCCGCTCGGATTCTTACACAAACAACACTCCGTTTCACTTCAAATATATCTTGTCCTACTTCCTGTCTCATCACGTAAAAGGATTTATGTATTACATTACAAAAAAGGGCGTGAGAGGACGTTAAACAGCAAATCCCCACATCATTTCAGTGGTAAAAGGTATATAAAATGGTAGAAAGCAAATTTGTCGCTGAATGTTTTCAT
Organism: Oryzias celebensis; assembly: GCA_014656515.1. NCBI lineage: Eukaryota > Metazoa > Chordata > Actinopteri > Beloniformes > Adrianichthyidae > Oryzias > Oryzias celebensis. The sequence continues at coordinate 12,354,630 of BNCR01000004.1, read as the reverse complement.
ATACACGACTATGTGTACTTGATTTTTGCCTCCTCTGTAACTCACACAGGCATTCATTATAAGTCACATTTAATCTTTTCCTGGTTTGTTAAAGCTGAGCGACAACCCTCCCTCTGAACAGGTCTGCTGTGTCATTGGACAGTGAAAATGAAGAGGAGGCGGAGGAGAGCACACCTTGGTTAATGGTTAACTTGCCCTTCTAGGAAGCAGCGACAGAGAACACCCAATCCAACCTTTGCTCAACATTTCTCCATGACACAGGCAAAGCAAGAACAAGAATGTTAATTCTGATGCAATGTTTACTGATCAACGTAAAACAGGATTTTAAATAAAAGGAATTTTTCAGAGAACAGGTAAGACTTTTCCTAAACCGATGTTCCAGTGAATGAAATGGTTCTGAAAGTATTATCTGTGATTTGTAATATTCTTACAGCTTAATGCTGGTACTAATAAGTGTACAAAACATCTCTGAGTACAGTTCAGTACATGCAGGGTAACTTTTCTTTAAACCAATTGATGAAATGACTCATCTGAGACTGACAACCCTCTTCTAAACCTACACATTTTTACTTGTAAAGATTTTAAATAAGTCAACTTTTAAAAACGTCAGTTATTGTTGCATTGCAGTAGTCATTGTGCTCTGGCGGATAAAAGGCCGTCCTTCCTTATTACAGGAAAACACCTGACCAAAATATTTGCATTTCAGTGTTCTGCATTGCCCTGCAAAAAGAACCTGAATGGACAAATACAAACTGTATACAAAACTTAACAACACAAGCAAACACTTGTGTTTATTTGTATGTTGCTTGTACACCTGGTTAAAAGAATCTGCTGAATGACTAAATAAAATGAAAACTAACAATCAAACTGTACTGCTTAAAGTTATTTTCAGGACATTTCGTACACGTGACAACCAAAATATGGGTTATATGGTGTTTCCACACTAAACAATCACACACCCTTTGCTGCTAACACTTGGTGGATATTTTATATGGTGAATCGTGCGGTGGAAAAAGGTTGAAAGGTTAAAACTTTACATGAAACTAAACAAGCCATAAACTTGAGTTTAGAAAATAACAAGGAACACCTTTTCCTTTGTTTACCAAGTAATTTTTAAGTGTAAATGTATGACTTGCTAGAGTGAAGGTCAACTGAAAGATGTTTGGAGAATGAGTTGGAAAATCAGTGATCCTAACAAGAACAAACAGAAAAATAGCCTAAAGGATCATTAAGTCCTTTTATTGAATGCACCATTGTCTTCCTTGGAACGGTAGCACTTCTAAAGGTTACTTTTACTTTTAAAGGAGTCTGATCGCACCCCGTGAACAGAATGCATTTCTGATGTTTAATTCAGTTTGATGACAGAGGCAACATTTCTCCCCCTCAGGCCATCATTAGTGTCTATAAACTGACACTCAACTCATAATTGGGAGCAATGAAACAAAAGAAATGACTAACACAAACCGCCTTCAGGCTTTTGAGGCACATATTTCTGTCTCGCCTAGCTCCCTCAGCTTCTTTGATTGTGTGTGTTTTGTTGTGCATTTGTCTATGTGAGGACAGAGCAGGAAGAGATAAAGGCTGCCTGGTTGCTGTGTTTACAGCGAACAGCTCTGTTGGAAAAAAAAGCTTGAGAAGGTGAAGCGGAAGGGGCTTAATGGTTGGGATCCACAGCAAGACATCTCTCACTGTGAAAAACCTCCTCAGAGCCAAGAATGTAAGTTAGGCATACACAGATTATACAAAGTCTCGTAAACAACCACTTTTTGGATGGGTTTAGGATTAGTTACCATTAAAGACCCACCCCAGTGAAAACTGTGTTTTTAACATGTTCTTGTAGCATTTTTTCTCATAATGGAAGACAATTATACAGAAAATGAAGATTAAAAATAGCATTTCTGAGTATTTCTTTATTCAAATCATCTGAATCAGTAAACAAAAATGCTGTTGGAAAAAGCTGGGAGCAGTGACATACTGTAGGTAAAACAGTCAGAGGGCTTCAAGCTACCCGCACCGCTCCATTCTGATGCTTCCACTTGGAGACAAATAGATCCACGTACGTCTTAAATTTACTCGGCTGAGCTGTCATTTGTTCAAAAGAAATGTTGTACCCGTAGTGTTACGATGGGGTTGTAAGCTAGCGGGAGTGTAGATAAAGGGATGATGGGAAATGAGGGCGGGTTCACGCCGTGCAAACAGTCCTGCACACAGAACAGCCCAGGTATTTTTCATTGAGGCTAAAAACAGCATCATCCTAATTAAAAGACGACTGAAAACACTTTTACAATAGATCAAAAGATGACTTGGGTGGAACTTCAAGTTATAGCAGTGAAAAATATGTATCAAACATAAAAATATACAAGACTTTTTTAAAAAATGAGGTATGACACAATGCCGGTTAAGATATGAAAACATTTTCTTTTGAAGTGCCCATAGGTGTATTCTTATCTAACCTAGTGGAGATCTGTTTGTAACCTCAGCAAAAAGTCATTTGGCTCTGTCTTATTCCGTTTGCAGGATTTCTTTTAAAAGAAGCCTCATAAAAATGTCATTCTGGGAGCTCCCAATCCCTCCATCTCTCAGTAAACCCCTGGGAGAGTTTGGCCTTAAAGTGCCTATGTGTAGGTCACCGCCGATCAGAGCTGCAGCTGGAAAAATGTTCCCTGCTTTCTAAGGTCATTTGATACCAGAATAACTGCCAATTACGCTTTCCTATGAAAGACAAAATCCAGATGTGTGAGTATTAGTGGGAGTTTTTTTTAATCTAGTTTACTTCACCTTTTGAAAAAAAATGGGTTAGATCTCTGTGAACATGCTGCAAGACTATTGCATTTTTATGCTGCTTCTTTTTGCCGCCTGGTACTGATTATTTCCTTTAGTTACCAAATCTAATTTAGAAAAGACAGCTGCTGGCATTGAAAGGTAAAGTCAAAAATGAAAAAAGAAACATGCATGTAGAACTATGCCAAAACGGCTTTGACGTGCACCAGGTGGTCCTGCAAAGAGCGTTAGTATTGTATTGAGATGAGGCCGTATTTATGGAGAGATTTGAACAACAATTAGTCAGCTGAAGGGAATTAGGAGCTGTTTTGGAACCAGACCTGTAAAGCCAGGCTGGACAAGCTTGGTCCTTGAGATCTACCACTGCCTGTTTTCCAGCCCTCCCTGTGCTGCTTGCTGTTTACCTTAATTGCGTGTGTTCAGTCAATCAGAACATGAAAACACCTGAGTCAGCTAATCAGCAGCATGCAGGGAAACAGGAAGGTGGTTGATCTTGAGGACCAGGGTTAGCCGGCACCGCTGTAAAGCCTGCAGGGCTAAACTCAAAACTGGACGAGTTGAATGCTGGGAAATAGTCAGGTCTTTTGGTTGCTTTTGCTTATAAAAAATACAAAACACAAAGTCATATCCAATTATTTGAGGTGATACAGTGCTCAACTGCAGTTTTTTTAAGAAAAACATGTGGAGAAACTGCACGAACAGGTGTATAAACCTTGTTTGGAACACTGTGTCCATCATGTTTCACTGTACAATCGTGACTCGTCCATGCAAATATCTGGCAATTTTGTAACTATGTGTACATAGAGGTCATCTGTCACGCAAACACAAGCCATTGTAAAGCACATGTTTATATTTGCACGAAGAGCATCGCTGACATGATTATTTCAAGTCTTGCATGCAAAGGTTATCAAAACCATGCAAAAACCTTATACTTCTGGCACAGTTCTTTTGTGTAAATGTTCTGACCACACATCACTATAGAATCTAATGGAAAATATTAGCTTTGTCAAAAGACAAAATCAAAGTATTTATTATAAAAAAGAATGATTCTAATGTGTTTCTTTGATAATTTCTGACCATTGTCAGAGCAATAAGTTGTATCTTTGGTTGGATTTCCTACTTTGTGTAAAGACACTTCACAGGATTTCCCAAAGCTGGCAACACCAGTTCATTTCATTCATTTGTAATTTTATGAGAGCATTTTACAGTTTTTTTACAGTAAGTCTTTGTAACCTACATCTACTACTAAATTGTAGTCTAGTAAAGATGATCAAGATAATGACCATGACGGTGAAATGGAAGAACTGCAGTTTTAATGTTTGACTAGAATATGAGTCTCAGATCTGGGAGTCACACAGCTTTCTCAGTGATTAGAACATTTTTTCAGGCAAAAATCATTTGGATGAAGCTGAGGTCACATGTTATTTTTAACACCGTTTTCAAACTGCTCATACAAGAAAAGTCTGTTATCTCTGTAGAGAACTATAATTGCTGTAGTTTTTGGCTGAAAGATCCACTCCGATTATCTTTTTATCTAAGCGTTCCCAGTGGTCTTTGAATTATCATTGTGTCATTATTTTTAGCCAAAAATCTAAGAACCGGTGCTGTTTTCAAGGACATAGCTTTTGCAGAGTGGCAGTAATTTTATAGAAATTTGCCTCTGAGTTGTGGGCAGGACCACTGGCAACCCTGACCCCCCTTCCCTTTGTTGGTGAAAGCCCAGAGCTTTTTAAATAAGAGTTTTTTCTGCATTATTTTGTCTGCTTCTTGTTTGCAATAATTTGAATAAAAAAATCTTCAGAAATGCTATTTTGAGCTTCATTTTCATCAATAATGATAAAGTCCTTCATTATCAGAAAAATGCCACAAAAACATGTAAAAAAAAAACACCAAAAGGGTGATTTTCATTGGAGTAGGTCTTTAAACATTGATCAGACTCCGGTTCCTTTCAGTTTACAAGTACCGGTAGACTGAAACACTTGGCCCACTTTGCCTTTGAAAGTAAACATTTTCCATTGCCTTGGAGTATTTTTTTAAAGTTATTTTCATATTTGATGGTCAAAGAGATACATGAGTAAGAGGTGAATGTTTCACAAAGCTTTTAATGTGAATTAATTGTCATTAAAGCTTAAATTCTGGAAAGGTTACAACGTATTATTTCAAGTAGAAAAGATAAATGCCAAAAAAACGTCTCTATAAACAAGACTTTTTTGATTTAAACAAAACACAGATAATCATTTGCATGTTTGAACACACACATTTTACATTTTTGCACAAAGGGAGCTCATTTCTAAAGGGAATGTCTGCTGCAGTACCCAAAATAGTTTAGACAGGAACAACAAATGGCTGAAAAAGCAAAATCATTTAAGACAATTCAACAGGGATGGAGTTTTATGGTCAGAATCCAAATATGACATTCTTGTCAGTCAGGCCAAAGAGAATGTGTTTTCAGCATTTAGTTTAAATGTCAGCATATCTAGTAATATGGAGTGTCAATGTGAATACAGTAGTTTTTCATGTTTTGGAGGAAGCTATTGATGCTAAAAGGTATATAAGGACTTGAGAAGAATATGCCCCACTTCAAAAAAATGTCTATGCAAGTGAAGGTCTTGCAAAAATTAGCAGGAAAATGCAGAGGCACATTCCAGACTACATCTGACCCATCTGCAGTCCAGATCCTTCACCTTTAGGGAATATTTGATGTGAACTAAATAAGAAATCCATCAAACGATGTTGAAAGAATCGTCAACGACTAAAATGAGAGCAAATTCACTTAAAACATCTGAAGTTCAAAATGTTCATCCAATTGTGTTTAACCCCTTGACACATGATGATGTTCATGTGCATCAAACCACTTCAGCTCCAAAATTACCTTTATGTGGGATCTGTTTGAAAACTAAAACATAAAGTAAACTTTTTTTCTTGGTTGGGAGGAGTTACACTGTTTTTTTTTCTAAATGAGATCCTGGTAAACATTCTGAGCTACTTTAAGAGCTGGTTTCAGGTTGGAATTGGACAGATTAGAAAGGGTATAAATATTGTCTTGTTACACTTGAAACTCTTTTATTGGATTTTATTGGAAAAAAAAACACCCTAACTTTTTCAGATTTTGGCTGTATGAAATGTACTCATACTATTAAGATAAACATCCTTCAACATTACTTTGAAGGAGCAAAGCAAAGAAGTTTGAAACACACAAGTGTTTGTGGCTTGTTTTTGTTTGCTTCTTTATTTCATTTGGGTGTGTCTTATCAATACTGTCGTCAAGAGGAACTTCTTTTATTTGCAAAAGATTTGTTGTGACAGATGATTTCTGACAGCTTGTACTCGGTAATGACGTCTGGGTTGAAGGGATCCTTGTGGCATTCCTCTTTTTGTGGCAACAAACTCCCTTTTCCTAAAGATAAAGTGAAAAATATAGGTCATTAGTGTTGTTTCTGTGCGACACAATTATGAAATATGCAAAGAAATCCCAGAAACAAAGCTAATTGGGTTAAACAGCATCATATATTTACAGTGAATCTGCATATCTAAAGTAGTTTTGTGTTTTGTTTTTTATGAAAAACTTGTTTTTTGTTATTTGAAAAGTACCAAGTTTCATTTAAGTTTAATTTTCTTTTCTCTTTTTCATTTCCTATAGAGCCTCATTTGAATGTGACAGCAGGACTGTGGGCAGTATTTCAGGTTTAACAACCTCAAACCTTCAGGTTCCTGCCACTCAATTCTGCCCCCTAGTGGAGCTTTCAGGATCTACCTCCTCAGTGGAGAACAGTAAACCTCAGACAGAGACTCCCCTCATCCGGGGAAATGCCTGCCCTGCAGCATCTCCTTCACATCTCATTTCAGCTCTGCCCATTAACCACAACACAAACCAGATGGTGAGAAAAATGAAATCTATCAATCCAAAGCTCCCCTGGATCTTATAGGAAGTGAGACAAATTCGGCAGATAGTCTCAGAATTTAGGAATTTATGAAAATCTTGAAGCAATAAACGGGGCTCATCTTTCTCCGGTGCAGACAACACCTAAAAAGAACAAAGCCAGATGGATTTACAAAGAAATGCAACGACTGTACCACCAACAATGACACCAAATGGTAATTTCTTGTTTACCATGATTACAACGCCTCAAAAATCTGTACAAACTCCACAAACATCATGTTTTGTAAATGCATGCATATTCTCTCTGGCAGTAACTACACCCGACCCAACGGGTAAATCCAGCAGTCACAACTGGGAGTTCTTGGTGGCGGTTGTGGTCACCGCCATCTTAATCTCCATTATTATTGCAATTCTGGCCAAGTGTCAGGTGGTTCGGCAGTACCTGGCCAGTTACAGGCATAAACGACTGAGAGATGCCGACGTTAGCAGCCAGGCTGAGCCATCAGGTTTGAAGCTCCTCTCTTAAAGATTCTATTTTAAACCTTTTTGGAATAATAAAGTTACAGGCAGTAATGTAAGTTAACTAAAAATAATTTGATATTACAGCTTTTATTTTGAAAAATCTCTTGGAATATGTTTTTATGAAACAAGGTCTTGGTTAGTCAAAATGAAAAAAATATATACGTATTTGCTATCATAAAAATTTCTGGTCCTTATGATATCTTTGTGAGTAGACATTTATACCTAAAATAAAGGAAACCAAGATAACATGACCTGGATTCCTTTGTGTTTTCATTGTAGATTTTGAGGCGGGATTTGACATGCGGGGACGCTACGGAATGGACCGTAACTGCATCCCGCCAATTACTGAGGAGGATGATGATGGCTTCATTGAAGACAACTACATTCCCACCAATGAGAGAGCCAGAGCTGAGAGAGCAGCAGAGAGCTTGGACACAGACACAGAGGATGACATGGATGAGATAGAGTTTTCCATTGCTTAGTGAAGTGTTGGAGAACTCACAATCTATGATTGAAAAGTTTGGGTTGAGGCAGAAACCAGGAGCCACCGCTTTCACTTGTTCTTGTAAGTGTCTTTAATCAAAATTAAACACTTAAAGAACAGAAGCCAAGCATGGTTACATTGAAATATTACTCTTAAAATCTGGTTAAAGTTTTTTTTTTTATCTGTGGGATTTGGCTCTTAGCTCTATTTGGTTTTAAAATGATGTATATTCCTGACACAGCCTTTTTTCTTCTAACACATTTTGAGATCATGCATACATCAAACAATGGTGAAAAGTTGCTGAAATGTCTTTACTGCTCAGTAACATCAAACCATTATATTTCCACCACCGTGCTTCACTTCCAGCTTCGATTCTTTTCTGATGATTTTGGCATAGAAGATGTGGATATATATATATATGTATCATTCTCATGAGTCAAATGAAATCAAATCAAACTGAATTTGTAAAAGAAAAGTGCTTTTTTAATGTCATGCATCTCAAAGCACTTAAAAAAGGGAAACTCAGACTTACCAACGTAAAAGTGAAACTTTAATGATCTTTAGACTATCAAAATAAGAACCTGATCAGGTGTATCAGAAAGGTTCACATATGTTTCAAATGTACCACAGCTCTTTTACACAGACAAGCAGATTGCAGTGGCACCACTCTTTAAAGCTACAAAAATTCACTGCAATAGCTGGTGCAAAGAAGTGTTTTTTTTTTTGTTTTTTTTTTAAATAAAAACAAATAATTTCCATTCACTTTTTCTTAGAAGAAAACGCCTAATTTTAAGGAAAAAATAATAGTTTTAAAAATGGTTCTGGTTCTAACAATATTATGCAATAACAGCAACAAAAGCAAAGGTAAAAATATGTGGTTATGAGAAGGTTCCTTTATAAAGAATATGCCATTTTTGCATGCTTTTTTTTAAATGTCAAATTAAAATAAACACTGTGTTATAGTATACATTTAAATGCCAGGCACGTAAAATAACATTTCTTGATTGTTTCTCATGTTTGCGGTTTTTTTGTTTTTTTTTTCTAATACTTTATGACTCTTGGTGACCTGCAGTGCTACATGATTTCTAATGATGTTTTTATTGTCAAATAAAATAATAATAATTAAAAAGAAAAAACAATAAAAAGTGTTTTTTTCTTCAAAACCCCACATCTCTGGAATGAGTAACTAAGCTTAAAATCAACTTAAAAAATAGCTGCATAAAAATAATGTTTTTAAATCTGTTTTTTAAGTGTGGCAGATTAATATATGCAGTATATTAATTGAAGATTAAATTGATATTTTAAGCTGTAATTAGATTTGATACATATGTTGAGTGCTCTAAACAGTAACAAAGATGGATGAATGACTGATACTTCACATTTCTTTTTCTTATCAGTAAATTAATGACTGTCAAATCTGTCCACATTGCTGTTATCTGTGCATTTACAATGTTTTTTTTTTCTTTATTAGTCTTTTCTCTTGCTAACCTAACCTAAAAGGCCCTCACTATCACCTTAAGAGTATAAGCACAAACTCGCTGCAGTTTCTCTTTTTTGTTCGCTTTATTGAATGAACACCAGCAGGAATCCAAACCAACAACCGAGTCATTGAAACTTTGGAACACACTACAGTAAATAAGTTTGACGCCGCGTCTCAGGGAAAAGCCTAAAGCGTTGGAGATGCTGTAAATCAGACCGGGCGGCTGATGAGAGCAGTCTGACAGGTCTGCGTGGAGCTGTCAGGCCAGTCTTCACCAGGAAACACGACGCGTGAAGTTGACTGCAAAACCGGAATACGATCAACGCGTAGTTCAAAATAAAAGCTTCTCTTAACTTTCAACTTTGGGAACATCAACGTTAACAAAAAAGAGATGGAAAAAAAATCCACAACACTAAAATAAAATAATATAGTAAAATACAACATTTTTATTCAATTGAAGATACTTGTATATATATATATATATATATATATATATATATATTATATATATATATATATATATATATATATATATATTATATATAATATATATATATATATATATATAAGGGAAATTAACCTTTTTTTGAAGAATGAAGACATTTGATGGTGTTTAATTTGTTGTAAATAATCACATAATCAAATGTTTTTGTGTGGCACAGTCTCATGATGAATGGCCAAGCTATTGTGTTTAGTCTGTAAAACCCTGAAAAACTACAAATGAAGGAGTGTGGCATACAGGATTTAAATTCTTTGAAAAAAAAAAAATGAAAAGTAAAATAATTAGTCTTTAAAACACCAGATTGGGTTCCAATCATCGGCATAAAAGGATATTGTCAAGGGGCTTTTTCAATCTGCAACAAATTTAGGAATTAATAGTTAGTCAAATTAGTTAGTTAATTTAAATTTTAAGTGTTTCTATGACATTGTCCTCTTTGGTTTGATAAGAGGTTCTGAAACTGAAACCAAAATGTTAATTTTTATTTAAAAAAACATGCTTACCTTAAAAACAAACAAACAAAAAAGATTTAAAAATAACTAAAAGTAAACTAAGTTCAGT